>JALMGJ010000019.1:20030000-20575000 GCA_023362775.1 Charina bottae | reverse complement strand
ATCATTGCATTGGATGATCCAAAGTAGTTGCTTTACTGTTTGGTTCACAGAAATAGCCTTGCACATCTTCAGTAAGGAAAGTGACACAAACTCCTTATACATCTGTCCCATAACATAAACACTCATTATTGGGACATAGGAACGTGTACCAAGCCAAACCAAATGAATGGTAGCCGTGTTTTAGATTCCAGAGGATAATCTCAGGGCTTGAATTGGGGATGTCGATGAAGGTTCTCAGTCATCCAGGTGGAACAGTCTGTGGCTTGAATCATGTCAACTGGATTTCTATTTTCTCAGTAGAAACGTTTCACTTCAGACTGAAGAAGCTCCTTGGATAAGGAGTGAAACGTTTCTACTGAGAAAATAGAAATCCAGTTGACATGATTCAAGCCACAGATTGAATTGGGGATCTTCTTCTTGCAAAACATGTTGGTTAGTACTAAGTCATGGCAAACCATGAAGACTTACCCCTTTGTGCAGGTAAAGTTCTTTGAAATGAAAAACTATATAGGTTCCCTTATGCAATACAAATAATATATAGTTCTGCTTAACTACCGAGATGCAAGTGTTTTGTGTCAAAAGCTTTTTCCAGCTGATTGGATTGGATTAGGATTGTAGGGTAGACAGAATTGTCCATCCAGATGTGTTGCTGCATCCACACACACATAGAAATGTATCTGTTATGTTTTGCAATTCCATTTGTTAGAATCATTTTCAATGAAAGGCAAATAGGTAATGGGATGAAAGAAGCCCCAGAATTCCCTAGAGCCACAGAAGGTCACATCTGTAGTGTCAGAACTGAAAGCCTATTGTTGCCGTGTAGGACCACCTTGCCTACATTAGCTAAACCAGATAGAAAAGCTGTGAATAATCTTTATTACTATAAGTCTTTTCCAAATTATTTTTAAAATGTGCAGCTGCTGTGAAACTCCCAACATTCTTGGTAGTCAGCATAAAGGAAGTTAAGAATCTGAGAAAAATGTTGGGGTGGGAAGGTAGGGGTCAAGTAAAAGAGAGAGAAACAA
Organism: Charina bottae; assembly: GCA_023362775.1. NCBI lineage: Eukaryota > Metazoa > Chordata > Lepidosauria > Squamata > Charinaidae > Charina > Charina bottae. The sequence continues at coordinate 20,573,975 of JALMGJ010000019.1, read as the reverse complement.
CTTGGTAAGCAAAATCTGGGGGAGGCTATTTCATTTGAAAAATACCAAATGAAGACCAAGGATTGCCAAGGAAAATATTAAAAATTTTTGTAAGAGAAAGAACACCAGCAAGTGATGAATAGGAGGCTTATTCTTCAGTTGTAGGTAGCGGAAGTTGTTTGAGATGAGAAGCCACATTGGATCCTATTTTCAACATAAAATCAACAGGGCATTTCAGCGAAGAAATTTTATTTTGGAGAGCACAGCGTTGCTTCCGTAAGGTAACACCAGCAAATTATTAGGTGTTTCTTCCTCAATGCTTTTCTCTTCATTTGCCAGTATAAGCTTCCCTTTATCACTTTAACTTGGCAGGGGTCAGGAAAAGTTTAAGAACATAACAGCACAAGAAAAGCCCTGCTAGGTCATGCCATAGGCTCATCTAGGAGAGCATTTTGTGTCACATAATGGCCAACTGGAAGCTCACAAGCCTGGACTGGAGGGTGACAAATCCCTTCCATTGTTAGTTCTCAGAAACCAGACTAGAATGCATGCTGCTTGCGATTCAAGAGGTGGTAAACAGCCATTGATATATGTAGCCACTGATAACCTGATTCCTATGAACCTCTCCAATCTCTTTACAAACAATCCAAATTTGCTGCCATTGCCACAATTGCTGGCAGCAAATTCATTATGCACCTGGGGGAAAAAGGGATTTCCTTCTGCTGGTCCTGAATCTCCCCACTTTTGGTTCCAAGAAATAACTTAGTTCTACTATTGTGAGTTAGGGAGAAAAACCTGTCTCTCTCCCTTATATCTATGTTGTGTATGATTTTATGTATCTCTTTATGCCTCCCCTTATCTTCCTTTGCGCTAAGCTAAAAAATCTCAAGTGCTGTAAACTCTCCAGCTTTCTCCTAATTTTGGTTCCTCATATTTTGATATCTTTTCCAACAGTTAGTGATCAGAACTGTACACAATACTCCAAAAGTAGTCTTAACCATAGATTAATATAAGGGTGTTGTTATATCAGCAATTCAGTTCTGAATTCCTTTCCTAATGATTACAAAATTTGCTTCTTCAACAGGTAGAGTGCTCTTACTGGAATTTATCTGCAACACAATAAAATGCTGATATATCTAATCTGTATTTTCACTAGCACAGAATTATTGCTCTCTTCATAATATGTAACAATTTAAATGACACGTGTCTATTTATGCTTATTATATCCTGCCTTTCTTGGGCACTCTAGAGTAATGGATTGGTAGCTTTCATAGGCAGTAGATAAAGTAATATATATAAGCTTTATTTATTTATTTATTTATTTATTTATTTGTTTATTTATTTATTTATTATTTCTATTTCTATCACCGCCCATCTCCCCCAAAAAGGGGACTTCCATAGGTTATACACCAGGCAAACTGAAATAGATAAATAAAGATAGAAATAAGGGAAGAGGACTGTGAAGCATTGTATTGTGCCAATTTTCCTGTACCAAGGAAAAATAAATTCTCTAATCTGGAACCAGAGACTTTCCATCTTTAGTTCTGAATGGGATTGCACTTCCATATTTGGGACTGATGCATAATTTGGGGGTCTTTCTGGACTCGCAGCTCCTGTTTGAGGAGCAGGTGGCAGTTATAGCCAGGAAGGCCTTTACAAGCATTCTTGTAAATTACTTTACAAGTAATTCTTGCTTCCGGGTCCAATTCAAGGTGTTGGTTATGACCTTTAACACCCTACATGGCATGGGGCCAGGTTATCTGAGGGACCATCTCATTCCCATTACATCGACCCGTCCTACTCGATCATGCAGAGAGGGCATGCTCCGGATCCCTTCCGTAAAGGAATTCCATCTGGCGGGGTCACGGAAGCGGGCCTTCTCTGCAGTAGCTCCTGCCCTCTGGAACATTCTTCCCCCAGAGATAAGACAGGCCCCCTCGCTCCTGGATTTCCGGAAAAATTTAAAAACCTGGTTATGCCAACTCGCCTGGAGCAGGAAGGAAAAGGGTCACACCTGGGGATGGCTAGTCTCCTAGAACTGCCTTAGATAACTTTTATATCCATGGTAGAGAACCACCAGCCACTTGGATTTTATTATATTTTATATTTATTGTCTGTTTATATTGATGTTTTATTGTGAACTGCACAGAGTCCCTCCTTGGGGGGGAGATGGGTGGTGATAAAAATTTAATAAATAAATAAATAAATTCTTCTTGTGTGCCAGTTGTGCCTATTTCTGGATTGGGAGGCCCTCAAAACCATCACTCATGCTTTGGTCATCTCACTGGGGATTATTCTAAATGGGGCTGCCTTTGAAACCATGCAGAAGCTTCAGGTGTTCCAGAATATGGCAGCACAGGCAGATATGCCCATGTAACACCTCTATTTCATGAGCTGCACTGGTTACCAGTAGGCTTCCAAATGCAATTCAAGGTACACTGGTTAAAGCCTATAAAGCCTTCATGTCATACAGCCTGGCTATCTGAGGTACAGTCTGTTTGCTGAAGCATCTGCTGTTCAAACCAACAAAATTGCTATGCTTCATGCCTCATCAATAAAACAATGTCATCTAACCCTAACCCTAACCCTTCTCTGTCATCTCAAACAGCATGCCCTGGGAGATCTGTGAAGCCCCTACCCTGACTTTGTTAAAGTATTTGGTAAAGTTATTCTATGTAGAATCAAATGAATGGAATTTCACCACTATGAAACCCTGGCCTGGAAGGTGGAGATTTCCAAGCTCCTCTGCTGTAAGCACAAAAGCACGTAAACAACAGATGTCCTTTCATCTAGCCAAAACAATTGAAAGTTATCAGTCCTTTTCCCATGAGAATAGAGTCTCGAGGGAAAGCCAATATGCAACACCGCCACCGCATGGCGGTTTATAGTAAGTACAACTGTTGCTAAAATGTTAACCTGAAAAGTGGCCTAGCCCATTTTAGCCAATCAGAATATTGAACCATGAGTATAATTCAGCTATGAACCATGGGTACTCATCTCACTCATGCTTTTTCTATGCTTCTGTTGACTGCTATCTACATGTACTTTGTATCTGAACTGTAACTATGCCTGGTCTTTGCACAGACCATGATGTTTTCATTCCTCACTTCTGGTGATGGAACTCTGCGTATGCTTTGTTTTTTCCTTTTTGCAATAATGCACCATACATCCATTATTGGCTTATGCTATCAATAAAGATAGGGGACGGTATGACGGGAACCGGAGGGCATGCCATCTCTGGGGAAGGCGCCCCCGGTGTTTGTTACCGGTGGTGCGTTCCGGCCCCCCGTGTTCATACCCAGGCCCTGGTAGGCAGATCCTCGGGGGCTCCGGTCTCCGGCTGCTGCTATTGAATGCCAGGTCGGTGAACAACAAAGCCCCCCTTATAAGTGACTTGATCACGGATGAGGGGGCCGACCTGGTATGTATTACCGAGACCTGGCTGGCACCAGAGGGGGGAGTGGCCCTCTCGGAAATGTGTCCAGCCGGGTTTCAGGTCTGGCATCAGCCGAGACACCGGGGCAGGGGAGGAGGGGTGGCAGTGGTCATTCGAGAGTCTCTTGTGGCCTTCAGGGGCGCTGCTCCACAAGTGGCCGGGTGTGAGACCCTGTTTTTCAAGTTGGGTTCACGAGAACAGTTGGGAGTGTTGCTGCTGTACCAGCCTCCCTGCTGCGTAGCAACCTCCCTGCCTGAGCTGCTCGAGGCTGTCTCGGGGCTGGCAGTGGAGTTCCCCAGACTTATGGTTCTGGGGGACTTTAATCTGCCATCTCTGGGACGGGACTCGGAGGCGGCTCGGGAGTTCATGGCTACCATGGCAGCTATGGGCCTGTCTCAGATTATTCGTGACCCGACTCGGGACAGTGGTCTCACCCCGGACTTAGTTTTCTTGTCTGAGCAGTGGCAATGTGATCTGAGGGGAGAGCTACACCTTTCCCCATTGTCATGGTCGGACCACGCCCTGGTGACCCTTAGACTCTCTTGTGCTGCCCCACTCCGCAGGGAGGCGGGACCTATTCGATTGGTCCGCTCCCGGCGACTGATGGACCCAGTGAGGTTTCAGAAGGAGCTGGGAGTTGTTCCCGAGGACTTGCTTCACGGTCCAGTGGAGCTCCTGGCCGCGGCCTGGAACAGGGCCGTGGCTGGAGCCCTGGACAAGATCGCGCCTATGCGACCTCTCCGGCCCTACTTGGCCCGCCGCTCTCCGTGGTTTACCGAAGAGTTAAGGGCCTTGAAAAGGGTTAAGAGACGTCTAGAGCGCCGCTGGAGAAAGACGAAGAATGAATCTGACCGAACACAATCTAGAGCCGCAGTTAAGGCCTACCTTGTGGCGGTAAGAGCGGCGAAACGTGAATATTTCTCCGTTCTTATTGCATCCGCAGAATGCCGCCCGACGGCCCTTTTTAAAATTACAAGATCACTGTTGGGTCGGGAGCAGGGGGAGACCCACTTACAGGGCCGATCGGAAGAGTTTGCTGAGCATCTGCAGGATAAAATCGCCCAGATTCATTCCAAGTTGGACTCCAAGCATGAGACAGGATCTGTGGAGATGCCAGGGACTCGTACTTACCATGTTATCTGGGAACAGTTTGATCCTGTTGCGCCTGAGGAAGTGGACAGGATCCTCCGGACTGTGAACGCCACCACATGCCAGCTTGACCCTTGTCCCTCCTGGCTGGTGAAATCGGCCAGTGAGGTGACATGTGGATGGGTCCAGGCGATGATTAATCTGTCCTTGAGTGAGGGGGTGTTTCCAGAGGTCTTTAAGGAGGCGCTGGTGCACCCCCTCCTCAAGAAGCCGTCCCTGGACCCTACTATCCTGGGCAATTTTCGCCCAGTCTCCCACCTTCCCTTCTTGGGAAAGGTGGTTGAGAAGGTGGTGGCTTGGCAACTCCAGAGGATTCTGGAGGAAACGGATTATCTAGACCCCTTCCAGTCAGGTTTCAGGCCGGGATATGGGACGGAGACCGCATTGGTCGCGCTTATGGATGATCTTTGGCGAGAGCGGGATGGAGGGAGTGCGTCCATCCTAGCTCTCTTAGATCTCTCAGCGGCTTTCGATACCGTCGACCACGGTATACTTTTGGGACGGCTCAGGGAGTTGGGGGTGGGCGGCGTAGTTTTGCGCTGGTTCACCTCCTTCCTCCGGGGCCGTTCCCAGTCGGTGTTGATAGGGGAGGAGAGGGCTGACCCGCGCCCCCTGACTTGTGGGGTGCCGCAGGGGTCGGTTCTCTCTCCTCTCCTGTTCAACATCTACATGAAACCGCTGGGCGAGATCATCCGTCACCATGGGATGAGGTATCACCAATATGCTGATGATACCCAGGTGTACATCTCCATCCCAGGTGAAGTAAGTGATGCGGTCGATGCCTTATGTCAGTGTCTGGAGGCTGTGGGGGCCTGGATGGGGAACAACAGGCTTCAGCTGAACCCTGGTAAGACGGAGTGGCTGTGGATTGATGGCCCCCCTAGATCCGGGAAGTTGTCATCTTTGGTTCTGGGTGAGGTGGCACTACCTCGCTCGGATCCAGTGCGGAATCTGGGGGTCCTCCTGGACTCGCGACTCTTGCTCGAAGAGCAGGTGGCAGTCACGGCCAGGAGGGCCTTTGCACAACTTCGTGTTGTGCGCCAGTTACGCCCTTTCCTGGATCGGGAGGCCCTCCGAACAGTCACTCACGCCCTTGTCATCTCCCGTATAGATTACTGTAATGCGCTCTACATGGGGCTACCCCTGAAGAGTATCCGGAAGCTTCAGCTGGTTCAGAATGCTGCGGCGCGAGCAGTTATGGGTGCCATGAGATCGGCACATGTAACACCTCTGCTACGCGAGCTGCATTGGCTACCAGTTTGCTTCCGGGTCCAATTCAAGGTGTTGGTGATTACCTTTAAAGCCCTATATGGCATAGGGCCAGGGTACCTGAGGGACCGTCTCGTCCCGATAACGTCGGCCCGCCCCACCCGTGCATGCAGGGAGGGCATGCTTCGGACCCCCTCAACAAGAGAATTCCATCTGGCGGGGTCCAGGAGACGTGCCTTCTCTGCGATAGCGCCCGCCTTATGGAACATCTTGCCCCCGGAGGTGAGACTCGCCCCCTCGCTCCTGGCCTTCCGGAAGGCCCTCAAGACCTGGCTCTGCCATCGAGCCTGGGATGACAGAGGTGGCAGTGCCTCCTGGGGTTGGCTGGCCCCGTAGGAATACGATCTACACCATGGTCTCCAATCCATCTTGGATTTAGATAATTTATTATTGTATATTATTATTTTATTATTATTGTATTTTTAGATGATATTTTTATAGTTTTTAACTTTCAATTGTTGTAACCCGCCCAGAGTCCCTTGCAAGGGAGATGGGCGGGGAATAAATTGAAATAATAAATAAATAAAGATATTGTTAGCCTTAAAACACGTTGTTTGGATTACTCAGTGCCTGGAACCCCAATAGCCACCATTACCCCACAGACTTCACTTAAACAAGCCCTTAAAACTTGGCTCTTGCCCTAGTTACTTAAGATGTTCTGAAGGGTTTTGGTTGGTTTATGTGCTACAGTGATGCCATGTGGTTGTAACAGTCTATTGGTAGTTTCTGAGATGTTTCTTATCTATGGTAGTGTTATCGTTTTCATAGCTTCTGTTGGTTGTGTTGTAGTGGGTTGGGTGGTTAGGCACTTTTTGATAAAGTTGCGTGGGTATCCATTTTGCTGGAAGATGCTGTATAGATGATCTGTTTCCTTTTTCTGGTATTCTGGGCCACTGCAGTGCGTTAATGCTCATCTGAATAATGTTCTTACACAGCTTCTCTTGTGGGAGGTTGGGTTATTGCTTTGGTAGTGGAGCACTTGGTTAGTGTGGGTAGATTTCCGGTAGACTTGTGTTTCTAGAATGCCATAATTTCCTCTACTGATGCGGATGTCCAAGAAGGGTAGTGTGTTGTTGTTTTCTTCTTCCCTTGTGAATTTTATTCCATTGAAAATGTTGTTGATGGTTTCATGTGTTTCCTCCAGTTGATCCTTTTTTATTATGATGAAGGTGTCATCTACATACTGGATCCATACTTTGGGTTGTATACGTGGGAGTGCTATCATTTCTAGATGTTTCATTACAATCTCTGCTATGAGTCCTGAAAGTGGTGATCCCATGAGTGTTCCTTTGATTTGTTGGTATATTTGTCCATCAAACTGAAAGTAGGTAGTGAGGCAGAGGTCGATGAGGTCCATGATTCTGGGTATTTCTATCTTGGTGTATTTGACTAGGTTGGGTGTGTTTCGTAGAACTGCTGCCATGGATTCTTTTGCTAGTGCTGAGTCTATGGATGTAAAGAGTGCAATGACATCGAATGACACCATAATTTCATCTTCTTCTATTTTTAAGTCTTTGATTTTCTGGAGGCACTGTAGCGGGGAGTTGATACAATATTTGCTCTCCTCTGTAAGATGCCTAAGTTTTTTTGTGAGCTCTTTGGCTATGTTGTAACTGGGAGTCCCTAGTAACGATACAATTGGCTGAAGCCAGGTTTGTGTATTTTGGGGCATCCGTAGAAGCGTGGGAGGATGGGTCCACTGCTTTTCATCCACCTCTGTTCTTCCTTTGTGGTTAAACCTTTCTTGGTGAGGGCGTTAAGAGTTCTTTTTACATTACATTACATTAAATACATTATTCTATTAGAATTTTCCCCTTGTATTTATCACATAGTCCATGCGGTGCAACGAGGTCAGAAGTTCCTATCTCCCAAAAGTCAACTAATTGGCCATTACAGAACAATGATGCTCTATAATATATGAACTGAATGTGTTGCTGAGTTGCGTTATTTCTACAAGTGCACCAAGGAGATACATACAATTTCTCACAAAAGAAGTAGCATGGTGCCCACACTCTTGATTTAAATCAATAGTACATTTCCTTACTTTGGGATAGCAGTGAGAGAGCATAAGCAGTTAAGGCTGTTTCCTCCATTCATCCAATATAAGTCTTTTTTCTCTAACAGATGGATACATGACAGTTACCTCCCGAACTGCAAAGATAAATCAATATGTGGTGCAAGGATTTTGTATAAATAGTCCAGTAAGAATAAGTCTCATTTGTATGATGCTAATAATGATGTAGAGAGTTGACTGATACAGAGAATCTGAGGCCAAATAAGTGGTAGTAAATACTATAGGAAGCATGATGAACCTGGTCCTTCCAAATCATAAGAAATTCTAACAGAGATCAAGGATCTTTCACCATTGATTATGCTGGCTGAAACTTGAGTTCTAATCCAAAACATTTGGAGGCACTCAATTACCTCCCCCCAAATTTAATAATCTGGGAAGTCCTAAGGCTTTGTTGGCACCTGTATTAAGGGGATGAAATACTATGAGTTATTACTAAAAGTTTTTCTGTAAGAAATATTGACATGCTGCATATGAAGTACTTTGAAAACAGGAAAAGTGGCAGAAGATGATGCTTTGAACTACAATATACCATATATTTTTAAAACGTTTGGTCTGAAAATCCATGCACAGTGTTGTTCAGGAATTTTAATTTTCTCTACAAGGCAAATCAGGGGACCCAGGTGAAGCAGAACAGGCATTTTTAACATCTGTACCTAATGACCACTTAAACTATAAATCTATTAAACCTAACTCATACGAAAGACATGAATAAGTACCATTAAAACTAAACCACTGTTGTAGTGAGTACTCTCTTTCAGGAAGTTTAAGATCATCTGTGGTACAATGAAAGCATGCATTAAAATGGTTGTTCTATTTTAAGTGTATTTCTAAAATAAACCCAATTTTCAGCTGTAGTCAGTATCACTAACCTATGCATCAAAGTTCTGCATGTATCCATAAATGTCTCTTGTGGGATTTAGGTTATTTTTCTTATGCAAACCAGCTATTTTATGAATAGTTAATGACATGGAACCTATATCTTTCATTCTTCATATAAGATGGCTCTAATCCACAGAAAACTGGTCAATCAATAGGATAGGCAAGTCAGAAGTCAACTGATTTGAGTTCCATTCATTTCCAAAGGAACATAAACATTCATAAAAGGTCTCTCTGTGTGTTTGTATTCCTAATAAAAAAATCTTCTTCTTCCAGGATCCTTATTAAGTAATTAAATCTACAGTTCTATTCACAAGCCTTTCCCAAGCTGATGTTCTCCTCATGTGCACTGGAAAATATCTAAAATTCCTATCATGTTCCCTAAAAATTGTGGGACTTCCATTTCTAATCCATCTACAGTCAGAGAAGGCTACTGTGTATACCCACATATGTTGACTGTATTATGAAATCAGTAACTAATCTGCCAGCCAAGCACCATCCTATCTTGGAAGGTGGTACCTCCTACCTCAGAATACACAAATGAAATTGTGTCATCAATAATGTTTCCATATTTTGAATAATCAATAATCCTATGATTCACTATTGTGAAGTCTATTGGAAAAAAATCCACACACAATTTTTCCTATTTCCAAAAGGGATAGCAAACTGTTAAAAACTGTGTCACTTATTGCAATTGTCTATATTTATTTATTTATTTATTTATTTATTTATTTATTTATTTATTTATTTATTTATGTTTCGACTTCTATCACCGCACCATCTCCCACAAGGGGACTCTGGGCGGTTTACAAACATAGAGATCAAAATTCCGTTATAAAAACACATAAAAATACAATATACAATTAATTATTATTATAAATTAAGTAGAAAATCCAAGAAGGCAGACCATGATCTTTAAAAGGGCTCTATGGCACCAGCCATCCCCATGTAGCAGCTTTTACCATATGGTGGTCAATTAAGAAATAACGAGTCAATGGGATCAATCCATCAGGCCATTTTCATCATAGCACCCCAAATGGCTATATGTGGACAATATGTTATGGCACAATAGAAGACAAGTGATCAAGGTGGCAAGCCTCCTACGATGGATACCTCACAGCCTGCAAAGAGTGGGTTGCTTTAAAGCTGTGGTGGATTTCGGTGCTGCCACTGGTTCTCAGGGAGGAGGGAGCGCATTCCAAAAGAGGACTCACAGTCCGGAAAGTGTTTCTGGGAAAGTAAAGAGGTTCAGGGTTGCCCCGCCCTAGAGTCTCCCAGGTTATTTGTGCTTGGGTTAGTGAGAGTAGCTTTAGTCTGGCAAGATTCTGTCTGTATGGTGAGAGCAATAAAGAACTGGAATTTGAAAGCACTGACTCGTAGTTGTTCTTGGGCTGGCCCTGACAAAAGCAGTCGTTAAATGCAGTCCTTCCTTTATATAAAATTCAGCATTAAAAGTTTTACATTGTATTTATTTTTTCCATGTTGCCACTGTTCCCTCCAAAACCATGCTGATATTTAAATAGGGACATGAATACTGTCAGAAGTGCTGAAGTGATGACAGTCAATGTGATGTAGGATTGGGGTCCTTCCTGAGTGGTTGCTGTTGTGGATATGCAACTATGAGCTCCTGTAGAATAGTTATGATATACATCTAATGCAGTGTTTCTTAAACTTTTTTCTCTCAGGACCCCTTCCCACTTTTAAAAATTATGGAGCTTTTGTTTGTATGGGTTATATTTATCAATATTTACCAATATTTAAAATGGATGCATCTGCTGCTGCTACTGCATCTTACGATTGTTTGATGGGATTTTAATATTGTATTATTTTTTCAACATAGGCTGGCAAATAATTTTGACCTCACAGACCCCTGAGAGGATCTTGGGGGACCCCCAGGGGTCCTAGGACCACACTTTAAGAAACACTGATCTAATGAATACAAAAATAATATTAGACTAAGAGATAGTATGTGGCACTACTGTTTTATCCATGGGAGGATGCCATATCTAGCCCAGGATGAGTTTTCAACATTATAATTCCTCCAAAGTAGAGTTAGCATTTGGTAAGTAATACTCTGTGTTCTCTGTCAGCAGTGGGACACTGTGTAACTCTGTGACCTAACGTAGGTTGAGAGATAAATACAGCCACCAAAGTACAATTTATTTTTAACATAAAACAGTTTCAATTTCCCTCAGAAGGTTTATTCTCTCGTCTATCTAAGATGTGGGGAGATGGAGCGGTAAATACAAATCGAATTATAAATAAATAAATGGTGGGTCAGTGCTGACGTTGATAATATTAATTCATCTGTGCTGAGTTCTGGCCTCATGAGAAATGTGGTCATTTCAGAGTTAATCTCTCGCTCTTTTTTGTTTGTTTGTTTGTTTGTTTAATTCACAGAAAAGGAAAAAAAATGAAAAAGTGAACTTTGTGTTTCATATGTTTATAAATAACAATTAGCAGTAAGTAAAATGATCTAAGAGGCATGTGAAATAAAATATGAATTGGATGTTGAAATTCCTGTTTTAGCCTTCAGTTTTGGAACATTAAACAGTAATAAGGATTGGGGGAAGGCTTAAGTAATGTGTATCTCGGTTTAAAGGCACATGCCCTAAGATAAAGCCAACCTAGGGACAGATGCAGGGAAGAGCTAATTTACTGAAGGCAATCATGTTAATTACAATCTGCTCCTGGATTGTCTTCCTTTACAGATCAAAGTGAATAGTGTGCAAATGAAAGGCTTGCTGGCAGCACCTTTCTCTTCCCTATCTCAGTCAAGGCCAGGGAGACCTTTTGCTTAGATTCCCACAGTTGGAGACCTTTCCTGCACAGCTGAAGGTCTGACTTTCTACACCAGATGTAATTTATTCTTCATAAACCTTTGTCTTCAGGGAGAATTGCATCAGCATTAGAACAAGCTGCAGAGCAGCAGAGGAGCTCTGGTCATTGAAGCTGCCAACGATTGCTGTAAGTCCTTCAGCCATGTGAATCGGGTGCAGTCCAGAAAACAAGATGGGCTGGGAAAAGCCAAGGAAGATGAGCTTGAGTCTTTAGGGCAGAGCTTTCCAAACTTTTCATATTGGTGACACACTTTTTAGGCATGCATCATTTCACGACACACTCTTACAGCAGGGCACAAGGCAGGCACTAGGACCTGCGCAGAATCACAGCAGGCTTGGAGGCAGCAAGGCACAAAGCAGGCACTAGGACCTGCGCAGAATCACAGCAGGCTTGGAGGCAGCAAGGCACAAAGCAGGCACTAGGACCTACGCAGAATCACAGCAGGTTTGGAGGCAACCAGGCACAAGGCAGGCACTAGGACCTGCGTGGAATCCTGGCAGGGCTCGGAGGCAGCATCAGCTGAGACACACCCAGACACTGCAGCCGACACACTAATGTGTCCCGACACACAGTTTGGAAAGCTCTGCTTTAGGGAAAGGTTGTATACCACAGATGGCCATATTGTGGGGGTGGGCAGAAGGAGAAAAGAGGGGAAACATCAGCCTCCCTCTCTTTTGCTTAGATTCACATGGTGTCTCAAAGGGATATTATGTTAATTAAAAGTGGGGGGGGGCGGGGAGATCCCCGAGAAGCAAAGTGAAGTTCATTTGGCAAGTGTGAGTTTCATTTCATTTCAGAGTATGCCGTAAACTTTCGTTTCTTGTTTGCACTGAAGATTTTCAAATATTACTTCAGAGCCTCTCTGTGGACATGCCTTTGGGGTTTTTCCAAACTGCTAGAAATGCAAATGTGAGGCACTAAAATCACCCGTGAGAGACTCTTGCATTAGACTAAGGCTTACAAATGACAGGTATATAAATACTGAACATATAGAAGTGATCTCCCTGAATAGAATATTTTGGAATTAGTTTGTGTCTGTGTTACATATCCATGTCATTACAATGTCCCTTCTTCTTGACCAGCGCCCCCCAAAAAACTAGTGGGATAAAATGGGACCAGTATCATCAGGAGTTTCACAAGGTAACATTTTCCAGAATCCCAGATAGGGGCCTACACCAGAGAAATTAATTTTAAATTGGCAGGATTCAGTAGCCTATGTCTGCTAATAAATGCAGTATCACTTATGCTAATGCCACCTGAGAATTTCATTTGTGCTTTATAGATTAGGGCTGCCATCTGGTGTAGGCAATATCAAATCAAATTAGCTGAGAGCCAAATTAAATAAAATGATTGAAGATCTAAGCTTGGATCCTGTCTCTCTTCTCTACCTCTCCCCACTTTTTTTTTTTCTTATTCAGCAAATTGAGAGTAGCGGGGAGGAATTAGTTATATAAGATTTTGCCCCTGTTCTTTTCCTAATCATTCCCCTGAAAGTACTGCTTTTCCAATGGGGAAAGTAACATAACATTTTCTCTGCCAGACTCCCCCCTGCCCCAGATCCCTCCAGATAGATTAATTCTACAACTCCTAGAATTCCCATCAATCATGCTGGCTGCCTATATGGGAATTGTAGTTCTTCTGCATCTGGAGGGTGTCTGATGCTGATCCCAGGGAAGGCTGATCCCAGTTGTGCCTCCAAGCTTTCCCCTTCAAAGTATTTAGGAGTGCGTTGAGGGAAAAGGTTGAGAGCATGGAGCAAAAGGATTAAAATTCCCTGCCCCAGCTTATACACAATATCTGGAAAAATAATATATAAAGCATAAAACATAGTTCTGCTATGTTCTGTGCATAGTTCTGCACAGTTCTGCCCGCTGATGCTTGAAGAGGCCCACACAAATCAGTGTGGATAAGTTCAAGTGGCTTAGTTGCCTGCCTTTCCCTTTGTTTGGGTATGGCTGGCCTTGTTGCTTTCCTTTTAATGCATATCACACATTTTGATTGGCATTTATCATGGTTGCTTATTTCAAAATCTCTTTTACCATGCCTTCAGTTTTCATTCTTAAGATTGCGTTAAAATCACAGTGTGCAAAATGCCTGTGACAGGTGGTGGCACTGTTGTCCTCCTTTTGCTGCCGATAGGCGAGGCTGACATCTGGTGGCGGTTTTTTGCAGTGCACCTGGTAAGCCCCATCCTTTTGAAAACCTGTAATAGAACTCTTTTCTCCACTGGTGACTTTACATTGTCCATTAGCATCAAAAGTCACATTAAAACCTTTGTTGTTCAATGTTGAGACACTCAGTAAATTGGCTTCTAAGTCTGGTACAAAGAAACATCTGTTGCCATAAGATCTTTGTGTTCACTTCCATTGAAGCATCGCAATGGCACACTTCCTTTTCCTTGAATCAAAATTGAATTGCCATCTGCTAATGTTATGCTTCCTTCTGGTTTTTCACTTAACTCAAAAAAGTCACTTTTATTCCCACATAGATGTCTGCTGGCCCCTGAATCAATTACCCATTGTCTAGGACATAGCTTTCCAAAGTGTGTGTCACCTGCGGTGTCCTGGTGTGTCATGCAAAAACCCGGAAGAGCTGATGGGGGGAACTAGAAGAAGCAGCACCCTGCCAATCAGCGCCACCACTGGCGGTGCAGCAGCAGTGCTGATTGGCAGGGGTGCTGCTTCTTCCGGTTCCCCCATCAGTGCTTCCAGGTTTTCATGCGACACACCAGGACACCGCAGGCTGCGCTGCCGCAGCCATTGGTGTATGTCACCAACATGAAAAGTTTGGAAAGCTCTGGTCTAGGGCATTTGTTGGTATCAGTTTAAAGAACAGTATCAACTTTATAAACAGTGTGTAAAGCTTTTTCACTTTTAAAAGATTTTCCCTTGGAAAAATCCTTCTTGTCCCTGCTTCTGCAAAACTTGGCAAAATGGCCTGGTTTCTTGCAAGCATTACAAACAATAGTCTTTTTGGGGTTTTGATGAGTCACTAATGGCTCTAGCTCATGTTTACCCTTCGTTGCTAGGTAACCAATGTCTCTGCTAGGCAATCTATTGTTATGCAAATTATCTTGCCTCCGACATTCCGATCTTATTGCTCCCAGAAGTTGAGAAAAATTCTTCCCTTCTAAATTCAAACCAACAATGAAAGGAAGAAATCTATTTGGTAATGTGCTTAGCAAAAAAGACATCTTAAGTTTTTCATTCATGAGATTCTCAACTGTGCTCAGCTGATCAAAGATTCCCTACATTATGATCAGGTGGTCGTTTACATTTCCACTGTCTTCCAATTTACTTGCATGCAGTTCTTGCAACAAAGAGATCACTTTCTGATCATCAACTTCTGAATATAGGGTGCATAAATTCTCAATCCTTAGCAGTAGAAATATTTTAATGTCTGTTAATCTGTGATCTGGAAGAGATCTAGCAATGAGAATTTTAGCTCTCTTATCCTTTTTCTTCCATTGTTTATTGGCTTCCTCTGGTTTTGGTTCTGGTGAATCCAGAGCATCCAAACAATCCAATTCTGGTGAATCCAGAGCATCCAAACAATCTTCAAAATCTAGCTGCATCCTTAATCTGAATAGCCATGCTGAGTAAATATCTTCAGTCAATTTTGGTATGGAAGGAGCCCCCTCCTCTTTCTCCATTGTTTAGAGAAAGGGGGGGGGGAATTCTGAACTTAGCTTTTAAAATGTGCAAAGCAGCTTCCCTTTTTGTGGCTGTGAGGACTACTGGTCTTGTACTGGTCTTGTACTGGGCCCATAATCCTTGATGGAGTCTTGAAGGTTAATAAAAGAACTCCAAGCAGCTAACAACAATCTTGCAGAATAGAAGCGTGAACCAGCAGGGAACTTGCACTTCAAGCTTAATTGCATTCAGAAATAAATTCAGCCTTCACACATTAGTTAGATGAAGAAAAAATAGAGATAGCTTACATTTATTTAGTAGATCTGGATATGAGTAGATTCATAGTAGTTCTGCATGCAAGTGAGATAAAATGGACGAGAGCTGCATGGTGCAGCCCTCCTGCTTGCAGGTGTGCCCGAAGCGTAGTGGAGAATGTTAATCCCCCAAACCATGAAGAAGGAGGAAGAGGAAATCAGGTGACTCAGGTAACATCCCACAAGCACAGTAGAGATGTGTTTACTGGAAAGACCCCCTATTATTATTATTATTATTATTATTATTATTATTATTATTATTATTATGCTTATGAGACAATGCTGAGTTGACTCCTGATGATCCCAACAAAACCAAGGGCTGCTGGGCTGTTCACACATCCCCACCACTACAAACTGAACCTGCCCTCTAAGGAAGGAGCAGAACCACTCAAAGTCTAAAAGGACCAGGAATGTTATATTACCCACATCCAGGTCCTAATACAAATCATTCAGGAGAGCAACCAATACTGTATCTGAATCCTGACTGAAAAAAGCCCAGACAATCTGCTGCTTCTAGAGTGCTTTGTAGCTGGCCTGTTACTACTGTCTCCACAGCTTTCCCCATAAAGGGGATACCAGCCAATAGTTTTCTAAAGCCACTGGGTCCAAGGATGCCCTCTTCAGAAGAAGGCACACCATAGCCATCATCAAAACTGCAGGCAATTCCCCTTCTTGTAAAGAGTTATTGACAATCTCCTGGATCTATGCCTGCTCCATGCAAAAGCCAGGATGGGCAGGGATCTGCTGCTTCATCCACCATCAAATAGCAGATGAAAGTGTTCTTATTGCAGAGCTGGCATTAATCAGCAGCATCCTGAGATGAACTAATCCAACCATCCAGCCACCTGAATGGAGCAACTGAGTTGAAAGTCAAAATTGCCTCTAAATTAGAGGTTTTCTTTCCTCTATAATGGCCCACCTGATGCTCCTCCCTCAGCCCAACTCTACAGAGATGTTACCACCCATGTCCTTGTCCTGCTGAGTTTGCCTAGCACCCTCATCCCCATGCAACAAGAAGCACAAGGCAAAAAAGTGTTAAATTGTGGGAAGTACCAGCATTAAAGTACAGGGGGTACGAAGGCATTGTATTTTCATGTCGTCACAGGACAACCATCTGTTTTTAGTGGGCATCTTAGCATACAAAGATTCTTGTCTAGCCACGCCATGTTGTGTGCCTGACACTCAGCCCAGTTTGAACTAAAGACCCTAGTCAAGCCATGCACCGTCAAGTGTTTGGGAACTTCCACTGACTTCTATTCAAGAAGTCTTATCATTTACATTAGGGCTGATTTGATCTGCAAAAATCCAGTCTGCCACTAGATGACACGAAAGAAATATAGAAAACTCTAACCCTTTGCTGCTAGTGGAGTTCTGGATTTTTGCAGCCCAGAACTGGTAGCTTGGTAATTTCGATCTTTAACTCACCAGCACTGTGTATCTCTCTGTGTCTGTGGGTTTTCATCAGGGAAGCCCAGAAATGGTTTATTAACCAAACTTATTTTGGAACTGCAGAAAACCTTGGACGGTCCAGCCTTTACAAGACTATTGTATAAATGCAAAAGGATTATATGGGATAGGTAAAGGTAAAGGTTTCCCCTGCACAGTCGTGTCCGACTCTAGGGGGCGGTGCTCATCTCCGTTTCTTAGCCGAAGAGCCAGCATTGTCCGAAGATGCTTCCGCAGTCATGTGGCCAGCATGACACTTGCAGAACGCTGTTACCTTCCCACCGAAGTGATACCTATTTATCTACTTGCATTTTCATGCTTTCGAATTGCTAGGTTGGCAAGAGCTGGGACTAGTGCTGGAGCTCACTCTATCATGCGGGGCTAGGGATTCGAACCTCCGAACCTGCGATCTTCCAGTCGACAAGCCTAGCGTCTTACCCGCTGAGCCACCATGCCCCTATGAGCCACCACACCCCTATATGGGATACAGACATATTTACCTGTAGAATATAAGTATTATTTAGGGGAAGGTGTTAATACCTTAATATCAAGCACTGCCCATTTGGCCTCTCTTACCCACCCGTAAATCTGGGAAAAGGTAATTCAACTGATATGTTACTGGCAGCTCCAGAAACATTTCTCTGGGTTCCAAAAAAAAATCTATTACGTGCAGATTCATTTAAAATTGGCATTGTTGATATGCCTCTATTGACCAATAAATGTATCATTGAGACTAATGTTAGCTGAATGTTTCATTTTGCTTTATCTTGAGGTGTTGCCAAATGGCCCGGCTGAGATATGCGATAGGTATATTTAATCCAACATCCAAGTGTTCCCTTTTTAAACAGTATGAAAATGCATTCTGGCCAGATTTTTAGCACACCCACAAAAAGTTAATAACCATGTGAAAATCACATTTGGTCTGCAGACATTCACAGATAGTGAACTCTTTGACCTCATTAGGTTTAGGTGGTAGCCGATGAAATGTAGCAGATTGAAAACAGCCCAAATACTTCTTTCAGATGAAGTATTTGAGCCTCACCACAGGGTGTGATGATATCCAAAATGTATCAGATGGGTTCAAGAAAAGAGAAGATCAAAATGCTGATTTATTGATAGATAATTGTCTGCCTGTTTGTTCCCAAATGGGTCACAATCTGAACAATTCTAGGCTAGTGCATTTTGTTGCATTCATTACCATTCTATCAGAAGGGGACTTGTCTTACCCCAAAAGGCATAAGAAGATTTACAGTTAAAACTATTAGTCTTCCTAAAGTAATGGTCTTCCTTCACCATGATCACCATGGTTGGGACTAATCCAATCCAGAAAGGCAACCTTTGTGTAAAGGTTGCCTTTCATGTACTGGTTTGAGAAAAGTACATTCCATGTCCTTAAATTAATGTATTTTAGAGTCCTACAAAGTATATTTAACCTACCACTTATGACATCTATGAAAATCAAAGCAAAATTATGTGTCAATCACTGGATTCCCACACCAGTTGATAGAAAAAGGAAATTGCAGGTAGTTCATGTTGGAGAGCTATCTATGAAGGCTACCCCAAACTTTCCTAGGGAGCAGATACTTTAGAAAGTCTATCCCATGGTACTATTCATTATAAACTTCCAAATCCTCCATTTTTCTTAACCTCAGGAATTTAGTAAGTAATAATATACAGTCTACACCCATTCCATGTTAGTTATTAGCCTTACATCTCACAAACTGCTACATTGTTCTCAAGTGAAAAAAAATTTAAGATGAAAGAAAATACACATCTATTTTTATAAGCATTTGCACCCATAGTGTGAATCAACAGCCCGGAATGGCTGTGAGTTGGATGGCATAAAAAGTTGTTGTTGTTGTTGTTTGTATGCAGTTGGGTGCCCCTCTTTCTCCAATATACACACATATTTGAACACATACGTAGCAGCCAACTGTTTTGAAAAGTATAAGGAAATGTTCTCCTCAAAGAAATAAGCGAATTCTGATAGAAATGATCTGATGGACTGAATTTGAACTGTTAAAAAGTCTGATATCCCTGTTAGAAGCAAAGGAAGTTGCCTTATACAGTCTATTTTTACAAGTATCGTATTTTCAGACTGACATATTCTCGTAGAGGTTTTCCTGCTTATCGGTCACCCGATCCTTTTCATTACAGGTTTGAAGTTAGCATGTCCTACATGTAGAGCATCTGCTATACTACTGAGCTAGGATCTCTCCAATGTTGCTGAGAAAGGGCACTGGGTTATCTAATTGTACTCGCAAGCTCCTCTTCCCCACTGTGTACCCCCACTCGGTCTTGAACAATCTTCGTGATATACAAAGAATAATCTTAGCTTAGATGTCTTGCCATGCCTGTAACATTCCAAAGGAAATATTTGAAGACACATGCTCATTTCATGTGTAGAGGCAAAAAACAGTCTTCTTAACTTGCTATGTTCCCATTGAGATTGAGCCAATTGTTCATTGTTTGTGATTCACACTCAAACTCCGGGCTTAATATAATGATGTGGTGCATTATAAACATCATGTGGCTTTTCCTGCCGCCACTGAATATAAAGATGAATAGATCATAAGACTACTAGTTTGTTTGAAACAGTATCCACAAGCTAGCTGTGCCTATGGCTTAGTGTCTCCACTTAGTATTGAGCTACTAGCCTGACACTTGACATTTCCTGCCACTTATATAAAAAAAGGTCCAGTAATGTAGAAATAGTTACTGGGCAATAATGAAAACAGCAGAATCTGGAGGTAGAAGGCTAGTGGACATTGGTGTGCTTTCCAGAAGGTTCAGTTTCCATCCCTGGTGTTCCAACTGCTGGTGAAAGATTTTTGTCTGAAACCATGGAAAGCTAGACAAATCTGAGCTATGTATTGTCGAAGGCTTTCACGGCCGGAGTTCGATGGCTGTTGTGGGTCTTCCGGGCTGTGTGGCCGTGTTCTGGAAGTTGTGGTTCCTAACGTTTTGCCAGCATCTGTGGCCAGCATCTTCAGAGGGCAGGAGCACAGATAGAAGCAAAATCTCTGTGCCCAGGTAGAGTGGCAATGTTCTATTTATAGAGCTAAATTATAGGAGATTAGGTGGGGTTTTTTGTTGTGTTGAAATGTTAACGAGTGGCTGATGAGCGTGATTAGCATGTTCATTGTGAGAAGTATTCCCATGACCTGGTGGTTGGACTGAGTTCGTTGACTCTACCTGGGCACAGAGATTTTGATTCTATCTGTGCTCCTGCCCTCTGAAGATGCTGGCCACAGATGCTGGCGAAACGTTAGGAACCACAACTTCCAGAACACAGCCACACAGCCCGGAAGACCCACAACAGCCATCAAATCTGAGCTACATGGATTGATGCTATGACTTGGTATTAGGCAGCTTTTTATGACTCACTTTGTCTCCACTCTTATTATTTTTTTCCTGTTAACATTAAATTAGCACATCTATTCGTTTTTTGGTGGCTAGATTCATTATGGCTTAACTCAGCTGAAAATGAAAGCCCAGCAGCTTTCAAAGAGAGGGCATCCTACTTTCTCTACAAACCACAAATCACCCCTTTTTCAGCAGAACAAACTATCAGATCAGACCAATTACTGAGCCAAAATATATTGGGGCAAATGCTTGTCACAGTGGCTTTGAACTGCACTGGTAGAGAAATCTTCAATCTTACCATAAATATTTCCTCCTGGAGACCGAAATTCTGAACGTTTCAAGTACTAGACCTCACAGCACTTTTGTGAACTCAGTGCTGGAATTGGTCCTAAGAATATAAGGACAACGCTGCTGGGTCAGACCGAGACCCATCTTATTCCAGAAGGTTGTTTCCACAGTGGCCAACCAAATGTCTCCGAAGCCCTCGCAAACTGGAAATGAACACATACCAATTTCCTACCCTGTTGTTCTCCTGGCTTCCTCACCAGTAGCTAACCCCAACTTGGTACTTAAATCTGGATATGAGTAGGCAGTGTCCTCCTCCCCTGCTGAACTCCCTCACAAAGCTCCCCTGTTTGCCTTCCTCTTTACAAAGCATGCTGGCTGGGAATCTATCCATGAGCCCCTCAAGTTATATATACGAAGAAGTCTCTCAATTATTGTACCCAGAAAGTAAGATGGAATTTTAAAGTCTGTGGTCAGACCTTTTTCCTATGCCTCATCCTAGTCTTAATGGGTATTTCTCCAGAAGCAACTGCCTGCATATTTACCCAGGACTCTATTCTTCTACAAAAGCTGAGGTGAGGCACATAAGCTGATTTCCTGCCTAATAGCTTTCAGGTTATCTGTTCAACATCTACTTTGGGCTTGAGCCCAGACATATTCAAGTGAAAAGATCCTATAGTATATGAAAAGAATGGAGAGCAATTGTTGTTGAAGAACTGTTAGTACTCCTCACTCTTACCTATGGGGTGCAATTCTAGGGTCCAATTCGGAGAACTATAATTCAGTTAATCCTGATGAGCCAGAACTTTCCCTTTTATATGAGATGCAACTCCATGGCTATCTTTGGTTACTTGCACCCTGTTCCAGTGCCAAAGGAGAACCAGGAGGTGTGCCATCAGGATCTTATAGTTTGCAATTGACAGTGAGATCCTCTGTAACCTGATGCCTTTTCCATTCTACCATGACATGAGTTCTTCCCTAACCACCTTCTGTCTACTCCCACACCCTTAATGGCTGACTACAACCAGGAGATCTGCCTTGAATTGCAATCACAATTAATAACTGCAGGGGAATACCTTTCGCATGAGTTTCAGTACTTCACAAATGAGTTTACAAAGTGTATGTTTTCTGTAGCTTCAACAATTTCATTGGGCTCAGTATTAACAGTTTTCCACAAATGGAGCTCTATCATAAGTTTGGCATTCATAAGAAAGCTCCTTTCTTCGATGCATTGTATTACATTGAAAAAAACAAACAGGTTAACTAGTTAAATTCCCCCTCCCCCAATTACAGCATTCTTCTCTTCAGAAATGACAAGAGTTCTGATAGCATGTGCTATGTGAATAGTTAACATTTATTATTAATTGATACTCTAATTAAAGCCATGCCAGGGCTTTCCATTAGCTTACTCTCAAATTTTGACAGAGCTGTCTTTCTGGTTTTAATCAAAACCAAATGGCAATCTGTTCCCAGGCTGGAGCAACTAAGAGGAAATCGTTCTGAGGAGGCAGAAGAAAGCAGAAAAGATAAACAGCAGATAGTTTCACCAAATCTGTATAGAATGGAGGATGTAGATGCTGTGGGTTGCTTCAGAGATATGATTCAAGCAGCCTGTCAGATTGCAAAAGAGTAGTTACAAGTGCTTTATGTCAGCTGAATTGTAATGTGATCAAGATGGAGTCTATCTTCGTGCTTTCCCAGAGTCTGGAGAATTCTTCATAGAGGTAATGTAGTACATGTACATATGCACTATAGCTGATTTTAATGCCACTTTTTGTTCCTGTTGTTTCTGCCATTTCCCTTCATTCTTATCAGCTCATTAATAGAATATTGTCATTAAGATTCATCTGCCTAATCTGTAGCTATTACCTATCCTTTTTACCCCTTTCTTGACTAACTTGGTCTCATTCTTTGCTGGCTGCACTAAATTGCTTTTAAAAGTTGGCTATGGGTACATATTATGTATGAACTGCATACTTTCAGCGTTGTGTTTGCATTAAGGAGCAAGTCAAGGAAATTAACATTCACAATATGTGCCTGTGTTCATAAAATGCCACACTTTTAGAAAATTTGGGAAATTAGGAAAGGCTGTTGTGAATCAGTTTTCTAATGTGTAACCAGATTTTTCTTCCCATCTCATTTTTTTCCTCTCTCTCTCTCTCTCTTTCTCTCCCACACACCCCCACATGCACACACTTTCACATGCCTACTACTCAACAGCAGGAAATACTTTTGAAGCAATCTGGACCTACTTCTCAGAGGCCCCATCTCACAAAACATCAGCCTGCATTTAGTAGACAAAAGTAACAAGGGAGAGGTTGGTCAAATTCCACTTAGTTATGGCTCCCTCCAGCTGCATAATATGTTTTGGTCAGAATCACACATATAGAGCAAAAGTGCTGAGAATAGAGCAATGATCTCAGCTATGAAATCTGAACTTTATGCTAGTGGTGGCTGAGACAGATTCTGGGTGGGTTCCCCCTTCCCTTCCCTCCCTTTTTGTATACACAGCCAGAGTATTCAGAGAAGTAATTTTGACTATTTCTACCTCCTTGCCATTCTATGAGATCAACCTGGAAGTTTTTACTTTTAAAAAAATATAACAAAGCTGATCTGAAATATACAGATGTTTTCTGGAATCCGTTAAGCCAAACATCAGGACTCTGTAGTGAATCTTTCAGCGCTGAGGATTTCAACTGTATAACTGGACTGAAAAAAGTCACAGTAAGTGGAACCTTGCATGCCAACAGTGTCTTTAAATCTTTCTGTCTCACATACGCATTTATACCTATAATCTAAACCAAATTCTTCTTTTCTTTTTTAAAAAAGCAAATGCCCTACATTTATATCCATTTAGAAATAGCACTCACAATGTCTGATCTTTACAATGAATATAAAGCCAAGAAATTTGAATAGATTTTCTGTTTGTTTGTTTTACTACCAATAAGAAAAATAGGCATTGGAGTAAAAAGCCACATAACCTTTTGGTTAACATGCTGATTTATGATGCTTATTTAGAAACAAATCCCATTGAGTTTAAGATGTGCTTCTAGGTAAGTCTGTGCAAGATTCCAGCCTTTGCTCTTCTTATCAATCATCTAACTTCTGAACTTGGTTTCTCCCACCCCCAGCACACCCACCCAAATTGTGATATAAATCTGTTTGTAATTCAGTATCTGAATGTGAAGTGACCAAATTGATCACATTCACTGCCAAATGCAACAATTAACAAGGGATTGTTTTAAAAACACATGTAATTTAAGAAATTATTTGTCACGATACCTGCCAATCATTGTTTTCAGGCAAGGAGGAAAGAAGGAATCCTAATATTCTAATATTGACTATAATGCAAGCTAAAGTTTTGATTAAAAACTCCATTTTAGTTTCTTCCAAATGCAAAAAGTTGTTTCATGCCCTAAATGAAGCCATTACAAAATTGAGATTCTTTGTCATGCATAAAATCCTAGCTGCAAAGAAAATGTGTGCAAGAATGTCACCCATTGATTAATAAAGATTTAGCTGGTTATCAAATGTTTGCTGAGGTTTGAGAGAAACTGTTAGATTTAGAAGTAGATTAAAAGTCAATGATTCTGAGTAAAATGCCATTTATATCAATCCCTCTCCCTTCTTGGTCTAAAAAAAAAAGATGACAGAGGATATGTACAGTATGATGTTTTCCATATGTCATTAAAAATCACAGTATAGTTTATTGAACAAGTATTATTTATTGATTTATTGATTTATTTATCAAATTTCTGTCACCGCCCATCTCCCCCTAAAGGAGGGACTCCTTTAGTTAATTAACTGATTACAATTTGGAATCTAAGGGCCATAATTTACTACAGTGTTAAGAGGTGCTTAAAGAGATTGTGCTTAATGATATGCTGGATTGGTCACTGAAATGTTTAGCTAAAGCTAGTTTAACAACAGTCTTGATGCTTCTTGCTACTGTCCTATGGAAAGGAGCATAGTAGTTGAAAAAAATCCTGTATCATTCTGAGTTTAATTGATACTTACTTGATATTTAGCTCCATTGAAATCAATGGAGATCAGTTTTCAGTAAATTTTTATAAGTGAGTATCTTATTAGGGTCATGCAGTGTCTGCTTAGCATCCTATTTCCATCAGCAGCCAGACAGAGACCTCTGTGAGAGAGGGAGATAGCTCTGGCTGACTGTCTCCGGCAGCTGATATCAGAGGAGACCATACATAAAGGTTTTATTCTGCTTTCAGAGCTGCAAGAACCCCTGCCTACAGAATCACTATATCTCTATTTCATTATTTGATTACTGTTGCCATAAAAGCCAACTTGAGTATTGGCTCTTTATAGGGAATCTGCCATATGTTACCTATCTAGACTTCGCCACACCCTTTGGTAGGAATCAATTAAGGAGTGGCACTGCCCATCATTGTCCTACCTACTATGGTCCTAGTCAATATCACCAGTTATGAGAGATGATATCAGTTGCAGACCAATTAACATCTAGAAGGCCATATATGTACCACTATGCAGGGCTCCAAAGGAGCACTTCAGTTTGACAAAACACAAAGTATCTTGTCCAAGAGAAGCAATGTTCCGCTGCAAAGCAGTTACAGTGTTTTGATATGATCAGTGGACGTGGGTTATACAGTATATGTATGCTGCACATGAATGCAAGTTGCTTTTGATGAATTAAGGCAGAGTGTCAAGTAGGAATGCTCCTTCCTCAATGCTTTGTCAACATGAAGCAATCCACCTTGTTGTGGCAGAGTGATTTGTAAAGCAGAAGGAGTCACCTCCATGGGATAGAGGATCCTATCAAGGTAGATGCTGCCAACCTGTACACACGCAAGATGTCTCTCAAACTCTTTAAAAATCTTGAATCAATGCAACAAATAAACATGTAATCTCAATGATTGCAGGAGGGCTTAAAACTGACAACTGCAATGTAATGAACAGGTTCACTGCGTGCATGCCAAAGGGGTTATTTGACTGTGTTCTAAGGATTGCAAGTTTCATTTAAAATGCTTCCTTAAGCCTTCATGAAATGTTATACTAAAGTCGTACAAAATTTAGGGACCAGGCTTTGAACTTCGGCAATCCATCACAGCAGAGAACAGCACACAGCCAACCTTGACTGACTGCAAAAAAACTAAGCAGGTAGATCTGATGAGAGACCAGTAGGACCTCCCCCTTACAGTAAGTTAGACTGGGAAATAAAATTCTTGGAAGAAGGCAATAGCAAATCACATCTGTATTGCTACCAAGAAAACTAAACATCATTTTCATGTAGACCCCAGGATTTGGACTTCAGGGATGCTTTAGATTTTTATTAGCTCCTTATGTAAATCCTATGACTAGATTTTTTTATATCCGTACCCTATTCTGTGCTACTTAGACAGAATACACCTTTGCCAACAGAATAGTGAACCTTCTATATCACCCTTTTTCTTTTCTCCATTTGCCTTCTTTCTTGCCTATTCTGCTGTTGGCCTTAGCTTCAGAAACTTTTGGTACTTCACATTTTGTAAGCCAAATAAATTGCAGTTAGTGGATGCATGCCAATATACTTATCTTGTGTAATTTGTTTTGAATGTAGAATTTGGATTTCCTTGAAGCGAAATCTGGATTATTTTGGCATTACCTCTACACAGAAAATCATGAAAGCTTTCTTTGTAGGCTGTGTCAAAATGGTATATATATATGCACCAGGTATCTAATTTTTAACATGCCTAACCAGAACTCAAAGACCATAAACTTGATGTCTGCTGTGTGCTGTGCATGGCTCTTCCAGCAAGAGAAGGATGGCTGGAAAGACCCAGAAGGAAGAGCAAAGATCAACTGTGTTAGCATCTAATTTTGCCCAGGGCTCATTTTGAATCCATTGCTTCTGTCCCTGAGAAACATTCACATATTAGCCCACTAAGGCTTCTATGCAGTGAAGAGATATAAACTGTGTGAATATTTTCCTGTATACAAGCTTACTTGATGAAATTAAGTGATTCAGAGCCAGTTTGGTGTAGTGCTTAAGGTGGTGGCCTGGAAACCAGGAGACTGTGAGTTCTAGTCCCGCCTTAGGCATGAAAGCCGACTGGGTGACCTTGGGCCAGTCACACACACTCTCAGCCCTAGGAAGGAGCCAATAGCAAACCAGGAGACACAGAGTTCTAGTCCCGCCTTAGGCATGAAAGCCGGCTGGGTGACCTTGGGCCAGTCACTCTCTCTCAGCCCAACTCAACTCACAGGGTTGCTGTTGTGGGGAAAATAAGAGTATTAGGTATGTTCACCACCTTGAGTTGACCAAATATAAAAAGGGGGGATAAAAATCGAATAATAATAATAATAATAATAATGGAAAAATTTTAGATTACAATAAACAACTTGCTCACAAAGAAGCAGCAATAGAATAACCAGCCTAAGTTATAATGGGGCGATGTCATGGGGAGGGAAGGAGGAAAGAGAAGAATCCTGTTGCCTATAGGAGACATCATTTCCACTTCCAGTCGCTGCGTATGATAATAACTCCAAAAAGTTTGACAGAGGACTGTGGAACTATGGAACTGATATCTAGCTGGATTGCGTAGGAATAAGAATAAAATTGCATTTCCAGAAGCGTTATTTCCTGGGCAATCTATCAGCCAATACAAGTTTATAAAAGACTATTGAAGTTATAACTTCTTCCTTCCTAGAACTTTTCTTGTTTCCACAGTATTTTTTTCTTCCATACGGTTACAGAGTTACAAGAGTTTTCCATGTGCGTGCCGTCATTCATATATAGTTCAACATGTGATATACTGCTCCTCATAGCTAGCAAATAGTATACTGATAATTTCCTAGAAGTTGTTTATATTTTCATTCACACATGGAGACATGCCCATTCATGCACCCTGTTCGGTCCTGTACATGCCTAGTAAGTTTAGACGGGACTTAACTCAGAGATAAATTTGAATTTGATTACACATTAAAGCTTCTAATTTTCCATGTTTACTTTTGTACTTTTGTCATTTCCTGATAAAAGATTTCATCTTTGAAGTTTGTGAGACTTAGGATAGCTTTTATGGGAATATTCTAGCCAACAGAACTTTCCCATAAAATCCTGCCAAACCAGTATCTATGTTGAAGACGTAAACATTTCAAAAATTCTGTATGTCTTGCTGACAGGTATCAAAATATAATAAGCCCCTTTTGAAATACTTCGGAGTATACAAAGAGGACTGTAAGGTGACTCCTAACAAATAAGGGACCAGATTCCCATAAGAAAGAAGAAAACTAACAGACACATGGCAAGAACTGGGAAAACGGGGAGAAGTAATCCTGATTGCTTGTATCTAAAGGAGGGTAGTTTTCTGCTACTATTTTTAAATAGAAATTATTTCAACCATTAATGCTGGTGTCATATTTCAGGGTTTAATCTAATTTTCTTTTCTTTTTTTCATGTCCTTCTCACGGTGTCTGAGCAAAGGAATTAAATCTCAGTGTCAGAAGCCAGAAATAAAAAGGAAAGTTATTTCCTTGATGGCTGTTCCCAAAGGTCTCCATTTGAAAGTCTAAATTCTGCTCTTTTCTCAGTGTGTTTTTCCCGTCTCAGCAACTCAGTCCTTTAAAGAGCCCTGTCTCTTAACGCTCTGGCTCTTCTTTGGCACAAATGAAATGAAGCTTAAGAATCCATATGGCGGGCCACAGGAGGCAAAACAATGGCTCTTTCAATTGGCCATCCTCCCACTGTCCACACTTTCCACTACACTGTCTTTTCCTTTCTTCTCACAGAATACTGTCTGTCTGGTGAACTTTGTGCTGTTCCAGAGCACTATCTATTAGGGCTGTGCATGGCTTCAAAGGGGTGCTTTGCTTTGACGATGCTTTGAGCATGGAACTCCTTTGAAGCCAGTTTTGAAGCAATATTGCAAATGTTCACTTTGCTTCTAAAGAGCAAAGGGAAGCTACCATATTGCTCCAAGTAATCCCAGCTGCTTGTCCTGGCATGTCCAATAGCCAGAAGAGGCTTCGGTTTGTGTGCAACACACATGCAGAACTGTCTTCTGGCCATGCTGGAGGAGGCAAGCAGAGTGATGCAAAGTACCTTAACAAGGTGAATAATGTTACCTCCATGGTGCATTGCAACTAATCAAGTCAAATGTGGCTGTCCCACACAAACTTACTATTTATTCCACCATCATTTGGAATGTGCCCTCATCAACTCTTTGGCACCAAGTATTCCCTGGGCTTATAAGTAATAACAACTAACATAAAGCAACTTTGTAATTTCCCATTATAAGCTTCTGTTGAAATGAACAAGGAAGTGTTCAGATGATCACTGCCCACACTATATCAATGTAGAACTTATTTATTAAATGCCCAGCCTTCCTTATATCTCATCAAAACCCCTCTATAGAATCTCTTGATTAGATAAGGAGAACTTGAGACTTCCCATGACCTGAATAATTAGTTAGGCATGCAAAGCATGCAAAGCATGACTTTTGGATTTCTTTCCAGCTTCTAATCCTGTTTCACAGTCGTTCTCCTCCATTCAGTGTAAGTGGGTGAAGATGTGTCTACCTGTTGGCTGTTGTCTTTTCCTCTCTCTTCCCCTTAACATTTCTCTGAAACATCTGGGAGGGGTAATAGATTGGTTTGGGCTGAGGTATCATCAATTATTTATTCCAGGCCTTTACCAGCAGTGGCCGTAGGAGGCATCTTTATTTTCCTCTGTCTAATGAAGTAGCAATTTACATCTGTGTGTGCTTTTCCTCCAGGGACTAATAAGGATGTGTGCACACAAGTGTGTGTGAATGTGTCTGTACAGTATCTGTGAGGGCCTAATCAGGATGGGTGCATATGAATTTCATCTATACATCTATATGTTTCTGCTCTCCCCACGTGTTGCGTTTGTGTGTGTGCACATTGAGAAACACAAGGGAAGATGCATGTACTCCACCTTGGGTCATATGACCAGAGGGGAAGAGAGAATGGCTTAGGAATGGCACAATTGGTGGTCACTGCCCACTTGCCTCTCCCATGAGGATGAATTGGGGGTATTTTTCTTTTCTGGATTTTTGGCTAGATTGGGCCCCTTTTCAAACCTGAGCTTTATTTTGTGAGCTTCTTCCCTCACCCCAAAGCTGGTCCCATTCCATTCTGTTTTCAGACAGTCATACTGCTGATGGACAAAGACCCAGGGCCCTTTACATTTATTTCATTTATTTAATAAATAGCAATAACGTTCTGTTGGGTTGGAAAGAATAAAAAGGGTTTCAAATACTGTCAGAAGACTAAAGTCTTCCTCTGCTAAGTAGGAAACAAGACAAATGTCCTTCTCTTTTGGAACTAGAATTACCCTTTTGGGTAAAAAAAACTCTTTGTCTTCCACCCCCAGATAAAAACTAAACCCCTTTGTTGGTTTTCTAATCTCTCCTGCTGGTTGTTGAATCTTCATCCCTAACTCAAAATGATTTTAGAAGAGGTCCTTGTTGTGATAAATGCATCATGATTTAGTCTGGAAGATTTGTGTTAGAGTGTTCCTTTTTTGCATTACCATTTTCAATGTGGCTTTGTTTTGAGCAATGAGCAATGTAGATTTGCTCAACCTGATGGTGATCCTTTTCTGACATACTCCTCCTCATCTTTTACTCTGACACGAAGGCTGCTTATGCTCTTCCCCTTTCTTCCCACGAAGAAGAATATCCATAACTCTCTTCCCCTTTGCTTTTCAGTTACAACTTCAATTCCTCCTTTTTCCTCCTCAGAAACAGCCAAAGGAAATACAGGTAGTCCCCCCTTAACAACGGTAATTGAGACTGGAATTTCCGTTGCTAAGCGATGCGGTCATAAAGCGAGATGTCACATGACTGCATCACTTAGTGATGGCAATCCTGGCAATTCCCCTTGCTGTTGTTAAGTAAATTTCACCGTCATTATTTATTTATTTATTTATTTAATAAAATTTATCACCGCCCAACTCCCCCAAGGGGGACTCTGGGCGGTTTACAACAAAATATAAGCATTAATATACAATTATAAATAGATTAAAATACATATTAAATAACAAATTAAAATATAAAGAATATAATAAAATCCAATGGCAGAATCTTCTTAAGTTCATAAAAAGGGCACTCCAGGGATAATCTAAGGTGCTAGCCATCTCCAGGTATGCACATTCTCCTTCCCGCCCAAAGCATACTGACAAAACCAGGTTTTGAGTTTTTTCCGGAAGTCCAGGAGCGAGGGGGACTGTCTAATCTTTGGGGGAACAATATTCCAAAGGGCAGGGGCAACAGCAGAGAAAGCACACTTACGTGACCCCATTAGAGGGAGCTCTTTAACCAAAGGGGTCCGCAGCATGCCCTCTCTGCAAGATCAGGTGGGACAGGATGAAGTGATGGGGATGAGATGGTCCCTCAGGTAACCTGGTCCCATGCCATGTAGGGCTTTAAAGGTGATAACCAACACCTTGAATTGTACCCGGAAGCAGACTGGAACCCAGTGCAGCTCGCGCAGCAAAGGTGTTACATGTGTCCTCCTTGAGACACCAAAAATTGTCCGCGTGACTGCATTCTGTATCAGTTGTAGCTTACGGATATTCTTCAAGGGTAGCCCCGTGTAAAGTGCATTACAGTAGTCTATGTAGGAGATAACCAGGGCATGAGTGACCGTTCGAAGGGCCTCTCATTCCAGGAAGGGGTGTAACTGGCGTACAACCCGAAGTTGCGCAAAAGCCCTCCTGTCCACAACTGCCACCTGCTCTTTGAGCAGGAGTCGTGAGTCCAAGAGGACCCCCAAGTTACGCACTGGATCTGTCATTAGCTGAGCACCCAGCCCAATCCAAGCCATTCCAGGCTTGGTCCCTCCCAGCCCCGAGCCTCAGCAAGGTAAGGGACTGCCTCCAACTCCCCCCACCCTCCTATCTCCCCCCCCATCTCTGCCCTTTTGGCCACCCTGCACCTGCCTTGCAGGGCAGCAAGCAGCCTCAGAGCCGTGCGGCTCTGAGACTGCTTGCCATGTCCTGGGAAGCCACAGCCACTCCAGCCCAGTCCCAGCCGCCCTCGCCACCCTGCACACCAAGACCCATGCCACCCTGCATTCTGCCACCCCAGCTGACCTTCGCTGGCTTCTTGCTCCTACTGCTGAGGAGGCGTGCCCAGCCTGGCTGCTGGGCCGGGCTTCGGCTGCGAAAAATAAAAAGCCCAAAGCAGCCCCTTTGCAAAGATCTGCTGG
This sequence comes from Charina bottae, assembly GCA_023362775.1. NCBI lineage: Eukaryota > Metazoa > Chordata > Lepidosauria > Squamata > Charinaidae > Charina > Charina bottae. Next base: position 20,542,118 of record JALMGJ010000019.1, on the reverse strand, counting down.
GTGGGGCCAAGCTAGCTTTGCATTCCAAAAGGAAAAAAAACACTAAAGGCAGCCCCTTTGCAAAGAACTCTAAGCTAGCTCAGCCCCACCCAGCAGCCATTTTTTTCAGCGCTGTCGTAATTCCGAACGGTCGCTGAACAAATGGTCATTAAGTGAGGACTACGTGTACCGTATCACCTTTTGAGCAGCTTCACTCCTTATCACCTCTCTGATTCTCTCTATTTTGAGAATACCTTAAGAAAAACTAAATTGCTATTTAAAACCCAGCTTCTTAAATCGCACTAATTACTCTCCATTCTTCCTTGAGTACCTTGTGAATGGGCATCATTCCCTTGAGAAACAATCTGTTAGCCATGCTATGCTTGTTTTGTATTTTGTAAAAATGTAAATTAGTTTCTGGGCCAGCCTATTCTGTAGCAGAACAGTCAGGATCAAAGTGGGAAATGTTTCTTCTTACAGCAGTAGGCAACCTAGTGCTCTCCAGATGTTTGAGCTATGGCTATCATAGTTCCTTCTAATTGGTCTTTTTGGTTGAGTCTAATGAGACTTGAAGTCTAGGACATGTGGAAAGCATCTGGCTGCTATCCCTGCCCCGTCATACTTGAACTGAATTTTCTCCAATCCTTCAAACTCCAGATAATCTCCAATTCATAAAGGAAATTCACAGGGCGGGAAAATTCTGTCAGAGGATAGTTCATCTGCCTCCTGGTTCTCATGTCTATCAAGTCATAGAAGGACCTAATGCAAGATAAATTAGAACAAGAAACTTCTATTTGAAAACAAAAGGAACCCATTTTACACTTTCTGCTTTGGCTAGCCTGTCAATTAATGAACTCTTCACTTAATGGAATTAATATGGAGGTTACAGTAATTTTACATAAATCTATAGCGAAAGGTTGGTATTTCAACACTGCTATAATTTAGCATATAGGCATACGGGCATAAATGTTGATGATTGTACGGTATGTGACTTCAGATCTAATGTGTTGAGATTTTCTATTTAAATTTGACATGGGCTTACTGTCAGTCTCTAGGAATTATTTATCCTGTTCTATGATATATTTCCTGTCTGCATGTAGTAAAATGAACCATGCTACTGTTTGGCTGTCTTGTTTATGTAGTGGGCTGAAATAATCTCAATGTACACTGTTTAACCATAATTATTTATTTCTACAGTTGAGTAAAAATTTAGCAGCCTATAAATGTATGAGTGAGCTCCCTCTTTTGAAGCGCAGGAAAGGAAAGGTTCCCCTGTGCAAGCACCGAGTCATGTGACCCCTGGGGAGACGCCGCTTTCGCTGACATTTTCTTGGCAGACTGTAGAGCGGGGTGGTTTGCCCAGTCGGGATTACCTTTCCCCCAGGAAGCTGGGCACTCATTTCACCGACCTCGGAAGGATTTTTGGATTTTGAAAAAAAAAAAAAAAAGGATTTTGAAGCACAACTTCAAAAAAAAAAAAAACCCCAATTGCATTATAGATTGGAGGTAGATAAGTTCATATTTTGCTGTAGCTAAATGACTCCATGATCTTAACCAGAATTTGCATTTAGCTACTTCTCTCTTTTATTTTCTCTGCAGCTACTATATTTCCTTGGGCTCCAATTTGTGGATTCAGAAGTGCTAATTCGTTTTTTTAATAGATTTCTCACCTTAAATTTAGATAGTAGATCTTACTTGCCTTTTATTCTTTTTTATTTTAAAAGGTTTATTATTTTTCTAAAGCTAATTTACATTACATGATGCTACCCACAACAGCTTCTACATTCTTCTATCAGTATAGTAGATCTTCTTTGCTGGATCTTAATTATAATTTCAATCATGGGTTTTTCTCATTTGTTTCTTACAAATACCACGTAAGAGAGATGGGCTGGAAGACTTGTGACTAGAACTGGGTTATTCAGTGATCTTCATAAATGAGAAAGGGTTTAAACCCAGTCTCCTGGTTTTAAGGAGACCTAGTCATAAAACGCTCTCTTTCTTGACAAAATTGAGATGTTTGAAATGTTTAATTGGCATAGAATATGGTACTGAGAGTTTAACTCAGATCATACTGAGATAAGTCATTTCATATTTTCAATGGCTTCCAATTCATTTTGACCCCCAAATCAAAAACAGAATTTTATTTCAGGTGAAAGGACCAAAAAGCTCAGGAAAAATGCACCCACCCCAAAACATCACGTACAGCTCCAAAAAGTCTACAAAAGTTGCCATAAAATTATAATTATTAATGTGGCAGAGGAAAATCATTAAATGTATAATAATCATACACTTCATACATAATCAACCACTAATCACACTAACTGTATTTAACTGCAGCCAATCAGATTTTCGAAAACACAATTTTCATCCAGTCTCCGACCTTCCCTTCTCAACAACCCTTCAACCCAAGGGAAGGTTGTTGAGAAGTTGGTAGATGCACAACTTTGGGGGGCCCTGGAAGAAGTGGATTATCTGAACCCTTTTCAGTTGGGTTTCAGGCCAGGTTCTAATACTGAGACAGCATTGGTCGCACTTGTGGATGCCCTTTAAAAGGTTTGTGATGGGGTGGTGCATTCTCTCCTTGCTGTCCTAAATCTCTCTGCAGTTTTCAATACCATCAACTATGATATCCTTCTGGACTGGGAGTGAGGGGCAATGTTTATCAGTGGTTCTCCCTCCTCCAAGGCCAATTCCAGTAAGTGTTGGTGAGGGGAGAGTCCTAGCTTTGAACTTCTCTTATATGGGGTGTCTCAGGACTTGATTCTCTCCCCACTCTCTTCAGCATCTACAAGAAACCACGAGGTGAGGTCATGTGTCAGCATAGGGTAAAATACTACCAATCCTGAACTATATGTTTTCACCCTTGGCCCTACAAGTGATGCAGTCAAGGTTCCTACCCAGTGCCTGGAGTTTGTGAAGGTCTGGATGTGGGAAAACAGGATGCAACTCAACCCTGCCAAGACCGAGTGGCTGTGGGCTTGTGGGGTAGGGGGTGCTCTTGACCTGATGATTTGATCTGCTTTTAGAGTGCAATGCTTTGCTTCCCCCTTAAAGGCCAGGCTGGGATCTCAGATGAAAAGAAGTGGTGTGCTCCTACCCGACACAGAACCTTTTCCCATATGTACCAAGCCATGTTTTAAGGCCATGTAGCTGACACACTTTAATGCATGCCGCACCACTTGAATTACAGAGAAAGATCATTTTCAGTAGAGGCCTTTTGTTGGTGAATTGATCTCATTGGACAAGCCCAGCTGGTGTGCAAGTTATATCTTTTGGAAAACTGGCAAATATATTGTTTTTCCAATAGTCCTTTTTAATATTTTTAACCTTATAATATAACCTAACAGTGACTGGTTATTTCACTGTGAAAGTGAAAGGTCCTCTGTGCAAGCACCGAGTCATTACTGACCCTTTGGAGGGACGCCGCTTTCGCTGACGTTTTCTAGGCAGACTTATAGCGGGGTGGTTTGCCATTCCCTTCCCCAGTCGTGATTACCTTTCCCCCAGCTTAGCTGGGTACTCATTTTACCGACCTCGGAAGGATGGAAGGCTGAGTTAACCCAAGCCGGCTACCTGAGAAACCAACTTCCGCTGGGATCGAACTCAGGTCGTGGGGAGAGTTTCGGTTGCAGTACTGCCACCTACCGCTCTGTGCCACACGAGGCTCATTTCACTACTATGATATTATAGTAGCTGTTTTTATGTGTTTAGAATTTTGTACCAATTATTCAGCTTGACCCTATATTTTATTCAATTATTTTATTTGTGGTTGGAGTATTGTTTGAACTGTTGTATATCACTTAAAGACATATACACCCAATTAGATATTTCCAGTTTTTGGTGACAGATTGAGAAAGGCTTCTCAATTTTTCTCCCATCTGCAGTCCTTCTTTCAAAATCTGTTCTAGGGAATTCCCTGATGATTGGGAGCAGATTCTGAAGGTGTGTAGAGAATTGCAGGGGAGAACATTCTATTCAGCTATTGGAAATGGACTACTGCAACCTTGGCTTCTGTTCTATATTAATAAGTAGCTAATTAATAAAAATAAATATTTTTATTTATTTTATTATTTAAATTTGTATTACCGCCCATCTCCCCCAAACCGGGGGACTCTGGGTGGTTCACAATAAAGCAAATTAAAAACATGAATATAAAATTACAACATCAATAAAATAAATATAAAATCCAAGTGGAATAGATGTTAATAATAGGGCGGGCTTCATGGCACCAGCCACCCCCAGGAGGAACTGTTAGCATTCCCATCCCAAGCAAGGCAGCAGAACCAGGTCTTCAAGTCTTTCCAGAAGGTCGGGAGCGAGGAAACCCGCCTCAGTTCCAGAGGCAAGATATTCCAAAGGGCGGGCACTACTGCAGAGAAGGCCCGCCTCCTGGATCCTGCTAGATGGAACTCTTTTGTCGATGGGGTCTGTAGCATGCCCTCTCTACATGATCGGGTGGGGCGGGTCGATGTTCTGGGGGTGAGACAGTCCCTCAGGTAACCTGGTCCCATGCCATGTAGGGCTTTAAAGGTGATAACCAACACCTTGAATTGGACCCGGAAGCAAACTGGTACCCAATGCAGCTCACGTAGCAGAGGTGTCAAATGAGCCGATTTTACGGCACCAATAACTGTCCACACGGCCGCATTCTGGACCAGCTGAAGCTTCCGGATACTCTTCAGGGGTAGCCCCATGTAGAGCATATACTGAATACGTATATGTCAGTATACTCAAAATGGCAGTCCAGTTTCACATTTCCCCCTCTCTTCCATAATATATAGTTTAAGTAGATCAGATCCAATAGAACATAAGATTGGTAGGCCAAAAGAGGAGGAAATGTGGTGTTGAGGTAAGGATTTTGAACAATAAAGGATAAGGATTTTGAACAATAAAGTACTAATGTCAGCTAACTGCACTGCTTTGAAATTATGGATTTTTTAAAAAAAGGGAATACAGGTAGTCCTCATTTAGCAACTGCTTTGTACAGCAACTATGTGCAGTTACAACAGTGATGAAAAAGTAACTTTGTGAAGACCAATCCTCACATTTACGACCTTGTACATCTGTAAAGCAAAGGAAAGCTGAAGTAAAATCATAAAATCATGATGTTTCACTTAGCGACTGCTTCGCTTAACAACTAAGTTGCTGGTCTCAGTTGTGGTCACTAAACAAGGATTACCTGTAAATGTTTCCAGAACATTTTGGGATATTTTAATTGTTTTTATTTATTAAATAACTAAAAGTCTGTCAAAGTATCTCAGGATTTCAGATGATCTGACTCTGGACGTGGCTACATAAAATTGTTCATTTGTGAACTGATTTTGGCAATTTTAATGCAAAAATAGGGTTTGTCCTGCTCTCTCCTTTCTTATGTTATTATTCCAACCCAGGATGGAAAAAACTATAACTGATTTTCCTTGGTCTCTTCCACTTTGGAAAAGTGCTGTGGTTGAGCGTTTCACAACGTTCATTCTTTAGAGACGAGATCAGATACTCATTTTGCAAAGATGGAGTGTCTGAGCAATCTGTACTTTGGTCCTTTCCTCCTCTGTCCTTTCAAAGAGTTACATCTTGTATCCTCCTCTCTAATGAACTTCCAGTGTTATTGGTTGTTATGTCCTGTTGGTTGACGGGAAGAGGAAAGCCTCTATTTCTAAACTTCTTTTGAATATTTTGTTGTTAAGTGTGTTTTCTCTACTTATTGGCTGGTGGTAGAAGATCATTCTGGAGGGGAGTCCTAAGGTATGTTCACAAAAGTTGCATTTAACTGTATACCTTGAATCTCCCCACTCCAAAAAAACCTCCTCAAACTCTTCCCCACCCTTACAGACGCTTGTGAAAGATCTGTCCTCTTTATAGGGCCATTTTAAATTTTTTTTAAAAAGATACATAGGTCTTAACCTGTGCTTTGATGCTATTATTCCATGTACTTCTTGATCCAACATAAAATGAGCATCAGACATGATGATGGAGTGGTGATGGCAAGATTTATACGTCACTGAACTGCATTTTCCAGAGACGGAAATGGGAACTTCACGTGCAATTTTCAGCAGAACCTCCCACTATTTGTAGCATATAGGTCCACTTTCATTCTGTCTGTATACTTCTTCCCACTATTTCTTAAAAAAGAACATAGAACTATATTTCTTGGGAAAAACTACAGTTAGTAAGTCTCCCCTCTCACATATTTTGTCTGGTTCAGTGCATTGGGGAAAGGCTTTCATTCCGTCATTTTTAATGTCCAAGGACAGAGAGTGAATCCTGTCATCTTTAAATTCATGTCTATATCTTCCATTTTGCAGACACAACAATGTGAGTGCAGGATAGAAATAGGCCAGCCTTAAAAAAGAGAGATTAAAGGCTTCTGTGCACTCAGACATTACGTTGTAAAAATCACTTTGTTCAAGCCTAACTTACTGAAACTCAATTGAACGGTCATAATTCTGCAATTCTTTCAGGCTGCCTACTTTTATACTTTCAGGCATGTGATTTTTCAGGACAGTCTTGTGGTCTGGGTGTGCAATTGGAGCTTCCCTTGGTAGAATGAAATGACCCAGAACAAACGCAGCAGTTAATCTTCTTTATTGCTGAAATCAATAAGCAGATCCATGCAAAGTGTTGACAGTTCCTATGGAGGGAGCAAAAAGGAAAAATAGCTGTGCCTTGAATTTGTAAAATGTTACAGCCTATAAAAATCTTTACTTTCATAACACTTATTTCATAAAATGATTGTTTTTTCCTAGACAGAATAGCATGAGGAGTAGGTGTAAGTATGTATACATATGCACAGATATACAGACATCACTCAATCTATTACTTAGAGCAGTGCTTTCCAATCTGCCGCCGTTGGCGACACACCAACGGCGGCAGCGGGGGTGCACACGGGGGCGGGGACGTGCACAGTGGCACAGGGGGGGCGCATGGCGGTGGTGTGCATGGTGGTGGCAGTGGCGGCAGCGGCAGCAGTAGCCGCCTCCACTAAAACGCGGAAGCGCTGATGGCGCGCTGCTGCCACCCCCACCGTGCACGCCCCCGCCGCCGCTTCCAGGTTGTGTGGCGACACACCAAACTGTGTGTGGCGACACACTAAAGTGTCGTGACACACAGTTTGGAAAGCTGTGACTTAGAGATTATTTCGTTAATTTTAGACCAAAGACAATATGAACATTTGTAGGGTCTCTGCCTGCATATATCAAGAGGAGAGAAGCATTCAGTGGCATTGGACGGGACTTCAAGATCCAATCTTAGTTTTGCAGAAAATCGTGGGTCATAGAACCATAGAGTTGTGGAGTTAGAAGGGACCACAAGCACCATCTATCCCAACCCTCTGCACAGGGAAAGCTATTAAACCATCCTCAAGAGGTGGCTGTCCAGCCTCTTCTTATAAACCTCCAGAGATGGAAAATCCACAACCTCTGTAGATAGACTGTTCCACTGTTATACAGATCTTACCATGAAAACGTTTCTCCTAATATTTAATCAAAATCTGTTCTGTAGGTCTGCCACCCAGGACCAACTCTTCCCCAATAAAAAAGAGAGAATTAGTTTAATTAAAGGTTCAGAACAGAGGTTGTTGTCCCCATAAATGGGCAAGGGAAAATGGTCAGTATAACTGGAATGTTAAAAAGGAATAGAAATTAGAGCCAGTTTGGTCTAGTGGTTAAGGGGCTGGGCTAGTAACCAGGAGTCTGTGGGTTCTAGTCCCGCCTTAGGCATGAAAGCCGGCTGGGTGACCTTGGGCCACTCCCTGTCCTGGAGTCATGTGATCACCCTTTGCAACCTTCCCAGCTGGCTTCTGACAAGCAAAATTAATGGGGAACCATGTGATTTGCTTAACGACCACTGCAAAAAATGTTGTAAAATTGGGTGCAGTCACATGATGCCTCACTTAATGACCACACTGCTTAACGATGAATTTTCCAGTCCCTATTGTGGTTATAAGTCAAGGACACCGGTATTACAACTCAAAGGTTAAAGGAAGCTACTGTAATTTTTTAAAAGAATGCATTTAAACAATGGACTAATTAATGAAACTTTGGGAGATAGATAGATAGATAGATAGATAGATAGATAGATAGATAGATAGATAGATGATAGATAGATAGATAGATAGATAGATAGATAGATAGATAGAACAAAAACTGTACAGAACTCAAAATAATTTGAGCATCAGGGATCCAGGTACTGTTTTCAGGAAGTCAGGTACTGTTTTCAGATTGGGATTCAACTCTTGTAGACATTAAATTTTCTGTCAAAATGCAAAGATTATCTTGCTTTTACAGCGACAATTAGTACAACTCAGAAGCAAATACGAAATAACTTTGGATGTATCTGCAAAAACCAGTGTGTACCAGGAACAGTTATACAAAGAAAAGTCCAGGGTGAGGTCATTTGAAAGTTTTGAAATATACATTTGTGAAGCAACCATACATACAAGGGCATTTAGGGAACAGCAAAGTTATTGTGAAAGGTAGTCTTCAAAGTACTAATGGTGTGATACATTCTTTTTGAAAATTAAGGTACACCTGAAAGGAAAAAAAATTGATATGCTTTAAAGCATTCGTTCAGTTTAGATGAAATTAAAACAGTATATTAATCCCAATTAATGCTGCAATTGCCAGTTGCAGCATATAACAACCTGATCACTAAAATGCTGAACAGATTCAGACCTGCTTAGTAATTGGATGGAAAACCATGAGGATTCCCAAGGCTTTAGTCTAGAGGTGAAGTTAAAAATACATCCCCAAAGAAGGTAATACCAAAGATGGCAAGAACATTTCATAGAAAATGATGCAGACATGTCCATGTAATAAGCTCAACTAAAGAAAGATTTCAGCTGTTGTGAATCCCAAAATATTCTGTAACTTTTTGTTTCTTCATTTTCCCCAAAATAATTCCATTTATTGTTGATAAAAATCTTCCCAATATATTCCCACCCCTACATTTCACCATCTTGATGCCCATTTTCTGGTTATTCTTCAGAAGGAAAGAAGGAAAGCAGCTCTTGGTTGGGAATTATTTTATTAGCGGTGGCTAATAGATAAGTGTGGTTTTAGAAATCTGGATTGAGAAAACCATAGAGGAGGGATTGGGAGAAAGAGCAGGCAGAAAAGGGATAAATCTTTTTCCTGTTGCAATCCTCCCTCTCTATGAAGATCCTTTTCATTTCTTCCTGTTTGACGACATCCAAGCTACAGTAGATGCAACTGGAAGCAGTAACATGTAGTTACCAAATTTTTTATATATATATATAAATTTTATTAAGATTTTAAATATACAAAGTTAAAAGTTGAAAATGAAACAGAAATAGAAGTACAAATTAAGGAAAGAGGAGAAAAAAGTGTAGTAAAGCAAAAGAAAGAGAAAACAGACATAGAAATTGGACAACTTCCGATCTATCTATGGTCATAGGAATAGAGAAAAGTAATTTGTTCTTACATGCTGGCTATTCATATAACTTTCATATACATTTCTCATCTAATATATTCTATTTATATATAATCTAATCATCAAAACCCCATGCAAGCTTTGCTCCTCTTGCTTTTTGCAAATAGTCCATCAAAGGCTTCCACTCTTTAAGATAGTAATGATTTGAGTTTTCTTTTAATAAACATGTCAATTTGTCATTTTCTGCCATATCCAATAATTTCAACATCCATTCCTGTATCGTTGGTACAGTTTGGTTTTTCCCGTTTTGTGCATATAAGAGTCTTGCTGCTGTAATCATGTATTGTATTATTCTAAAAAGATGTTTTTCTATTTGTACATCCAAAATTCCGAGTAAAAAAATTTCTGGTTTAAATGGTATTCGTATTTGTAACATATTTTGCATCAGTGAATGTATTTCAATCCAAAACTTCTTTGCCATTTTACATGTCCACCACATATGGTAAAAAGACCCCTCTTGTTTTTTACATTTCCAACATAAATTGGAGATATTCCCATACATTTTTGCAAGTTTTTGTGGGGTCATATACCATCGGTACATCATCTTGTAAAAGTTTTCTTTTAGATTATAACACAAAGTAAATTTTAATCCTTTAATCCACATATCTTCCCATTGTTGCAATTGTATATTATGGCCAATATTTTTTGCCCATTGAATCATACAGTCTTTAACTTGTTCCTCCACCATTTCTCCTTTTAACAATAATTTATACATTTTAGCAATTAAGTGTTCATCAGTTTCACATAATTGTATCTCAAACTCTGATTTGGTTTGTTCAAATTCTAAAAATTTTTTATCTAACTTAAATTTCTCTATAAGTTGCATATAGGAAAGCCATTGAAAAGTATACCCTTCTTGAGCAAGTTCTTCTTTTGATTTTGTTACATAGTGCCCTTGTTCCTTTTTTAAAAAATCCTTATAAGTCAGCCACTTATCCTTATTTCTTACTTCTGTTCTATGAAATGCTTCTTGCGTGGAAATCCATAAGGGTCTCTTACAACATAAAGTTGATTTATATTTATTCCAAATTCTCAACAAAGATCTTCTAATATAATGATTTTTAAAGTCCACATTAACTGTAGCTTTATCATACCATAAATATCCATGCCATCCAAATCTTAATTCATGTCCCTCCGGATTCAATAATTTTTCATTTTTCAAAACAATCCATTCTTTAAGCCATACCAAACCACAAGCTGCATGATATAATTTCAAATCCGGGAGGCCTAAGCCTCCTCTTTCTTTTGAATCTTGCAAGACTTTGTATTTTATTCTTGGTTTTTTCCCTTGCCAGATAAACTTAGAAATGCCACTGTTTAAATGGTTCCTCTGATGTCAATATAGGTAGTGTTTGAAAAAGGTATAAAATTTGTGGTAATATATTCATTTTGATCGCTGATATTCTACCTAATAATGATAATTGCAATTTTTTCCATCGATCTAAATCTTTTTTAATGTCTATCCAAAGTGGAATATAGTTATTTTGAAATAATTTGACATTTTTAGATGTTAAATAAACTCCCAAATATTTTACTTTTTTCTCCATAGAATATCCCATCATTTCTCTCAATTTCTCTTGTTGATGGTAATCCATATGGGGAGTCTTTGGTGCTCTCTGAGCCTTGTTGTTTTCATGCAGACGTTTCATTGCCAGGCTAGACCTTAATCAAGGAACTATTAACTCAGTCAATCACCCAAACAGCACACAACAGCCCAATCAAGGAACTACCAAGGAGAGTACAAGACCCCCACCAACACAGGCAGGACAAGCCGGTATATAAACAGACAGCAAGTTCCACTTCCTTTTCGCACTGAAGATGTTGCCTAGCCTGGCAATGAAACGTCTGCATGAAAACAACAAGGCTCAGAGAGCACCAAAGACTCCCCAGTTCCACCCTGAGCTACAAATATTCTCTTCGATTGGTAATCCATATTCTTAGTCAAAACTTTTGTTTTCTGTAAATTCACTTTGAACCCTGCTAACGATCCAAAGTCTTTCAGTTTCTGCATCAATAACTCAATCCCATCCAGTGGGTTCTCTAAGGCAGGGCTTTCCAAAGTGCCGCCGCTGGCGACACACCCGGTGGCAGCGGCGACACGGTCATTTGTGCCTCAAGTGAGAACTCTGGGTTGATTTGTTCGATGATCCATCGGTTTGTTTCCTTGGCTGTCCATGGTATTCTCAGGAATCTTCTCTAACACCAAAGTTCAAAGGCATCAATACTCTTCCTATCCCGCTTCTTCCAACTTTCACTTCCATAGAGTGTCACAAATACCATGGCTTGCACAATCCTGATCTTTGTAGGTATAGACACATTACATCACATATCCATTAAATCAGTCATTATTTCCGCAAAATTGGTATTTGGCATTTCACAGAGCCCTTGAAATCATTAAACAAATGTTTGCCTATCTGGATCAGACCAAATGATATGAAACTACAAAATCCTATCCAAGTACTAACCAGGTCTGCTAAGCTTGCTTTACTATTTTATATCAAGATTCCCTTCAGTGGAACTGACTCCTGGTGACTACAGGAACACATCCATGTAGCCATTTTACCATGTAGCCATATTACCATGAGCCATTTTAGTAACAATATGGAGATAAATGAAACACTGTCATTTAGTATGATGTAAAATGTATCATTCACTAACGAATATATTATTTAAGAAGGGGCGTGGTGGCCCAGTGGGTAAGACGCCAGGCTTGTCGATCGGAAGATCACAAGTTCGGAGGTTCGAATCCCTAGCCCTGCGTGTGGAGTGAGCTCCCGCACTAGCTCCAGCTCTTGCCAACCTAGCAATTCGAAAGCATGCAAATGCAAGTAGATTAATAGGTACCACTTTGGTGGGTAGGTAACAGCGTTCCGTGCGCGTCATGTGGCCACATGACCGTGGAAGCGTCTTCAGACAACGCTGGCTCTTTGGCTAACAAACGGAGATGAGCACCGGCCCCTAGAGTCGACCACAACTGCACAAATGTGCGGGGGGAACCTTTACCTTTTAAAATGTATCAGCAGCGTAATCCTCAGCTAATGGATGCTAGGGCTGGGCATTGCTTCAGATTTGATTTGGAAAAGGTGCTTCAGAAATAGAGTAGTATGAATGTAGGATGTGTCTGAAACTCATTAAAGAAGTCGCATCCATTTCCAGAATCCTACAGCTGCTATAGAAGGTTCACTATGAATTCAAGACCTGTATAGCACACATTCCACCAGCCTGTTTTTTCTGTGATTGGATGGCTACTCTGGAGAGGCTTTCACAGCCAGCTACACAATTCTGGGAATAGATATGGTTCCTTCAATGAGCTGCAAACAAGTGCTGCATTTGCACTCCTGTGCTTTCAAAAGCATCTTTTCCAAATCTTATCTGAAGCACTGTAAAACCCTAATAGATACCAAATTCTAAGTACATTCTGGTGCATTTTGAGTCCTCTATTTTAAGGAAGACGTATGTAGATGGTTACTTTTCAGTAATTAGATTGCCTTGGCTTTTCAAATTTCTAGGTCACATGCAACTATTCTAACCATTATGAAGCCTACTAGACTAAGCCAATCCCAAAGCCAAACCTAACGTAACTGGTCAGAAACCCTAAACCATCTGAAGCTTTGTTTATTTGTGTGAAATATAATTATTATGAATGCAAAGCAATGGACTTCAAGTTGTTTGTCCCCATAGCTTATACAATTCTGAATGGTAGTTATGTCAGAAATTCCATTATATGGTTAGCCAAGGTGTGTCCATATAGCAGCTGGTACTAATGACTTAGACGTTCAGCACAAATAATCTTATCAAATGATTCTCACTGAAAACAATGGCAGAAGCGAAAAACATACATAGCCTTTGCAAATATGTATGTCTTATCACTTTAAACCCTGACTGGCTTCACTTGCATGATATCTTTGTGATGTGCTTGCAACTATGACATAAACTCAGACATCTCTTTATATGTATGCATACAGAAACAAGCTGTAGATTGTAGATTGAACAATTCAAGCTGGTACAAACTATGTTAGGGAAGTTCCTAAGTTTGGGGTATGTCATTCTGGTTCAACTGATACCCATTTCAAGCCTGTGTGTGTGATTAAATGCACAGAGATGGATCTGCACAATTCAGGTTCTTAGTAGCAACCATGCCACCACTAATCCATAAACACACATACACACACACACACACACACACACACACCTCTTTTATACTGCAGAGGACATTTTCCCAGTGTGCAGCAATCCATATTCTCCAGAGATTAACTTCAGACAAACCAACAGAATCCTACATAAAAAGAATTTAAAAGGTCAAGAAATATGAATCAGAACACAGTGTGCTTTAAAAATGACACCTTTGAATGATTACATCCCTCTAGTTTTCCTTCATTTTATTACATTGCAATAAAAGTATTGCTCTGTCCTTTTCCAAATTATTAACCTTACATCCTACTTTGACCATCTTTGTTTACAAATATAATTGTTTTAATGTGAGGAACAAAGCTGGCTACTTACTACCTGTTAATCAAATGATTAAATGGACTGCTTCGATGTCACCTTAAGGTATGGGAGTCTATGAGTGTGTAGGACTCTACTGCAGCTGAACTGTGACTGGGATCAGGAAGTCAGTAAACACATATTAACAGCTTGGGGCCTGATTATCTGCAGAACTGCCCTTCCTGCCACAAATCTGCCCAACTACTTAGATCAACAAGAAAAGCCCTTTTGAAAAGCCCCATCTTATCAGAAGCCCAGCTATCTGGTACTTGGGAACTGGCCTTCTCCTGCATGGCTCTCATGCATATGTTTCTAGGCCCCCACTTTCCCAATATTCAGGATGATATAGTAAAGACACACCAATTCTGCTAACCATCCAATTGTGAATTGATTTTCAGGTTTAGTTTTAATTCATATTTAAATTGCATTAATATTTTTGTTTTTATTGTATGTTTATAAGTGTTGGTTGCCTTGACTCTTGAAACCGAAAAGCAGAAATCTAATAAATAAACAATGTCTACATAACTACAAGATATCGGCATCTAGGCATCTTCCAACTTTGTTCGACTAATACTATCACATTCCCACCTGAATGCTATGGGGGTCTAAAAGGACTTCCATAGGGAAGGGGAAGAAGGGAAGGTCAGGTCACATAAAAAAGAATACAGATCAGTAGTCCAGAACCGTAGATGTGATGTCAGGAAAATAAAAACTCAGAATGAGTTGAAGTCAGTGAATAATGCTAAGAATAACAACAAGGGCTTCTTTAGGGATATTCAAAATAATAATAATAATAATAATAATAATAATAATAATAATAATAAAAAATCAGTTAATCAGTTGCTCTATCAAGAAGGTAGGTGAAAAGAAAAGCCTGAGTTAATCAGACAGACAGACAGACAGCCTTAGTATTGATCTAGCATGGTCTGACTCTAAGGCTAAGATGGCATCACTGGAGAAACCATAGGGGCTCAACCCCTATTTATGTTCAGGCTTCTTCAAATAAAAAAAAAAGGTCCTGTGTTCAAAAGGGCAGGATTGAAGCTTGAGATCAACAGAAACATGGTCAAGAATATCTCTTTATCAAGAATAAAAATTCAACCTTGAGTGTTTGCAGAAATGGGCTGAAAGTAACAGAATTAAATTGTACAGAGACAAATGCAAAGTTCTTTACTTGGGAAATAAAAATCAAATGCACAGGTTTAGAATGGGGATAGGCATTCTACCTACCTTAATGAACAATCTACTTAGTAAAACATCTCTGCTAGCACCCTAATCAATAGATTTAAAGAAAGTTGGGACAGGAAAATAAAATTTTAATTTTCTTCAAAGATTTTAGGTAAGTTTTTACTCTAGTTATTTTAGCCTTGGGTATAGCTTTACTAATGTAATAAACACAAGAATTTAAAATATAAGAGATATTCATTAAGATTCAGCTTCTTGACAATAATGCTATGCTCGGTTATTTTGAAATGTTGACTAGTATTATGAACTCACAAGACTTAATAGCTTTTAAACCCAAGGAAATAGCTGTCTTATGACTGAAGCAATGAAAAAAGGGGTCATTGTCAAAATTTGGCTTAAGAAACCTCTTGTGTTCTTGTGGAGTTGTTTATAACAAGTCTGTTTACTTCACTAAGGGAGGATACAGCAAAAAGGATATGCTAGATTATATCTCTTGTCTTTGTTTGCAAACTATCAAAACTGTTCTACAAAACATCTTTCTAAATACTTCTCTTCGATTCAGGAATATATGAATGCTTTCATGTTTTTTAATCTGGGCTTTTGCTTCTTACACTGAAATTCAATATCTTTTTTTAAAAAAACAGATATGCAAGAGGAAGAGCCATTTCATTGGATGGAGAAGTTCATAGAAGCCATAATGTTTCCTCCAGCACATATCATACCACACTTTGGAACCAATTGTTAAATACTATGACATGTCTCTAGCAATCAGAAAAAGGAGCTGGGAAGAACATGTAACCCAATGGGTGGGCTTGCGTTTTGGGTCTCTAGATTCTAATATATTATGCAGGCATGGCTTAGTAGCTGACAATTTGCAAGCAGGCATGGAAAATAATGAACTTTGGTGTGAAAACCTGAAAGAAAGAAGTGCTTCCTTACCAGATTGTGGCCAAGTTGGAGAGCTGGTAGCCTTCCCATCAAAGCTTTTCAGTAATGTTTCCAAAGAATTAGATGAAAATGAAAATCATCAAGAAGAAGGAGAATTTCTCTCTCTGGAAGCCAGTATGGAAACTTTAGTCAATGTTTCTGTTAGAAGTGATGATGGCAATGGTGACAGCAAGAACACAGAGCTCCCATTGGAGACAATCAACTACCAGTTTATGCCTGTTGAAGATAAATTGTTAGCTGAAAAGAACAGTTTAGAGGAACCTTCGGTAAAGATCAACCCAAGAGTAGAAGCAAAGAAAGAATGTAATCATACCACTGAACCAACTGAGAAAATGAACAAATCAAATTATGAGAAATCAATGAAAGAAGATAGTAGAAAAGAAGTTCTCAGACTTGGCTACCACAACTCTAATGAATGTAAAGTTGCCCCAAAAGAAAAAAATTGTGACCCTTCTGTGGAAAAAAGTATGTCTGAGGAGCAGATAGTACATGGAGTCACAGCTGTGCAACACCATGAAAAATCAGATGTTCCTTATGAGGATGATTGCACTTTGTTCCATGATGAACATACCCCTTTTCAGCATTGTGGTAACGATGCAACTACAGGAGATTCCATTAATTCTCTTGTGCTATCACCTGGTTCTCGCATCCGGTCAGAGGATAATAATGTGGATGCACATGGCATGACAGATTCTCAGAATGAATGCATTCTGAATGTGCCCTTGGTGGAAGTATCTGATTTAAAGAATAAAATGGTCACACACCAACCTACAGACTGTCAAGTCATCCTGCGCAAAAAAAAGGTAAGGTACATAAAATATTCATGCTTCTAGATTTACTTGAAGATGGATGGATGGGAGGGATATTATTTGCTTTGTTTTCTTGGTATAGGCAGAAATGGGTTGTTGATATAGCTCAGTGAAGCAATGGGTCCAATCCAGTAAAAAATTCAGACTTCATCTATGGGGTCATGAGTATCCTTAAAGGAACTGATGGTGGGATAGTGTTCTTTAATGAAGATTAAACAACAGAGGAAGACATGTAGATCCGTTAGGAAAAAGAAAATCAAAATCTACTGTCAAGTTAATCTCAGTATTTCTAGCTGACATCAACACTTTAAAAGCAGTTTTTACAGTTGGAATCAGCTGACTTTCTGCTGGAAGATTCTTTATTGTCATCATAATTGTGTTAAACAATCACTTAATTCAAATGCAAACCAATCCTAAAAAGTTTTTTCATGAGTAATTCCTTCCGGAATATTAGACTCTGAGGGACAATCCTGGCAGTAACCTGGAATTAAGCCATTGAACAGGGATACTTACTCCTGAAAAAGTATGCAAATATTTATCCAATAAGAAGAAGAAGTTCTTTTTTTTTCAGATAACCCTGAATTGGAGGGGAGCAGTAGTTGTCTTATATTTTGCTGATTTGGATAAGAAGGTGCTGAAAACAAAAGCTGATGGCATGACTGCTGCGACATATGTATGCCTTGAAGATTAACTGTTCTTTGGGAAGAACAGTTTGCCTAATGAATCTAACTGTTTTGTGATGCCTTGTAATGGTATGTTGGAAGGACCTTGAGAGACAGGGCGAAGAGATGCTGCCTAGGGAACAGTCAGATAAGAGACAGCATAGCCCACAGCTGCATAATGGGCGGGGCAAGAGGCTCAGAAGGGACCCTTCCTAGTTTCTCAGGCTGTAAAAGAGATGGCAGGAGAATTGCAAGATTCTGTTAAGCTAATTCTACTTTATTGTTAAGCTACATTATCTGGTCATGTTTCCTGTCTGGTCTACCTGGTAAGGCTGACATGCCTAAACAGGGATGTTTTATTGTTTTATTTTTTTTCCTCCTGTCCTGTTATAGAATCAGAGAATTTCAGAGTTGGAACAAGCCTTTTAGGTTACTGAGTCCAACTCTCACTCAGTGCAGGAAACCAGGTTTAAAGCATCACAGCTGATGGCAGTCTAGCTTCTGCTTAAACTCATCCAATAAAAGTGAGCCCATCACCTCTCTGGATAACTGTGATTCTTTTAATTCTGTAAGCCACCCAGGGTCACTGTATGTGAGTTGGGCAGCCATATAAATTTGTTTAATAAACAAACAAACAAACAAACTGGTTCCATTGCCAAACTGCTCTTGCTGTTAGCTCTTTCCAATCATCAATCAGAATCTGCTTTCCAGTAACTTAAATTCACTGTTTCATGTCCTGCACTCTGGAATGTAAAAGGACAGGTCTTGATGTTCCACAGGAGTTTTTCAGTTATTTGAAGAGTGCTATCATATCCTTCATCAAACCTTTCCCCCTAAACCTACCCATACCCATCTCCTTCAATCTCTCTTCAGAGGGCTTAGTTCTAGTCCCCTAATCTTCTTCCTTGCCCTTCTCTGAACATGTTCCAGCAGGACACAGGACTCAACATAGCCCTTCACCAAAGTAGAGTGAAAATTTTATTATTTCGGTCAATGACCAGCAAAATTTAAAAGAAAAAGAGACAAAGTACAATCAGAAGATACGATGATAAACTACAAACTAACAAAATATATCACATAATAATACAGCATTTACTCTGCTATTACTGTGTTAATACATTTGTTATCATTATGGGGTAAGACTAGAACATTAGAAGTTATACAATAAGAAATTATAAGATAAAAGTAAAATTGTATATCCCCTGTCAAATTATCAATTAAAATATTTCAATTTTAAAATATACATTTAAAATAGGGAATTATTCTTTCGTCTGGATTAGTCTTATTTTCATTGCAGCAACACAAAATTTGGCAACTGTACATGTAATATAAGGTTTAAATCCTGAAGTAGATAATTCACGTAAAAATTATCTGGATACCCAGGAAGTTTTTCTATTAGGGGCGCAATGTAAATTGACCTGATATCCCTATAAAATTTACAGTGTAGCAGTACATGTAAAAGTTTCTACTTCCATTTCACCGCATGGGCAGATGCGCTCAGTTACAGGGACTTTGTTGTATCTGCCTTGAAGTAGTGCAGATGGGAGAATATTGAATCTGGCTTTAAAAAATGCAATTCTCAACTTAGGGAACGTTAGATTTAGGAGATATCTTGCTGGTTCCCATACTCCCCTGTTTATCCAAATTCTATTATGTTGTGGGAGCCTACTAAGTTCATTCTGGAACTCCATGTCCTTTATTCTTTGGGTGACTATTTGTTTGGCTTGATCATAGCCTAACGATATTAAGAAAAGAGGAGAGAGTCCATATGAAGCCAGCTTGTGTTCTACCACTTGCTTCCAGGGTGAAGAGAAATTATCTACTAGGACCAAAGTAGAGTAGAGTGTAACAATTACATCTCCTAATCTGGAAACTGATGCAGCCCAAATTTGCATTTGTTATTTTTGTAGCCATATTACACTGCTGCCTCAGATTCAGACTACAATCAACTACAGTTCCAATTATTTTTTCAGAAGTACTATTCACCCACCCTAAAACTGTGGATCTCATGTTTATTTCCTAAGGAAATAACTTTGCATTTGTCTCTGTTCAATTTCAATCTCCTACCTTCAGCTCTTTTCTCCAACCTATTGGGATTGTTTCAGATCTTATTTGTGTCTTCTAGAGTATTAGCTATCCTACCCAATTGTGCATCATTTGCAAATCTGATAAACATTCCCTCCACTACTTCATCCAAATCATTAATGAAAATATAGAAGAACAGGACAAATCCTTGTGACATTCCACTTGACACCTCTCCCCAATTTGATGTTAAAGGTAAAGGTTTCCCCTGCACAGTCGTGTCCGACTCTAGGGACCGGTGCTCATCTCCATTAGCCGAAGAGCCAGCGTTGTCCGAAGACATTTCCGTGGTCATGTGGCTGGCATGATGTGCGCAGAACGCTGTTACCTACCCACCGAAGTGGTACCTATTCATCTACTTGCATTTGCATGCTTTCGAATTTCTGGGTTGGCAAGAGCTGGGGCGAATGCGGGAGCTCGCTCCATCACGCAGGGCTAGGGATTTGAACCTCTGAACTTGCAATTTTCCGATTGACAAGCCTGGCATCTTACCCGCTAAGCCATCGCGCCCCCTTACCAATTTGATGAGGAATGACTAAAGAACATATTTTCAGACAGACATGTACCCACTTAAGTGGCATGCCAACAAGCTTAACTATCTTATTATTCAGCATGTCAAATATTTGCTGAAGTCAAGACATTTTATGTTTATGATCTAGTTATTGAATTGCTTTCAAGGTACATACTGGTCTGGGTCTTTATGATCTTTCCTATAGTCCTCCCATATATAGTTCCTTCAATACACAAAGATGTTTTCATCTGGTCCTTGAAATGTAATGTTTTTAAAATAAAAGACGAAAGATTTGGGGGGGGGGGCTGTCAAAACTGGGAAGATGGCAGACAGAGCATTGTGATGTCATAACACAAGCTCTACCACTTTTCAAAGTGCATGGGCATCACCACACATAAAAAAGGTAAGGTCTGGCTCACATATGCATGTATATCATTTCATTTAACTGGTGCATGAATGGGTACCCTCCACTGCTGGTATAAAAATATTATATGAGCCAATATCCCATATGGAAACTTCAGTTTACACATTGAGGGAGAAAATACATGTCCTGCATTGTCCAACGTAGAAAGAAGATCCTAAGCTAGTTAAATGTTTGAAGAGATCTTCAGATCTCAACCAATGATATACAGAACTCATGATAATAAATGATTTGTGGCAATCTTGATATTAATATTATAACACAAAGAAAAATATGTGTTCACATGGGAAAAACCTAAAAAGCTATGGAAAATATACATGACATAAGTAACGATTTTGTTTTTTTAATGGATGTGGGGGTGTCAGGAGGACAAGGGACCTAATGGAAAAATCATATTTTGGTTGCTCTAACTTATTTAATTCAAATTTATGTTTTGTGGTACTCTTTCTTTAATTTATTTAGATTACTGTGTAATTTGTACTTGGAATTTACGCAAACAGTCATAAATATTATTTCTGTCCCTTTGGAAGCTGTGGAATGCTATCCCACGGACTTTGGCCATGTTTGGATAGAAGCATGATGGATTCCAAACAATCTGAAAAGTATTTAAAACAAGTGCTGAACAAAACACAGTTACTGATGGGATGATCCTAGACCATTACACCACAACCTTTATGCAAATTTGAATTTTGACACATTTTTGCGACAGCAGGCAGCTATAAATTTTACAGACTGCCAATTTTGTCTAGACTGAGAACCCAAAAATCATACTACTGCAGTTATGCACCAAGTCAGGAGACATTTGAGTTTCAGCTGCCTAAAATGGTAATAAATGCAGCATTATATATGACTTTTTAAGCACATGCCAGGATCTTCTTAACTAGGATCAGGGTCTTAAAATGTAGATGAACCATTCAAAACATTTATTTTCTCTGAAGATTTCCTTTTGTGGACTATACTGTATCAATCATATACTGTATTATTTTTAAGGACTCATGTAATAGTACCCATATGTATAATCATGTTAAATGAAAAGAAGTCATTATTTAAGAACAAATTCACATGGTATAGATGATTATTTGTCAGTCCTTTCAGAAAACAGAGTTCCCTAATGAAGTTATATCTCTTTCTCACCTAAGACCCATATTTTCTTAAATCCCTACCTGTTCTGAATATCTAACACTATAGTTATTCCCTATTCCAGTCACATCAACCCCCTGCCCCCAATCTTTTAAGCTATCCTGCTAGATTATAGTTTATAGGCTAGGAGGGCACATCATTTCACAATGACCAACCTTTTGTTCCGTCTAGGATTGTGGAGAGAGGAATCACTTTTCAATGTGACATTAAAATGATGGCCTCCATTTTAAGGAACTATAGCTTGCAAAAAAAGGAACCTATTTTTCCAAATGTGACAGAGGTTGTTGGTATTCTCAACACTTCTTCTAACTCATAGTAAATTTTCATTGTCATTCAAGATTTCCTTTAAATCATAGTAGACTTTCATTATCATAATGACCTCCAGCCCAAGGATTTTCCTGTCCTGTCCACGAGGTTCTTCCCGAGTACCCTTTTCTCTTTGGAATGCTTTCTAAAAAAAATTCTCAAAAATTTCCCTTGGGAAATTTTCAGCAATCAGCAATTTCCAATTAGTCATCAGCTAATTGGAAGTAAGAGCTTTTCTCTGTCTCCAGAAAGCTTTAAAATACAGAAACTGCTGCTGCTGTCTACAGATGCTGTTTTAAAAGTTAAAGTACATTCAGTGGAATTGCACTCCCAAGTAATTGTGCCAATAAGTCAGTGAAAGAAAAGCTAGTAAGAATGCATTTCATGAAAATATTTCTCCTCCAGTTAATGGCCCATTCGATTTCATACATTTGGGGTCATGCCGTTTTTTTTTCTTACTGGGGCTGTTGCCTATGTTCACATCACAAAGCTGCCCCAAGGACATTTCACAGAAAGAATTTCACAGCCATTATGAAATATTGTTATTTATAAAGATGTTTACCATTTTTCAGTATTTTAGAAGATGCTATTGTAAACAATGATCTAACTACATTTTTTAAGATTATAATTTCAGAATAATTCAGCCACACTAAGGTATCTCTGAGGTTACTTACTGTGTCTTTTTGTTCAGGTTCCTGCATATGCCCACTGTCTCTTGGTGGGGAATGTCTAATTGAGAAATAGATCTTAGGTTGATGTATTGTCGAAGATCTTAGGTTGTTTGTGGATGAGATGAGGGTTGGGTTTGTTTTTTTAATTTCATGCAATCTGATTGCTTATGTACATCATTTTCTTCATGGTTCATTCCACATGGGGGTGTCACGGAGATAACTGGCGAAGAAGGAGGGGGCTCCCTCCAGGGGGAGAAACGCATGCGTAGTACTGAATCCCTTTGCTTTCCTCCCAAGAGGCTAAAGAAGGCCCCACCCTGATTTCTTGGGCCCTCAGGACAGGGACCCAGTTATTTTTTCCCCCAACAAAAATATGATGGAATAGTTGCACAGTATGGTAGTGACTGGAAGAGTTTATCTACCAGGAACTAATTGGGACTACAGATTTTTTAACTCTTCAAAATGTTTCTGAAAATTCTTGTTCTTCTTGTGTCAACACTTGGAACTATAGCAGGGGGAGTGGGCCAGCATAGCAAGGAGAAGTGCATAACTCAAGAATAAGCTACTCCAGGATTGTGTCATCCTCAACATGGCTTGTTTATTTCCAGAACATTCAGTCAAACCTCTTCACTGGTATCTCGTGTATGTTGTCAGATTCTGCTAATACTTTACAACTTCAAGTAGGAAACAAAAAGACAAGTGAGAGGAAAAACCTCAACACATAAAGCTGAATTAATATTTGCCTTGGGTGATTTGCTGGATTCTCATAGGATTTTGTTTCTTTCTTTTCACTGACATTCCAGTCTGGTCATGAAAGCAAAAGAAAATTTAGGTGAATTGTAAATGCAAAAAAAATATATATATACAGGAGTTTATTTTCATGTCTCCGATCTTTCCTGTCCAGATTTTCTTGGCGTAGTCTCATCTCAGGACATTCTACACTCCTACTTCCTAAGTGCCCCTAGGTATTCATATCATACTGCAACTATGATCTGGAGATCCAGGAATTCACATGGACTGTAGGCTAACATGTGTTGTACTCTATATAGAAGTGGGAATCAGCCTACATTTCTACCATGCCATCTGTTAATTTTGTGCTATGAAGTATCTTTCTTACCTCCTTCCATTTCCTGCATTGAGCATCATATTATTTCTGCCCAGTGCTTAAACCAGACTTTCCTTTGTTATATTCTCTTTTTTTCCTTTTGCTGTTAAATTTTCATAACTAAATTAGAATCTCCCCATCCCTGCCTTGTGGAGCCCTGACCTTCTTTCTACCCTTACTGCCAGGGCTGTACCTCTCTTCCTCTCTGTTTTGCTTTAATAAAAATCAATCACAGTATCCTAGGTGGTGAAGCATAGGAGATAAACATTAAAAGGAACTGCTGTTCACTAGACCAAAGTGCTCTAGCTGAAACTTCTAAGAGCCATGGACATAGTGGTTACAGGTTCAGCAAGACTTTTTGTTGTTGTTGTTCAGTCGTTTAGTCGTGTCCGACTCTTCGTGACCTCATGGACCATAGCACGCCAGGCCTTCCTGTCCTCCACTGTCTCCCGGAGTTTACTCAAATTCATGTTCATTACATCGGTGATGCTATCTAGCAAGACTATCTGATAACAAAATGAGCAGCAACGTCATAGAATTAAAGCAACCCATTTGACTTGTCTTGATATTGGACCTCTGAAGAAGTTACTAAAGTTTGGGTAAACTTACAGTGGGGCAAAAAAGTATTTAGTCAGCCACCAATTGTGCAAGTTCTCCCACTTAAAAAGATGAGAGAGGCCTGTAATTGACATCATAGGTAGACCTCAACTATGAGAGACAAAATGAGAAAACAAATCCAGACAATCACATTGTCTGATTCGGAAAGAATTTATTTGCAAATTATGGTGGAAAATAAGTATTTGGTCAATATCAAAAGTTCATCTCAATACTTTGTTATATATCCTTTGTTGGCAATGACAGAGGTCAAACGTTTTCTGTAAGTCTTCACAAGGTTGGCACACACTGTTGCTGGTATGTTGGCCCATTCCTCCATGCAGATCTCCTCTAGAGCAGTGATGTTTTGGGGCTGTCGCTGGGCAACACGGACTTTCAACTCCCTCCAAAGGTTTTCTATGGGGTTGAGATTTGGAGACTGGCTAGGCCACTCCAGGACCTTGAAATGCTTCTTACGAAGCCACTCCTTCGTTGCCCGGGCGGTGTGTTTGGGATTATTGTCATGCTGAAAGACCCAGCCACGTTTCATCTTCAATGCCCTTGCTGATGGAAGGAGGTTTGCACTCAAAATCTCACGATACATGGCCCCATTCATTCTTTCCTGTACACGGAACAGTCGTCCTGGTCCCTTTGCAGAGAAACAGCCCCAAAGCATGATGTTGCCACCCCCATGCTTCACAGTAGGTATGGTGTTCTTTGGATGCAACTCAGCATTCTCTCTCCTCCAAACACGACGAGTTGTGTTTCTACCAAACAGTTCTACTTTGGTTTCATCTGACCATATGACATTCTCCCAATCCTCTTCTGGATCATCCAAATGCTCTCTAGCAAACTTCAGACGGGCCCGGACATGTACTGGCTTAAGCAGGGGGACACGTCTGGCACTGCAGGATCTGAGTCCCTGGCGGCGTAGTGTGTTACTGATGGTAGCCTTTGTTACGTTGGTCCCAGCTCTCTGCAGGTCATTCACTAGGTCCCCCCGTGTGGTTCTGGGATTTTTGCTCACCATTCTTGTGATCATTTTGACCCCACGGGGTGAGATCTTGCGTGGAGCCCCAGATTGAGGGAGATTATCAGTGGTCTTATATGTCTTCCATTTTCTAATTATTGCTCCCACAGTTGATTTCTTCACACCAAGCTGCTTGCCTATTGCAGATTCAGTCTTCCCAGCCTGGTGCAGGTCTACAATTTTGTTTCTGGTGTCCTTCGACAGCTCTTTGGTCTTCACCATAGTGGAGTTTGGAGTGTGACTGTTTGAGGTTGTGGACAGGTGTCTTTTATACTGATAACAAGTTCAAACAGGTGCCATTACTACAGGTAATGAGTGGCGGACAGAGGAGCCTCTTAAAGAAGTAGTTACAGGTCTGTGAGAGCCAGAAATCTTGCTTGTTTGTAGGTGACCAAATACTTATTTTCCACCATAATTTGCAAATAAATTCTTTCCGAATCAGACAATGTGATTGTCTGGATTTGTTTTCTCATTTTGTCTCTCATAGTTGAGGTCTACCTATGATGTCAATTACAGGCCTCTCTCATCTTTTTAAGTGGGAGAACTTGCACAATTGGTGGCTGACTAAATACTTTTTTGCCCCACTGTATATAGGACACCTGGTTGTAGAAGACTTTTAGGTATTCAGTCTTAAATCACCTTTCCACAGCTTAATGTGCTTAGGTTTTGGAAGGCTGTCCCAAACACCATCTTATTCACACACTGCTTTGATTGTCAGCTAAGAAGGAAAACAGGTTATCTGGTAAAACCAGCAACAATCAACAATGATTGATCACTCATTTTCTGTATTTACTTTGGATAAATTACATACAGTATAAGATATAAGTACAATTTGACTAACATGCTCCGTGTCAGTCTCTTTAGTGGAGCAAACAAATCAAAAGGATAAAGCTAACAACTACAAATTTATGTTCCGGTGTCAGGATATAACATCCTGCCAGTGATTCGTCCATCCCTATGATACTAGTATCTGATCAGATATCAGATACTGGCAGGACGCTACATCCTGACATCCGGTAACAACAGTATACTCAGGAAAATTCTACAATTCTTCAGTGAAATTGCTAGTTGCAAATGGAACTTAGATTTTTGAGTCTGCAATGCTGTGCATGCTTTCCTGAGCATAAATGTCACTTAATTTTATGTGGATTTTATCAAGTATCATTACGACATAACTGCATTTATATCCCAACTTTTCTCACGCATATGGAGGAGGTTAAAGGTAAAGGTCCCCCCCCGCACATTTGTGCAGTCGTGTCTGACTCGAGGGACCGGTGCTCATCTCCGTTTGTTAACCGAAGAGCCAGCGCTGTCCAAAGACACTTCCGCGGTCATGTGGCCGGCATGATGCACACAGAACGCTGTTACCTTCCCACCGAAGTGGTACCTATTCATCTACTTGCATTTGCATGCTTTCAAATTGCTAGGTTGGCAAGAGCTGGGGCTAGTATGGCTAGTATGGGAGCTCACTCCGTCATGCGGGACTAGGGATTCGAACCTCTGAACTTGCGATCTTCCGATCGACAAGCCTGGCGTCTTACCCTCTGAGCCACCATGCCCCTTATGGAGGAGGTTACTCCCTTCCAATCCTATCAACAATAACACCATGAGATAAGACCCTTAACAGGGCACTACGGACTTTTTCCCCATCCAGTGGGGATCACAACTGGACATAATCACAACTTTTTAATTTTCTTTAGTTTTATAATGATTTTGTAACTTTTACATTACCAACTTTTAACTCTTTCATTACTGCCCTTACTGGTTCTTCGCATAGACTATTCTTCCATTATAATTGGTCAATCCACACTCTTTATTTAGGTTTTATTTTTTTATTTCATGCTGGGCAAAGACTAAACTAAAGATGTTGTACTATAAAAGATGATGCAAGTCAGTTAAACTGCTGCTGGTAAAGTATAGATACAATGTCTGAGGGAAGCCTGATTTTAAAATCCAACATTATTCTCTGGTGAGGCCTATTGTGAGTCAGAGTTTCCTCTCTCAATTTGTGGTTCTTTTAACTCTTTCTTTCTTTCTTTCTTTCTTTCTTTCTTCTTTCTTCTTTCTTCTTTCTTCTTTCTTCTTTCTTCTTTCTTCTTTCTTCTTTCTTTCTACATCCTTTTTGCCTTTCCCTTCATCGTCGCCTGAGAGTGATGCCTCCCCTCTTGGCTAAACTCTTCAGCCTTCTCTGTATTTTATTATTTATTTCCTACCCTTTCCTTCTTCCTGTCCTCCTTATTTGACTCAGCAACTTGGCCACATCAAAAAGATTATTTCAAAACAAATATAAATAAGGATGCATTGTGGGTGGTACTATTAATTACATTGGGCATAGGGGATCCTGAATGTTAACTATCTTTTCCTGAAGGCAATAATTAACACTTCAGGAAATTCTACATGTTAGGTACCTGCTAAAGAATTTAGCCTATATTCTGCGTTCACTATATTCACATTCACTTCTATTCACAATTAATTGAAATTCCCATTGATATTAATAAGATTAAGAGCAATTCCACATTGCAGCCTAAACTGCTTCTCTCCCATGATGCTCTCTTCTGTTTCTTAAGCCAACTTCTGACATTCCAGTCTGGGATGCAGCTGGTTGACAATGGGGCTGGGAAGGTGCTCAGCAAGGATTATGGCTACCACAAGACATGATTGGTCATTCCCCTAATTCATGTTCTTCTCATATGTGCTGAAGGCAAGGCACACTAGCTGGCTTCTGTGTGGACCAGTCTCCCAATGCCTGCCTTTCCTTGTGGAGATTGTTCAGTTCTCACTAGTCTTTGTGCCTTTCTTTACTTTCCAGATGTTTGCACACCCTCTTACCACATTATCTCCTTTGACATTCACCCTCTTATCACATTATCTCCTTTGACATTACAGCAGACCTTTTTTTTCTTTCCCCCCCTTATGATACCAAAGTTGCTCTGATGCTACAATAATCAAATCAAAAGGGAACATGTAGTGCTTTCATTCCTACGTTCTTTGTAGGTCCATTGAAACTTTATTGCAAGGAAGGACTGATAGTTCAGTTTCATAAAAATAAGGTAGCAATATTTCTATGTTACAACTTAATTTTTTAAAAATGGGAAAGGGAGGGGAGGGGAGCTTTGCAGTACTGTGAGTTGTTGTTTATTCGTTCAGTCGCTTCCGACTCTTCATGACTTCATGGACCAGCCCACGCCAGAGCTTCAGCCGTCGCCATCCCCAGCTCCCCCACGGTCGAGTCCGTCACCTCCAGAATATCATCCATCCATCTTGCCCTTGGTCGGCCCCTCTTCCTTTTGCCTTCCACTTTCCCTAGCATCAGCATCTTCTCCAGGGTATCCTGTCTTCTCATTACTTCAGTTTTGCCTTTAATATCATTCCCTCAAGTGAGCAATCTGGCTTTATTTCCTGGAGTATGGACTGGTTTGATATTCTTGCAGTCCAAGGCACTCTCAGAATTTTCCTCCAACACCACAGTTCAAAAGCATCTAACTTCCTTCGCTCAGCCTTCCTTATGGTCCAGCTCTCGCAGCCATAGGTTACTAAGGGGAATACCATTGCTTTGACTATGCGGATCTTTGTTGTCAGTGTGATGTCTCTGCTCTTAACTATTTTATCAAGATTTGTCATTGCTCTGCTCCCAAGAAGTAGACGTCTTATGATTTCCTGGCTGCAGTCAGAGTTTGCAGTAATCTTTGCGCCTAGAAATACAAAGTCTGTCACTGCCTCCACTTTTTCTCCCTCTATTTGCCAGTCATCAATCAAGCTGGTTGCCATAATCTTGGTTTTTTTGAGGTTTAACTGCAACCCAGCTTTTTCACTTTCTTCTTTCACCTTCGTCATAAGGCTCCTCAGCTCCTCCTCGCTTTCAGCCATCAAAGTGGTATCATCTGCATATCTAAGATTGTTAATGTTTCTTCCAGTGATTTTAACTCCAGCCTTGGATTCCTCAAGCCCAGCATGTCGCATGATGTGTTCTGCGTACAGGTTGAATAGGTAGGGTGAGATTATACAGCCCTGCCGTACTCCTTTCTCAATCTTAAACCAGTCCGTTGTTCCGTTCTCTGTTCTTACCGTTCCTACTTGGTCGTTATACAGATTCCTCAGGAGGCAGACAAGATGACTTGGTACTGTGGGTAGGAAGCAGGAAAACAAAGGGTGCATACTTCACTCAGTCTGGGCAGAAACTGGAAGGATGACCAGAATTTAATGGTTGAATGGAACTTGATCTTGTAAAAGTGAGGAGAGTTCCTTGACTTAATCGATCATCACTGGATCAACAACAGCACATGGCAAAAAGCACAGGACAGTGACCACTGGAAGAAAGGGATACATCAGGCATTGCTGCCAATTGGATGTGGGGCTGCTGCTAGATTAAAACGTTTATTTTGAGGGTTTAACATCAGAAAGCAGCAAATCAAGGCTGGAAAACATAAGCTAAAGGTACATTTGCAACGGATTAGGAGTGGGAGGAAAACAAATATCATCTGTTCCTGAATCCAAACAGTGGTGGGTGGCTCATACTGGTAATGGGCCAAGGAGAAAGTACTGATCTGTCCAATGTCTGGATTTAACCTTATTGTGCTCAGTCTATTTAAATACATTTGATATTGCAGAAATTATATCTGTGTTCAGTTAAAACTGAATCTTAACTAAGCAGCAGCATTGGTTGACCAAGGACAACAGTAGGATGCACCATGTCAATATAACCCATAACACTACACATTTGTTAGTCTTTAAGATGTCTTTAAACTCTCTTTGTTAGTTTTGAGGAATATCTTGGGATATGACATATTGCAGGTCCAAAATTTACAGCCCACCAGTGTAAGACATACCTACAGAATCAGATTTCTTTGTAGACTTCTGTTCTGAAAGAAGATTGCTCAGAAAACATGCAAACTGCCTTTTTTTTACTACCATTAGCAGCCTCGACATAGCTAAGATCAGAGGGAACAGGTTTCTGTAATACAGGATGATAAGAGTCTTAAATTTATCATTGCAAACATTGAATTGTGGCCATAAACTTATTCACAATATCCTATCAATGACGGAGCATCTAAACATAAATAGAGAATTTTTGTTTTGCTTTATTGTCACTACCACATCTGTGCTCTATAAATCTGGACAAACCACAGACTTGGCGTTTGCTGTATCTTTTTGCTGCTGACTAGTGGGTCAGATATGCAGATCCAATATCAGCACTTTTAATAAGTAATTCATTAGTTTCAAACATTTTTTAAAAAATCTATTGTCAGAAGTTCAAAATGCCAAATACTGAATTATGGTAATTCTCTATCCACATACAAAATACCATTTACATTGATCTTAAATTGTTGTGTACTGCTAATGCTAAGAATAATATAATATTTCAACTAGTCTTTGAACAAGCTCATTGCTATGTATTCTTAGTTTTTAATTCTTAAAGTACAAGGGAAAATAATTTGTGGTGAGAACAACTCTAGAGTTTATTTGGCTGGAATAAAATCAAGACTCTAAAGGTGAAAGGACAACTGTTTTTGGCTCATTCAATCATTTCCTGTGAAAGTTAAAAATAAGTTTTGCTGGGGGGGGAAATGGCATTTGTCATTTGAAAAAACTGCTTTACAGTATTGCAAGAGCAGCTACACACAGTAGAAATTTCTTTGCCATGTGTATAGATTTTCCCATGTTTCCATCTTAATAGCACAACTGAACTAGGAAAAGGTACAAGCTTTCCATAGTGTGCTAGAACTATAACTTTTGCATTGACTTGTGATCTCCAAGTGGGAAACACCAGCAGTTTTTGTCTAAAACTCAGGAAATAGCCTCCAATGATGTCATCTCGTATTGTGAAAGAAAAGACTGCTGGGAACTTGATTCAGAACTCTTAGGAGCAATATGCAAAAGGAAATTAGTATCTTTTCTAGTTAACACTGAAGTATTTATCTGCAGTCACCACAAAGGTCACCTTCTGAAAAATTACTTTAGCCAATGTTTTAAGGCCAATAAACTGTACTACATTTTACAGCTGTTTAGTGTACCTATGTCCAGGAAAAAAAGGTGGGGGGAAGCCTGGCTGAAAACTGATCACAGGGGCAGAATTTATTTATTAGAAGCACTATCTGAGTACTATCTGATATGTGATCACACCTGTCCCATCTACTACAGTTCACACCATGCAACAGATACCCAACTGAGATTAGACTGACAATTAGATGTAAATTCCATGGGGTTAAGCATTTGTGACAGTGAAAGAAAAATATCCCTTACACCATATATCATGTCCCTGTGTTTTCATAAATTTCTTACAAAAGGCGAGGAATTCTGCAATGCTGGGTGGGAATATGAATATTTAGCACAACCTGATCTAAGCTGCAAAAATCCAGACAACTTTGCGATGGCAGCAAGGGTTCCTAACTCTTTCATGACAGGAATTTTGCAGCCTAAACTTGAAAGCCCTCTGAATATCACATTTATATTTTTCTTGAATAAGAGAATTATTCAACTAATTATTCAACTAACCCCAACTAATGTGCTCAAAAGGAAATAGAGATACATTAGTTCAGTTGTTTAAGTCATCCTATCCTCAAATAATTTATCCATCTATTGTAGTGTATGTAGATCTTACTGTCCTACCATAATAAATATATTAGGGGAGAATGTAATGAGTAAAGAAGATGGCCTTGACAGAGAAAGATCCTTTATCAAGGAAACAGATAAACATGGCTTACAAAGAGATTTACAAAAACACCTAAAGCAGATGACTCCCTAATTCACATGAAGATAAAAGAGGGAGGAAGGGAAGCACATTCAGACTTGCAAGGTTCTGTTACTACAGCTATTCTAATAAAAGTAGTTGTAGGCCTACACAGCATCTGTTTCTTGATCTGGTCTAGGTCTACCTTGTAGGGCTGACAGAAAAGAACCTTGGAGGTGATTGTAGAAACTCAAAGTATATTTAGAGATGTCTTCCATTATCTCTTCTTCAAGTTCTCTTGTTGGATCCTCACTTCATCACCTTTTTACCATTGTTATCCACTGGAAAATTATTATTCATATAATAGCATTGCATCTGTAGTTTCTTATCTCATCCTACTACTGTCTTAAAGCGGTTCCATCATGCCAAAGGTTGACAATCTACTGTTTTAGCAGCTCCATGCAGAAAGAATAACTGAGGTTTATCAGATCTCTGATAAATCACCACTGCCCTGTAGGCTATGTTTGATTAGGAAGACACAAATTATACAGGCAGTCTTAGAACAAAATAAATGAACAATGTCTTGAAATTGGATAACTTCACATGTTCAAGAGGGTCCTATGGATGCCACCTATTCATTTGTACTAGATCAGCAAGTGATATGAACGATGACTTGAGTTGTGGTTTCTTTGGCTGATTGTAAAGATGTGGACAAATATTTGATGAGGAAAACCTATTAAACAAGTGGATTTCAGCAAGGAATTACTGATTAATGCTTGTTTCTAAAGGACCTTTTTTAACTTCTAAAATTCAGACAGCTAGCACAAACTCCCAATTTCATCTCTCAAAGAAAAAACTTTTTCTGTTTTTGAAACCCTTTAAAATACATATTTAAGGTAATCTAGAATTTCTTCTCTTACACAGTTAAAAATTAGGTGAAGACAGAAAGAAATTTATTTTACCTATTGAACAGTGTGATGTTCTCAAGGAAGAAAGCTCCTGCCAAAATGTGTGCTGAGCGTCCTATTAAAGTCACTTTGAATATAATACGCATAAACAATATTCATGGGTTTGGGCTTATTTTTCTATTCTTTCATTCTCATATTGCCAGTGCAGTGTCAGGAACCAAGGATCTGGATTCTTGATCCCTTAGAAATGTATAGCCATGTTTAAGATTATAATAGCATATTATCACTTTGATCAACATTGATAGGCTGAAGTGTTTCTCAACCTTGGCAACTTTAAGATACATGGACTTCAATTCCCAGAATTCCCCAGCCAGTATGGCTGGCTGGGGACTTCCGGGAGTTGAAGTCCATGTATCTTAAAGTTGCTAAGGCTGAGAAACACTGGCTGGAAACTGAGCTGGGTGGACAAAAAGTCTCAAACTTATTGTTCTCTAGGAATTTTTTTTTCCAAAAATGAGTGAAGGTAAAATATGTCCAGTATCACAAGCTGTATTATGTACCTAGTTTTTTTCTTTTCAGATGGATTCCTAAGACATTTAATTACATGGTTCCATTTAGAAACGTTAGTTACCACAAGGAGTAAGAGTCTTGAGAGCCTTCTAAATTGTTTGTTTGGCCAAGCATTGCTTTGCTGAACTTCAAGGTATAATTCTACTTTGTAATTTGGACCTTAACTAGATGTTATGATAGACCTATTGCTGGAACTACTTCAGCATCTTGATGCATTTCTCCTGCTTCGTAAACACATGAGACGACATCACGTCATTACCAGGTTGCATCATTATCTGTCAGCTATGTGGTACCATGTATAGCACTATAAGATCATGCCATGAATTTAAGTAAAACCAGGCTTGACAATATATTTTTCTGTTGAGGATTTCATTCCCACAGAGCTAATGTCAGGGAGGTTGAAGGCGGAGATAAGGTCAGAATCAAAATTGTATGAGGAATATATCAATACTTTTGCTGCTTAAAAAGTCCTTTTCTCCCACTTTTCTCCCATCTTTTTTCTTGTTCACCTCTCCTTGGGGCAAATTGCCAGCAAAGGGCAAATCATTCTTTCCAGAAGTCTGAACTTTTTGTTTACAGAGGGCTTTTGAAAGTATAGTTTGGGTACCCTATGAGTACGTGTACAAGAACTACATATAGTCCAAGGGTTGCAGAAAGAATGTACTTTATTGCTTGGAGCATGTGCAAAGCAAATGTAACATATTGCTCTGTAATCCCATCTAAATCAGGATGAAAAGCAAAAGAGAAAGCTTTTGGGTTGGCTCGGGCCAGGGACTTTTCAATTTTTGGAATTAACCTGCCACCTGATTTAAATTAAAAAGAAGTAAAAGCAAGCTGGTGGGAGAAAGAAATCCCCAGAAGATATTATTCAACTATGGGAGACCTGCCTTCACCTTCAAATTATTCTGTACAAATCCCATTATTTGCTTCCAGTTATTTGCTTCCTGCTGAGATTGTTGTGTGTATTCACGGCTTTCCCTCTGCCCTAAATAGCAAAACAGTTCTGAATCCATGGGAAAATTACTAGTAGCAGGTCTGGGGGAATTTATTTTATAAAGCCAGGGGAGGGAGAGAAGTTTAAATTTCATGTGAATAAATTGCTCTTCAGTTCCAGAGGCTCCTGTGAGTAGACTGTCTCGACTAAATTACATTGCAGTGGGATTTGCTAAGCAGAAAGGTAATCCATGGTCCTTTAAGGAAAAAAAGATCCAGTAATTAGCTCTCAAAGGACTCAGCTTGTTATTTT
This sequence comes from Charina bottae, assembly GCA_023362775.1. Classification (NCBI taxonomy): domain Eukaryota; kingdom Metazoa; phylum Chordata; class Lepidosauria; order Squamata; family Charinaidae; genus Charina; species Charina bottae. The sequence continues at coordinate 20,507,352 of JALMGJ010000019.1, read as the reverse complement.
ACAACTGAGAAGAAAGCACAGAAGAGAATTTATTTATTGACCTAACTATCTGATAAATCAGGAAGAGAGCAGAGCCATGGAATCTTTTTAAATAGACCACCTCCTGCTCCAGATGAGGTCAACACCCCCACTCAACTTCCTGTCCCAGAATATGGGGAAAGTCTGGTAAACATAAAGCTGCACAGGATTTAAAAGTCTCCAGAGAGGGTTTGTGGAAGTGGGTGGCTTTTCAAGGAATGGATCTTTTGCTAACTATAGTTCTTAGGGACAGAGAGAAGAGAAAAGGAAAGGAAAGGAAAGAATACATAAAACGGTTATATTTAGCATATTGAGACAATGTTTGGTAACAGTAGGATGTGCAGGAACTTAGGGAAGCAATGCTCCATCACATCCACCCCCATGCTGGCATACCCACTTTCTCTTCATACAACAGATGCACTGCTAAATTAGCATCCAACCTCCAGATCAAGACAGGGAGATTCAGGAACTTTAGTTTTCTGCAGTGTATTTTCCACATGGTATGTTCTGTAAATAGAGTTCTTGTGCTGAGAAAACATCATTCTGTTTTGCTACAATATTTACACTGTCTATATGCTATAGCCAGTGCTACATGATAGCAGGGCTTGCAATCTTGCTGTGGATTGGGCCCCTCAGTTTTTTTTTTGGGGGGGGGCTCCCCCCAGCAAATGAAGGCCACAAAAAGCCCTGTGTGTACCTTCCCACCAAAGTGGTAGCTATTGATCTACTTGCATTTGCATGCTTTCGAATTGCTAGGTTGGCAAGAGCTGGGGCGAGTGTGGGGGCTCACTCCGTCACACAGGGCTAGGGATTTGAACCTCTGAACTTGCGATCTTCCGATCAACAAGCCTGGCGTCTTACCTGCTGAGCCACCACGCCCCCAATACACAGCATTGCCTGCCGCTAATTCAGTTAGAGCTATTTTAAGAGTGGTTTTTCTAGCACAGAGCTTTCCAAACTGTGTGTTGCAACACAAAAGTGTGTCGCCACACACAGCGTGGTGTGTCGCCACACCATCCGGAAGCAGCGGCGTGGGCGTGCACGGCAGCAGCGGCAGCGGTGTGGCATCAGTGCTTCTGCATTTTAGCGGAGGCTGCCGCCGCCACCGCCATACACACGGCGCAGCACGCCCCCCTGCGCCGCCGCCGTGCACGTGCGCCCCCTGCACCACCGCCGTGCGCGTGCACCGCCGCCACACTGCCGCCGCCACCGCCGCTGGTGTGTCACCCTGTTCTAGCATCTAATCACAGTAACTAGATCAGAAATTAAAAAAAATGTCCTGTTTTGGACATACAGAGACTTGCCTATTTTCTCCAGGAAAGACTTGGTATCCCATAGTCTGTAGGCCAGGAGAGTTCTGCCAAGGCTTTGTGAGATCCCAAATCCCATTCCCCATGGACCAGATAGCAGCAAGGGGCATGGAAGGGAAAAGGAGAAGAAAAAAAGGTGGTGAGGAAAATCAGCCTCCTCAGAGCCCAATTCACACAAAAACTTACAATTCCACTCATGTTGTCTCCCAGCCTTTTCCTATTATGCTTCCTTCCAGAAATACCTGCCCCGCTAAAACCCCATCCCACAACCTCTGCTTTGCTGTTTCTCAAGCAGCATCACTCCTGCCTCGTGACCATAGAGGAGCATTGAAAATCCTCCTACACCCTCTCCCATCACCCCATCTGTCAGATCAGACCTTTCAAAGTGGTGTATGAGAAGAAGATGTTCATTTTCTTTTTAAGGAAAACAAGGTCTTGGGTGGGGAAAAGGCAGCAACAGAGGAGACAGATGGACCGCTGTCCATACTTTACCAAGACTTCTGGTAAATGGCTGTTTAAGTAAGAGGGCTGAATATTTCAGTTCTTTACATGTCACTTATTCTCACTCACCTTGATAATTAAGAGCTCTTCCAATGCCACAGCATGAAGATAGTCTTTGATTGTTCAATCAGAGCTTAAGACCAAGATTCAGGGCCCCCATGAGCCATGAAAGTAATTGGGTTGGCTTATCCTAACTCATAAACTTGTTGTGAAGACAAAATGAGAGGGTTCCTTTTGTGCAACAATGGATTGGTGTGGTCTATCATGTGTGTTATCTTGGCACAGAGTCAAATATGAAGGACAGTTTAGAAATGGCAGAAAAGCCTGAACGTTTGATCTTCTTTACATATCAAAAACAGGAAACTAAGTTTGCCAGAAAACTTGGCCTTGAGACAGATAAAAGCTTTTCCACAGGACTGAATGAGGCATGGTATCTTTGGGAACCATGGTTCAATGATACAGCACTTGTCTGCTGCAGAAAATCCCAGGTTTAATTGCTAGCACTGAAAGGCCTATTATGGCACTGGTAGACAACAACACGTCTGCAGATCTTTGATGCCCATCAGATTCCCTTCCCCATAATTTTAGTTTATTATGAGAAACTTCAAAGCAAAGTGTCATCCTCTATCACCACTTTCATTTTCAACAATGCAGCTGGGCCCTGTTTAAAAACAAAAATGGTGAATAGCTGTAACTTAGCACTTTGCCTGGAAGTGTGTTGTCTGCACGGCAAAAGGACAAAAGTAAATTGACACTGGTCGGCAGCCTCCTGAAGGACTAGAGGGGACAAGCAACTTCACCAGCTTGCCTTCTGGAAAACGATGTTTTGTAACCAGCCAGACCTAGCCATGGTGTGAATTGATAAGTTTCCCCAGACTGCTGGTTTGGGAGCATGATGATGGCATGCTCCTACATTCTTTGTCAAGGTAGGTAAGAACTGTTACATGAGTATTAACACACATTGCCCAGTTGATACATTGGTTGCCAGTAGACTTCAGGTCCAATTCAATGTGCTGGTTTTTACCTTTGAAGTTCTACATAACAGAAGCTTTACGTAAGCCCTGCAACTGTCTTCTCCAGGTGGACTCTGTCAAGTCCCTGTACTTGAAGGAGGGGTTGCTGGGGGTTCCATTCCATAAAGAAACTTGGGCTTGGAGGCAGTCCTCCTCTGCGTTGGCCTCCGTGCGTTGGGATAGCTTGTTCCGAGAAGTGTACCTGGTACCCTCTCTGTTAGCCTTCTGCAAGTTGATTAGAACTAAGCTATTTGAGTGGGCATGTAGGGTTTAGATGGTTTCACTGAGTGTTCAAGTGACCACTGCATTATAGTCCGGCATTTATTTATTATTTAAATTTATATCACCGCCCATCTCCCCCAATGGGGAACTCTGGGCAGTTTACAATAAAATCAATAATTAAAAGCATATAAATATAAAATTACAATCATAATAATAATATACATTCTACAATATAAATAGAATAAATAAGTATAAAATCCAAGGGATGTTAAAATCTCAGTTAATAGGGAGGGCACTACAGCGCCAGCTACCCCCAGGAGGAACTGTTACTTCCCCCTTCCGGGCAAGACAGCAGAACCAGGTCTTCAAATTCTCCCAGAAGGCCAGGAGCGAGGAAGCCCACCTCAGCTCCGGGGGCAAGATAATCCAAAGGGCGGGTGCCACTGCAGAGAAGGCTCGCCTTCTGGACCCTGATAGATGGAATTCCTTTGCTGATGGGGTCCGTAGCATGCCCTCTCTGCATGACCAAGTGGGGCGGGTCGATGTTCTGGGGATGAGACGGTCCCTCAGGTAACCTGGTCCCATGCCATGTAGGGCTTTAAAGGTGATCACCAACACCTTGAATTGGACCCGGAAGCAAACCGGCACCCAATGCAGCATTTAGTTGTTGATGTTTCTCATCCTTACTTTTTGTATGCTGTGAACAGCCAGATTAAGCTGGGTGGTATAAAAGCATTGTAAATAATTAAATGATAAAATGTGCTATAGTTGGTGTGTGTGTTTTTTTCCTTCCAGCAAAGGCACTTTTAAAAATCAATGTTGCTTTTTCATGTCTGAGGCTCAGGACAATTCCTTACATTGCCTCCTCCCCAGCAACAGGTTTGTTTGGCTTTATGTTTGGAGAGACTGCTATGTCTGTTCAACATTGGGCAATATATTATTTTTCAAAAGATGTGTGTGTGTGTGTGTGCATGAGTGTATGCATGTGTACATACCCGCTATAGAAAGTAGCACGCAAAGCCTTTTTCTCTCAGGGCCATCTTTACAGCTCTCTTAAAAATTATTATCTCTGGCCAGGATTTGTTCATTCAAATTGCTCTAAGTCTTACTGAAGCCTCTTGATATATGACTCTCATAGCTAAGGAGGAACCTATTTTATTTTTCTCATTCAGACTGAGTGGCCTACTCTTTTTTAAAGTCAGAGGAAAAAATACAAATATGAGTTGATTTGTTGTTGTTGTTGTTGTTGTTGTTATGGGTACCTTACAGCTGCCTAGTTCTGACAGAAGGGTAATATAATTAAGATAACAGGTTTACCAAGGTTGAATAATGTCTGGTTACTCTTTTAGCCTTATCCAGACCGAAGTCTGACACATTGTATGAGATGCCATCATTCCCTCTGTCTTTATTGTAACTTTGTGCTGACAACCAGATGTTTTAAACTCCTACTGTGTAGCCTTAGCAATTTATAGAATGGATTTCCTCACTTTTTGTCTCTATATTTATTACCTAAACTGGAAAGCTTAGGTATCATGTGCCTCACAGCTGTTGCTCTATTCCCTTGCCGATGCATTAACAGCACATTTTACATCTGTATGTTTTGTTTTCTTTTTTGCTACATCTGTGTTTTCATGAGGGTTTGGGGTTGTTTTTTAATTGATTCCATTTTAAGTGAATTCCAGAAGTATAATTCATTTTTTAAAAATTGTGATAAACATGCTGACCAGTGAGACATGCTTTATGAAAAATAATGCATGTTATTTCACTTGCATTATTTCAGTTGTTTTCAACTTTGGGTTTAATAGAATTCAGTCTATTATGTGGATGCTCCCTTGTCTGTCATCTGAATCATTTGCCTTCTGGGGTGGCTGAAAGTTTGAGGGGCGCCTTGGGCTTACTTGGTAGCTGGGAACAGCCACAGACAGTGTATTGTGTATTTGTTAAATCAAACATATGATAACTGAATCGGCTTGAATTATGTGTTGTGTGAACATGGAGTTGAAATTTGGTTGCTGACTGTAATGAAAGAAATATATGATGGAAGTACACATGAATGGAATGGTTGGCATAGATGGAATACTTAGCAAATGATTCAACATTGAACAGAGAGTAAGTCAAGGAAAGTGTGTTAATGGATGAAAGTACATTATATTGATTGCCTATGATGATTGTAGAAGTGTGTTGGTCTGAGACTTGAATATATGTGTACTTTTGTATGCCGGTGATGCTGTCTTATCAACTGAGAATTTGAATGATTTTTTATGGTTGTTAGAAAGATTACATAAATGGATAAGGATTTGAAAATTAATATATCAAAGACCAAAGTAGTTGTGTTTGACAGGGAAAACGGAACAATTCATTGCAATTTGTTGCAATAGCAAAAAAAAAGTAGAGCAAGTAAAGAAAGTTGTGTTCTTTGATAGAATGTTTATTAAAATGGGGAAATAGTTGGAGAAATTTTAAGACATGCAAATTCTGATAGAATGGTGGTGGGTAGGATGTGGTCTGTTGCAAGAAATGAATGAGTGTTGAAAGAAACCAAAAAAATGGCTGAGTAAAAGAATGAACTTCTGCTCACATTGCTACATGGAAGTGAGAGTTGGGTGTGTCAGGAGAAATATGAAACTAAGTTAGAAAGAGAGTATTTCAGAACTGTTTATAGTGAAATAAGAAGGGATAGGGTCAAGAATGAATCTGTGCTGGATCGATGTGGACTGAATACAAAAAGAGTAACAAGTACAAAGGAAATAAAAATCTATCACCTATCTATCTCTGTTATCTCTATCTCTATTATCTCTATCTCTATTATCTCTATCTCTATCTCTATTATCTCTATCTCTATCTGAATTACCTCTACCTCTACCTCTACCTCTACCTCTAATCTCTAATCCAGAGCTTTCCAAACTGTGTGTTGCAACACAAAAGTGTGTCACCACACACAGTCTGGTGTGTCGCCACACAACCCAGAAGCGCTGCTCATCATCAGCGCTTCCGGGTTTTCCCACGGCGACACACCAACGGCGGCGCGCAAAAACCCGAAAGCAGCAGCAGCGCTTCTGGGTTTTTGGGTGCTGCCGCAACAGCGGCACTTCCGGGTTTTCCCACGGTGACACACCAACGGCGGTGTCGCCGTGGGAAAACTTTGGAAAGCCCTGCTCTAATCTCTAATCTCTAATCTCTAATCTCTAATCTCTATTTCTCTCTCTATTTCTCTCTCTACCTCTACCTCTCTACCTCTCTACCTCTCTACCTCTCTACCTCTCTACCTCTCTACCTCTCTATCTATCAAATGTTGTAATCAGCCACAATCTGCTAGGATTCCTGAATGGTTAACAAACTTTAATACATGACATAGAACATTAATGGAAATCTAAATATAATATCCATACATTTATATCCTCCCAAAGAAATGAAAACCAATAAAACAAAAACCCAGACAACATCAGCTCAATCCACAAAATCTGTTTGGAAGTACTCCATCTTCAGTGTCTTCCAAAACTAACACACCAAGTAGACCAACCTGAACTCAACTGGGAGACTGTTCCAAAGGTTTTCCACTTCTGTAAAAAAGAAGGGCCTCCATTCCTCAGGCCCCTTACTTCACAGAAGAGTGGTCCTACTAACAGCTTCTTCCAGGACACTCAAGTCAGCCTGGTCAATTCCAGTTGCAGAATGCAGTCCACAATGAGGTGGTTTTGAGATTGAATAAGACTTGAATTGTAAAGCAAAGATATGAAGGATAAGTAAATGGTTCAGGAGGAAGGGGAAATCCAAGATAGTCATGTTTGGATGGAGTTGAGAAGATCCTCAAAACAAGAGAAGTGAGAAGTTGAAGCTGAAAAGGCAATATATGAAACAGTGGATGGACGTGGTGAAGCAAGGATTTTTTGCAAGAATAGAAAGGTATGGAGAAGTATCGTGAATGGTGTTGACATGAGCTATTTCCATTTCTTCTCTTATCTCATACATTTTACTTCCTTTGCTTATTATTTCTTACCCCTTTTATGTGCTTTGCATAATGTTGGTTACCCCAAAGATAATAGCAGGATGGGTATGCATGTATGTTACTCTTGGAGAAGATCACCCTTGGATCACTTTGTCAAGATTATTCTCAACATTTGAATCAAGATTTCCTTTCTTCTGTAGGCATCCCCTCTCTTATCAAGAAATAATGCATTAGAAAAATAATGTGTGTCATTCATTATAAATATAAAGGTCTTATAGAGTTGGTACTTGTGAGGAATAAGCATCAAACTTTTAAAATTGCACTTTTAATTAGTGCCTTCTGATTAAAGGCCTATTTTTTAAAACTATCTTTAAGAAGCAAAGGACAAGGGTTTTCTGAATTTATGTACTTGTTATATTTATATCCCATCTTTCTATTAGGAGCTCAAGGTGACATACGTAGCAGGACCTCCTCAATTATTCCCCACAATAACAACAACACTGTGAGGTAGTTTGGAAGGAGAGAGAGTGATTAGTCCAGGTCACCCAGTGAAACTCCCTAGCTGAGATTAGATTCGAACCTGGGCCTCCCCATCATCTTAGTTAAATAATTTTATGCCTGTAACACTGACATCCTAAATAGCAATTCATACTGATATAATTTTTATTTTTCTCTTTTTTTAAATACTTTAAGCTTTTTAAATAGGGATAGCTCCTCATGGGGATGGCTAATCCCCTAATTTTAATGTCCTCCTTTTAATGAATGCCTTCGTCCATCTGGATTTTATAATTACTCATTGTAATATAGTATTGTGGTTTTTATATATTTTAGATTCTATTTTAACTGCTTATTTATTGTGAACCGCTCAGAGTTCCCCATGAGGGGAGATGGGCAGTCATATAAATTAAATAAATAAATAAATAAATGTTAATAATTTTAATCATATTAGATAAACATTTCTGCACTGAAATCTGCATTGAAATAATATAATGTATCATGATTTACAACTTCACCAAAAAAAAAAAAAACCCACAACCTTATACAGACTCTTACTATGCATTTAGGTTATATTAATCACGCTGTAGATGCATTTTCTTCATTTCACTTTTTCTTTTCTTTGTTACATGGAAAGAGAAAGAAAAAGGAAAGGAATAAATTGCTGATGCTTCCTAGTTCTGCTTCAATTATGCTTTGTTTTGTTATAAAGTTTCTGGATGCAAATGCAGTTAGCCAGTTTGAATGCACACATATTTGTTTTTTAAAAAAAGAAAAAAGAATCCTTGCTTACTCAAAATGAATATGCCCAGTTTTGAAAAAGAACAGTCTTTGGACAGACACTTCTTGTTGAGGCTACTGGCCATATGTTTTGTCTCTTTCTTTGCCCATTCTTCTGGCTCCGAGATACACACCTCTTCCCTTGGATCTGAAAAACATAGGGAAAGGAAGCATAAGTTATTCATGATTTATCTGTCAACACTATGTTGAAACAGCTCTTATAATTAGTTCTTTCCCCCCAAGAATATGGCCCCGTGGACTACAGCGAGAAATGGTGGAAAAAAGAAAGGAATCTCTGAACATCTGATTCAATTTAGCAATGTGGGAAATATTCTTGACAAACTGGGAACTAAGAGCAGCTTTATAGGCACCACCTTCCTGAGTATGCATAGTTACAGCCCTGTGCTACCCGCCCCTAAATCATGTCAATCTTTTCTACACCCTGAAATCTGGAGCAAGCATTTAAATTCCAAAACACAGGACTGGTTTTTAATTCAAAACACCAGGCTCATTTCTGCATGCAAGACATTCCAAAGACGGTTAAGAAAGGGATAGCTTGCAGGAGATATTTGGATGACCGAGGTAGAAAACGAGAAGATAACATATACAAATGAATTAACTGTGGGCAATTTAAAGTATCATGTGCTATGGGCAGAGAATATAGTTCTACTACCACTTGGTGCATGCTAATGTACCGATGACCTAATTGTAGTTAAATAGTAAACTACTACTGACACCAAAATGTGCAGGGAATAGGATATTGAAGAGCAGCTGGCATCAGTGTCCAAGAGGGCCTCTGCACAGGTTCATCTTGTATGCCAACTGTGCCTGTTCCAGGACCGGGAGACCCTTCATACAGCCACTCATATCCTGGTCACCCCTCAACATGATTACTGTAATGCAGTCTACATGGGTTGCCATTGAAGGCCACTCAGAAACTACAGCTAGTCTGAAATGCAGCAGCACAGGCAGCGATGGGTGTGTCGTGGTATGTGCACATGTCCCCAATGCTTCATGAGCTGCATTGGTTGCCAGTTAGCTTCCAGGTGCAATTCAGTGCTGGTTATCACCTGTAGGGGTGTGGTGGCTCAGCGGGTAAGATGCCAGGCTTGTCGATCGGAAGATCGCAAGTTCGGAGGTCCGAATCCCTAGCCCTGCGTGCGGAGTGAGCTCCCACACTCACCCCAGCTCTTGCCAACCTAGCAATTCGAAAGCATGCAAATGCAAGTAGATGAATAGGTACCACTTTGGTGGGTAGGTAACAGCGTTCTGCGCGTGTCATGCTGGCCACATGACCGTGGAAGCGTCTTCGGACAACGCTGGCTCTTCAGCTAACAAACGGAGATGAGCACCGGCCCCTAGAGTCGGAGACGACTGCAAAAATGTGCAGGGGGAACCTTTACAATTATTCCCTACTGTATAAAGCCCTTGATTGTATAGGGGCTATTTATCTGAGGGACCATTTCTCTCTCCTCTAGCTTATGCCTGCCCTATATGATCCAGCAGAATTTGCATCCTCTGGGTCCCATTGATTAAATAGTGTCAGCTGATGAAACCAGGAAACAGGACTTTTCTGTTGTAGCACCTACAGTACCCTTTGGAATGATGTCCCCCTAAGATTTGTGTGCTCAACTGACCTTATTCAAATGAGCCCTTAAAACCTGACTGTTCCCCCAGGTTTGTGAGGATTCTGTGGGTTCCTTTTCCAGATATCTGCTTTTTGTATTCTATTGTTTTAAATTCATACCGTATACCAGCCAGATGTTGATGGAGTGGGGTGACCTATAAAAAATAGAACAGAACAGAACAGAACAGAACAGAAGCAGTGCACTACAATGCAATGCAATGCTTTGCCTCTCAAAAAATCTGCATGGAATCTGCTCACACATTTAACAATGATTGCCAATATTCATAGTTTTAAAAGGGGATTAAACAAAAATGGCATTGTATGGATATGTTCTGTCCTGTCAGCTTTCAGGCCATGGCCAATCTCATATCCAGATTGCAGTTCTAGTGGTGCTATTATCAGTAAAACTAGAAAAATCATGGTCAGGCTGACAATGAGTATTCTTGCTGCCTATTACCTCTATAAGGGGGTGTGGTGGCTCAGTGGATAAGACGCCAGGCTTGTTGATCGGAAGATCGCAAGTTCGGAGGTTCGAATCCCTAGCCCTGTGTGACGGAGTGAGCTCCCGCACTAGCCCCAGCTCTTGCCAACCTAGCAATTCGAAAGCATGCAAATGCAAGTAGATTAATAGGTACCACTTTGGTGGGTAGGTAACAGTGTTCTGCGTGCATCATGCCGGCCACATGACCGTGGAAATGTCTTCGGACAACTCTGGCTCTTCGGCTAACAAACGGAGATGAGCACCGGCCCACTCAGTCGGACACGACTGCAAAAATGTGCAGGGGGAACCTTTACCTTTTTTATTACCTCTATAACATAACTGCTGTTCTAGTGATGAATATACCACTGTATTTGTAGCCTGGCCAAAAGATGTATAAATTGCCAGGAAGGTTGATATAGAAAATGGCAGCCAGTTTTCTGTAGTGATTTAAAGCATCAGATTAGAAACCAGGAGACCATGAACCAGAAGACCATGAAGTCCTGCTTTAGGCATGAAGCTGCCTAGGTGACTTTGGGCCAGTCATTTTCTTTCAGCCCTGGGAAGAAGGCAATGGCAAACATATTCTAAAAATGTTGCCAAGAGAACTGCAGGGACTTATCTAGATAGTCACCAGGGCTCAAGACAGACTCAAAGGAACCAAAATAAATAATAAATTGAAAATAATGGAGTTTAGGTCCAAATCTGGATTGTGCTACAAAGATCCCATTGCTTGGCTTAGCTGACCTTAACTAAGCAAAGTCTGCCTGCCATTTTCTATATCAACCTTCCTGGCAATTTATACGTCTCCCGTTCAGACAAAGTGTGGAACCTGGGTGTCCTTCTGGACTCACGACTCCTGCTTGAAGAGCAGGTGGCAGCCGTGGCCAGAAGGGCATTTGTACAACTTCGAGTTGTGCGCCAGCTATGCCCTTTCCTGGATCGGGAGGCCCTCCGTACAGTCACTCATGCCCTGGTCATCTCCCACATAGACTATTGCAATGCGCTCTACATGGGGCTACCCTTGAAGAGTATCCGGAAGCTTCAACTGGTCCAGAATGCGGCTGCGCGTGCAGTTATGGGTGCCCCAAGGTCGGCACATGTGACACCTCTGCTGCGCGAGCTGCATTGGTTACCGGTTTGCTTCCGGGTCCAATTCAAGGTGTTGGTTGTCACCTTTAAAGCCCTACATGGCATGGGACCAGGTTACCTAAAGGACCGCCTCATCCCCAGAACATCGACCCGTTCCACCCGGCTATGCAGAGAGGGCTTACTTCGGACCCCGTCTATAAGAGAATTCCATCTGACGGGGTCCAGGAGGCGGGCTTTCTCAGCAGTGGCACCCGCCCTCTGGAATATTCTGCCCCTGGAGGTGAGGCTAGCCCCCACACTTATGACCTTCCGGAAACAACTGAAGACCTGGCTCTGCCACCTCGCTTGGGATGGGGGGAGTAATAACTCCTCTTGGGGTTGGCTTGCTCCATAGGGTTCTTTAAAGCCTAACATCAGAGCCTCTTGGATTTTATATATTAATTATATTATGTATTCTATTTTATAAATTTTTATATGTTTTAATTGCTGGCTTGGTGTAAACCGCCCAGAGTCCCCTCCTGAATGGGGGGAGATGGGCGGTGATATAAGTTAGAAATATAAATAAATAAATAAATAAATAAAGTCAAAGTTGGATCAGAGATTGCTAGGAAATCTCAGTGTTGTAGACTAGGATGGGAAGTTGAAAAAGCATCCTGGAAGTTGACATCAACACTTCCTGTTATTTCCAAGAAAACTGAATAATCTTTCCATGAGGGAGTCTTTACAAAATACTTTTTCATTTCCCCCTACAAAAATCCCCATTCCCATCCGGCTAACCCTGTGTACCCTTCGTTTCTTCATATTTCATTAACTGAAAAAGTTAAATCCTACCAGTTGGGACCTCCATGTTCCTCAGTATTCCAGACACAACCCCAAACATTCATGGTGCCTCAATTTTTTTGATAGGGTTTAATTTACTTAAGGAGTGGGCAGGCAAGCTTTTGTGATTTGGGGGCTGCACTGCCTTTCTCCCTACTTGGGGCTTCAGAGGTCTTGGCAGCAGAAATGGAGGGATGATATGTTCATTTTTCCATTCTTTGACTTGAACAGTTGTCTAAAGGCTTGCAGAGGTCTAAGGCCACCCATTCCATTTCTTAGTGGGAAGTTCTAGAGTGCCACTGGTGCCTTAAGCTTCTACAATGCTTAAGGTGCCAATTTTATACCTTAAATCTCCAAAAATGTCAGCTATACACAAATTGTTGATTTTACAGTCTCAATGGCCATACACCCTGTGACCCCTGGCTCTGCCAGGGCTATGGGGTTGTAAATGGGGTCATTAACAGTTCTCACATTTGCTTTCTGATTTATTATAATAGAAGAGATTGAAAGGCCTAATGATATGCTAACTTCACTGAGACACCAGTTCCCAGGCAATATGCCAAGTTTGTTGAAAAACATGTGTTACAGAAAGTACCAACATTGCTTTTCTTTTTCTGCCCTCCCATTTTGGAGATGATGAATCATTTCCGTAGTTTATTTGCATTGGATTAATTATCTGGTTAAAAAATTAAAAGATATGGGGATAGTAAATTCTGGGAAACTATACTGTCTAACTCACGCTATTTCAGAAACATGTTCCACGTTGCTCAGTGGGATTTAATTCTGAGGAAATCTGCTTTAGAAACAGTGTCATTATGTGTGCAATTTTGCTCACAGTATACTTCAATTCTGTTACTATCAGCAGGGTTTAAGTAGCTTCACTGGGAACAATATGAAAGCTTAAATTTGGTTTGTGTTAAATAATGACAGACCATTTATTCAGAAACACAGGGAAATGCATTTGAAATAATTAAGATCTGCCACCCACCATGGAGGAATGTTTGGTGAAATTGACAGAACTTACTGAGATGGCCAAACTGACTTGTCTGAGTAGAGAGAAGTCATTATTGACATTCATCAATGACTGGAAACCCCTTATGGCAGTGCTTTCCAAACTGTGTGTCGTGACACATTAGTGTGTTGCGACAAAACCCGGAAGTGCTGATGGTGCATCGCCACCGCCCCTGCGGCAGCGCGCGCGGCAGCGGTGGTGGCACGTGCAGCGACGACGGCAGTGGCGACGGCAGAGGTGTGCCATCAGCGCTTCTGGGTTTTAGTGCAAAACATGAGGCTGCCGCCGCTACCACCACACCGCCGCCAGGCACGCCGCCGCCGGGAGCACCCCTGCACCACCACCGCCGCCATTGGTGTGTCGCCAACGGCGGGAGTTTGGAAAGCACTGCCTTATGGACTTTTTGCGTAAAAAAGACAATGATTTTGTGACTTATGGTTTTGATGATTAGAAAGAATAGGTTATAGGAAGGAGGGAAATATGAGGTTTGATTATAATTGTATGTATAACTGCCAAGAGGCAGATAGGAAGCCATTTCTTTATATTTCTTTTCATGTTTTCTGTTCTTTTATTTTATCTTTCTTTTTCTAATCCCCTTTTTACTTTGACTCTTTTTCCCTTTTTTCTTTTCTCCTTCACATTTACCTTTTCTTTGAATGTACTTCTTATTATATATGTATAATCTTTAAAATAAATAATTAAGATCTGCCAATAGAACAGGGGCCATAAAATGTAAAAGAAAGTATAAAATATAAAGCAGATACAGTTCAATATTTTTGTGAGAACCAGATAGTGCAAGAGCTGAAATAGTTGATGCCAAGTCCTCATATGACAACTTTTAGAAAGTCAGAGGATTATCAAAACCTAGTATCTCACATGATCTCTGCATGCAATACTATTTCTTCTTGATTCCATTGCTTCATTTAAATAGTCTGGAATCCTTTTTGTGATAAAGTACATGTATATCTGTTGGGAAGATAAATCCTCCTGCATTTTTTTCCTACCAATATCATCATTTAATTTAAAGAAAGAGAATTTATTTTTTTTACAACAAGAATTTCAAATTCTCATGAGTGAAGTGTGGTGTTTCTGCACTTATTTACAATACACCCTGTATTGACAGAGTGGCCAAGGGATATGGTTTCTCACTCTTGAATTAAATCCCAAGGAAGACATAATCACAAAACTCTTTCTAAAGAGTTTTTTCAGTGGCAGAGGTATTGTTACTGTTAAGAGAGAGTTGAGTGCTTGAGAAAATATTGGAAAATTTATATTTTCCCGAGAAAAATAGAATTAATCCATCTTGCTCCTTTGTCCACAAATTTCAAGACCTCTTTATGCCCAGTTCTAAAATTTTGTTTAATAGATTTATGAGCTGCCTTTCTTTTAGAAGCTCGATACAGCATAATCAAACACTCTGCCTCCAGGTTTTCCACCCAGTTATTTATTTATTTATTTATTTTTATTTATTTATTTATTTAGCAAATTTATATAGCCGCTCATCTCACTGAACATGACTCTGGGCGGCGTACAAACAACAACAATTAAAATAATATAACAGTCATTAAAACAATTACAATTACAAAACCGCCCAGAGTCCCCCTTGTGGGGGGAGATGGGCGGTGATAGAAGTTGGATAAATTAATTAATTAATTAATTAATTAAACATAAATAAAAAATAAAAACCAAGATTACGGAAGAACAACAATCACCTAAACACAGTTCAGCCACCTCTCAGGCTCCCCATGGGATCCCCAAGGTTGTTGGGAAAACCACGTTTTAAGGGCTTTCTGGAAGGCTAGCAGGGATGGGCTAACCTCACCTCGGGGGAAATGATGTTCCAAAGGGCAGAGCCACAGCCAAAAATTCACATATTCTGAGTCCCATCAGATGGGACACGCAACATATCCCTCCTGCTGGACCTGATGGGATGGGTAGATGTAATTGGGAAGAGGCAGTCCCTCAAACAGCCTGGCCCCATGCTATGTAGGGCTTTAAAGATCAAAACCAGCACCTTGAATTGCACCCAGAAGCAGACCAGCAGCCAATGCAGCTTGTGGAACAGAGATGTTATCCTAGGGGCACACATAACTGTCCACACAGCCACACTCTGCACCAGCTGAAGCTTCCAGATGCTCTTCAAGGGCAGCCCCATGTAGAGCATTACAGTAATCCACTTTGGAGGTGACTAGGGCATGAGTAACTATGAGTAGAGTTAGGCTGAGAGATTGTTGGGTTGAGAGATTGTCCCTCCATAGCTAAGGGTAGATTTGGTATTGAATCTCTCTAGTCCTAGTCTACCAAATCTGACTGCTGTGCCATATGCACACTTTGCCATGAATTCAGAAACAAGCTAGAGTTCCTACAAAACAACTTGGGAGGAGTGAGGATCTCCAATGTCCCAATCCTGGAGTCATGACATTTCTGTAGAAATTCAAGAAATATGCTCAAAGGGAATTCCAAATTTTACTAAAATAAAAAGCCATTAATATTTTACAATAGTAGAAGAGATCGAAGCTCATCATTCATCCATTTGATACGCTGGAATCATTTGATCAATCTTCTCATCACCTGTCATCCTGGGCTACTAGCTCATCATATGACAATCTTGTAGATTCAACATATATTTAATCTTCAATGTCAAGGCTCATATCTGCAGACACAAAGCCTACAATCACTGTAAAACTTGTCAGGAAGCCTCTAATTTTACTATTAGGAATATACGTCTGTAGCTTGAATCATGTCAACTGGATTTCTATTTTCTCAGTGGAAACGTTTCGCTCCTTATCCAAGGAGCTTCTTCAGTCTGAGCAAAGTTAGTAAGGGAATCCTTAAATATGTATCTAGGTGGCTGTGTGACCTTACACCTGGGGCTAGGTCATGGTTATATTGAGATGTTATTTTAAGTCCTTTTATCATCTAAAGGAGGATCGTTAAGATCACCATGCTGCTGTTGAGCTTGTGAAATTTATTTATTTATTTTTTTATTTATTTATTTAATTTATTCCCCGCCCATCTCCCATACAAGGGACTCTGGGCGATTAAGATTAAGACTCTGGAAATGGTCTTAATCTTCCTAGGCACAGAAGACAAAGCAGGGAGGAAGATGGGGGAAAGATTGTGCCTGAGGCCCCCACCTCTATTCAAGGAAGGATTTTCCAAGTTGGCATAAATGGATTCCTTGACCCCTCTCTCAAACCACCTATCTTCTCTGTCTAAAATGTGAACATTAATGTCCTCAAATGAGTGTCCTTTTTAGAGGTGGGGGCCTCAGGCACAATCTTTCCCCCATCTTCCTCCCTGCTTTGTCTTCTGTGCCTAGGAAGATTAAGACCATTTCACAATCTCAACAGCAGCATGGTGATCTTAACGATCCTCCTTTAGATGATAAAAGGACTTAAAATAACATCTCAATATAACCATGACCTAGCCCCAGGTGTAAGGTCACACAGCTACCTAGAAACATATTTAGGATTCCCTTACTAACTTTGCTCAGACTGAAGAAGCTCCTTGGATAAGGAGCGAAACGTTTCCACTGAGAAAATAGAAATCCAGTTGACATGATTCAAGCTACAGACAATTCCACCTGGATGACTGAGAACCTTCATAGACATATTAGGAATATACTGTGGCTCTCCGTAGAGCACCTGTATCCAGGTTGTTCCTCAGACCAATATGGCCATATGTATTGAGGATGCTTCATAATTTTCCAACATGTCAGTATGATCATTTGCAGTTTTGATCTTCCATAAATCTTGAAAAACCATCTAATTTTCCATGCCTTCAAGTTAAAGCCTTACAATGCTAATTACTTTCTAGGTTACATCTCTGGTTCTGGTTCTGGTCTGTAAGGATTACCACATTCACTGCATCCTAGAATATTTATTTATTTATTTATTTAATTTCTATAACTGCCCATCTCCCCCCATGGGGAACTCTGGGCAGTTCACAATAAATAAGTTAAAATAAGGTTAAAATCTCAAGTATACAGTAAAAATATATTGAAAAATCCAGATGGTAATGGAATAATTAAAGAAGGACAGTTATAGAATTAGGGGATTAGCCACCCCCATGAGGAACTATCCCTCCCTCCTTCCCATGCCAGGTGGCAGAACCAGGTCTTCATCTCTTTCCTAAAGGTCGGGAGGGAGGAGATCTGTCTGAACTCTGGGGGCAGGATGTTCCATAGAGTGGGCGCTGTCACAGAGAAGGCCCGCCTCCTAGACCCCATCAGATGACACTCTTTAGTTGATGGGGTTCGTAGCAGGCCCTCTCTGAATGACCGGGTGGGGCGGGTCGATAACATGGGGATAAGACGGTCCCTCAGGTATTCTGGCCCCATGCCATGTAGGGCTTTAAAGGTGATAACCAACACCTTGAATTGTACCCGGAAGCAAACCGGCACCCAATGCAGCTCGCGGAGCAGCGGTGTTACATGTGCGGATCTTGACGCACCCAAAACTGCCCACGCGGCCGCATTCTGCACCAGCTGTAGCTTCCGGATAGTCTTCAAGGGTAGCCCCATGTAGAGCGCATTGCAATAATCTGTATGGGAGATGACGAGAGCATGAGTGACTGTACAGAGGGCGTCGCGATCCAGGAATGGGCGTAACTGACGCACTAACCGAAGTTGTGCGAAAGCCCTC
Source organism: Charina bottae (assembly GCA_023362775.1). Lineage (NCBI taxonomy): Eukaryota > Metazoa > Chordata > Lepidosauria > Squamata > Charinaidae > Charina > Charina bottae. Next base: position 20,489,393 of record JALMGJ010000019.1, on the reverse strand, counting down.
CTAGCCACGACTGCCACCTGCTCTTCGAGCAGGAGTCGTGAGTCTAGAAGGACCCCCAAATTATGCATCGGTTCCGAACGGGGTAGTGCTACCCCATCAAGAACCAAAGATGATAATTTCCCAGAAGACGCTAAGCCATCAATCCACAGCCACTCGGTCTTACCAGGGTTCAATTGAAGCCTGTTGTTCCCCATCCAGGCCCTCACAGCCCCCAGGCACTGGGAGAGGGTGGATACTGCATCACTTACCTCACCAGGGATGGAGATATACAATTGGGTATCATCCGCATACTGATGATATCTGAAGCAAGCTGCACTATTTCAGTAGCTAGGTCAACTAGAGATCTGAGGATTACTTACCAGAACCTGCAAAATATGTTCAAGCCCTAGGAGATGCCTATGGTATGGTAGAAGACTACTGAAGATGGTAGTCTTCTAAGAACAGACCTTCCAGAATGACTCTACTCACCCAGGTAGATACTTGTGGGTAGAAAGGAGTATAAAGGGCTTCCTGATTTGGTAAAATCTTGCTCAAGCAATAAAGTCTAACTGAACTCTAGTATGCTTTCATTGTTGGTCTTGCTCTTGGTCCCAGCTTCTACCTTATCTAGGCCTTCCTTCTGCTTTGCTGTCTGATCTTGATTGCTCATTGATTGGAACCTAAATCCCACCCCCTCTGGCTCCAAGTGCCCACTTCATAATCCTCTCCTGACAATTGTCCACAGAATGCAGCTGTGACACAGCTTGGCCTTTTCAATAGAGCTGCTCCCTCTACTGAAGGACAATGGAACAGCTGCTATTAGATGACAGCTGAGGAAAAAATGGAATAAAATGGAACTAGTCTCTCAACAGAGTCGACTGTTTTCCATCTTTTGCGGCTGCTGCCAAATGGAAAATGCACATGAGTAACGACATGCATAGTTCTGAACTTCAGACCACAAAACTGGGCAAGTATGTCAAATTATGAGTCAAGTCACAAGGATACATGACAGCACCTTGAGAGTGGAAGCAAAGTAAGAGTCGAAAATGAAGATTAAAAGGAAGCCAGTGGGTGTGAGAGAATTATTCTTTAGCTATCACAGTGCATAAAACAAGCAGGAATTTTATGAAATCACCAGTGACGAATTTGGCTCAGAGAATGAAAACGCCCTTTGGAATGTGGCTTTCTAAGTAGTCAGCTATTTAATCTGGTGCCTAATGAAGTTCAGTCATTTCTATTATGACACTTGATTTTTCCTTCTCAGCCTCTTGTTGAGGTTTAGGTTTAATGAACCCAAATTAACTCTGCCAAAACCACTAATATCAACTTTCATGTCCAATTCTGGGGAAAAATACTACTTGTCTCATCCAATTCAAGTTAAAGAAACCATAAATAGCTTCAGGTTTCTTAGGTGCGTCCTGAAGATACAACTTCTACTGATCTATCATTTAGATTCTTGAAATGTCTACTTAATAGCAAACAGAACTCTTTCTCTGCAGCACCTACAAATAAATCTTGTGAGAGACTGGGCTAACAGGAATGTTCAAACCTCACGATCAAATACTGTATATTCTAAGTCAAGGAACTTTACAAAAGAAACAGTGAGATCTAAAAAAAAATAGTATTCTAAGTACAAAAACGTATCCTTTAGGATAAATATGTAGAAAATTTTGTGTTTTAAGATAAAAATGCATATAACAGAGTAAAGTTCATCAAAAAATGCAGATTGATGAGGAAACAGAACCTGCTTATGCATTAATACATGCAGAATTGACACAGACCACAACAGTGTTCATTTCTAAATATCTGTATGTTTAATCATAAACAAGTTATTACTATAAAACTCAAAGTGCCCTGAATCGTCACAACGAAAAGCAGCTTATACTATGGAAGATGTCTTGAATTTCTAATGCGGATATATAGTGACCCCAAGATTTAATTCTGACCCTGATCTCTTGTGATCTCTGAGTAGCTACACAGAGGATATAGCAGGTTTGGCCCCCAGTAATTCCCTTGAGGGGACTCCAAAAACTCCTTTCATAATCCTGCTACATACTCATTAGGTCAGGGCTTTCCAAACTTTTGCCGTTGGTGGCACAACAATGGCTGGCCCACAAAAACCCAGAAGCACCGGCGGCGGTGCTTCCAGGTTGCCGCGGCGGCAGCGGCTGCCCCTTCGAAAGGGCAGGCTCCGGGGAAAAGCCTTGCCGCATGCGCACACGCTACCGGGCTTCCCGGCGCACAGCTGATTGGCGGGGGCAGGGTGGAAATTCTCTGCGCCAATCAGCTGTGCGCCGGGAAGCCCGGCAGCGTGTGCGCGTGAGTTTCGCCTCCCTGCTGGAACCGAGGGCATTTTCAGGGTCCCCGGAGCCTGCCCTTTCCAAGGGGCAGCGGCAGCGGCAGGCCATCAGTGCTTCCGGGTTCCAGGACGCCGCTGCTGCCACTGCCCCTTCAAAAGGGCAGTCTCCGGGGATCCCGAAAACGGCCTCGGCTCCGGCAGGGAGGCGAAAAGCCTCACCGCACACGCACGCTGCCGGGCTTCCCGGCGCACAGCTGACTGACGTGGAAAATTTCCACCCTGGGAGGCCTGGCAGCGTGCACGCGTGATTTTCACCTCCCTGCCGGAACCGAGGGCATTTTCATCAGTGCTTCCAAATTGTCACGCAACACACTTGGGGCCCCCAGGTGACACAGTATTGTGTCACGACACACAGTTTGGAAAGCCTTGCATTAGGTACCTGCTGCTACCAGATACTTTATTCCAGATAAAACCCACTATGGCAATGGCTTACCTTCATTGGGCATATATTAATAGTGCGTAGAACCCTTTCCCAGAATGGTCGCCACTGGTTCATTGAGAATTCTCAATACTGACAGCAGGAGGAATGAACCTAGTACAACATGGAAAAGAGATATCTTGCCTATGATTTCAGACTGGGGGGCTAACATTGGAAAATACGCTGCAAGGCAAAACTGACAGTATATATCTGCAATAGAGGTTTAACCAAATTCAAGCAGAAATAGCTCCCTTGTATACAATATATCACAGAGCAAGGCAGATTTAGACATCTGGAATATGGTTTGTGGGACTTAAATAGGAACTAACAACAATTACTAATGTTTGATGCAAAGTTTAAATATTTAAATTGCGGCTAGTGGTTGAGGATACAAAGTCTTTTTCTTAACTATGTTTTAAAAAATCTAAATGTAGTAGTTTTTTTTAATCTTGATTTTTTTTCTACTGTCTTTGTATTTCAATGTTTTAACCATACAACATATGGATTATTTTTTAAAAAGAGAGAGAGAATTCTAAATATTTATTATATTTATCAAGATCAGAGAAAAAGGAGAAGGAATGAACAATTGTTTTCAGAAGAGGCTGGTCATCTGTTCCCTGAACCCAGGACTTCATAGAAATCCATGCATCAGAACAAATTCACACAGCCCAGATCCCAGCCCATAAAATAAAATAGGATCTATACTAGATTCACTGATTTAGTTTACTGTTCAAATTCACTGGATTCCAAGATTTGTTTTCTCCACTCACTACCTGGATTGACAAATCAGTTTCTCTCTTTTAACTCTTTCAGTATCTGAACCTTTTGGAAATGGAATTTCATCCTATTTCCTTCACTGTGATTTCACATACATCTTAATTCACCTTGGATCAATTTGGAGGCTGTGTAATTCCACTTAGGGGCTAAACCTCAACATCAATTCAGAAATCCAAATATCTGTCTTCCCTTATAACTGCAAAAAAAAAAAAAAGGCTGTGAACTTTTTTTTTGTATAGAATTAGATATTTCACATTGCGGGGCGCCTTCGAGTCAGTGTTGACTCCTGGCGACTGCCTGGACAAGTCCCTGCAGTTTTCTTGGCAAGGTTTTTCAGAAATGGTTTGCCATTGCCTCCTTCCTAGGGCTGAGAGAGAGTGACTGGCCCAAGGTCACCCAGCTGGCTTCATGCCTAAGGTGGGACTAGAACTCATGGTCTCCCAGTTTCTAGCCTGATGCCTTAACCTAGAGATTTCCAAACTGCGTGTCGCGACATGTTAGTGTGTCGGCTGCAGTGTCTGGGTGTGTCGCAGCTCCGGCTGCTGCCTCCGAGCCCTGCAGGGATTCCATGCAGGTCCTAGTGCCTGCCTTGTGCCTTGTTGCCTCCAAACCTGCCCTGCCAGGATTCCGTGCAGGTCCTAGTGCCTGCCTTGTGCCTTGCTGCCTCCAAACCTGCCCTGCCAGGATTTCACGCAGGTCCTAGTGCCCGCCTTGTACCCTGCTGTAAGAGTGTGTTGCAAAATGATGCATGTCGAAAAAGTGTGTCACCAAATATGAAAAGTTTGGAAACCCCTGCCTTAACCACTAGACCAAACTGGCTCTCACATTTAACTATTAGGCACCATTAAATTTTTATTTTTGACAGAATTGGATGAGATTTCCAGTTATATCTGCACTTTCTGAGGGGTCAGCCAATTAGATTTAAGACAAATATATTGAGGGGAATTTCCATCTAGCCCCCAGGTGGGCAGTTGTCATTAAGAGGAAAGGTAGCGTTGATATAACTCTGACTAAGAAACCGGAACACTTCCAGGAGATAATTCACGTTCTGTTTTGTGGAACAGGAGTCCTTAAATTTGCATGGGGAGGATGATACTCTTCTTCCTTCCTGTATTGATAAGTGCAAGGATGTTGAAACAGTTCTGATAAACCAAAACAGTTTTGTTTTTTTCTTCCAACTCAATTGGAAGGAACAATATACCAGCAACATATAGAAAATGCAAGGGGACAGATGGAGTACATGGAGGCAAAAGGACTTCATATTCAGCATTTTCCAAGGAAGCTCTCAATTCTTAATGCTCCAAGGTCCTACAAACTCCACCAACCTTCTTGTAATATCCTTACTTCTCGGAGAGAGAACAAAGACCTCAGTGTACTGGAACAATCTTTCAATATATAATTTCAGTACAGTGGAGTCCTTGGTGCTCTCTGAGCCTTGTTGTTTTCATGCAGACGTTTCATTGCCAGGCTAGGCAACATCTTCAGTGAGAAAAGGGAGTGGGACTTGCTCTCTGTTTATATACCCTGGCTTGTCCTGCCTGTGTTGGTGGGGGTGTTGTACTCTCCTTGGTAGTACCTTGATTGGGTTGTTGTTTGCTGCTTGGTTGATTGACTGAGTTAATAGTTCCTTGATTAGGGTCTATTGTGTTGTTTGATTGCTCCTCTGTTGCTAATCTTGCTGTTAATCTTTGCCTATCTGGTTGTTGATTGCTGGCAAGGAGGTGTTCTGGTCTTCGGGCTTTTCTATTGTCTCTTATGAATGGTATATAAATGTTGTTTACCTCTATGTGTCTGTTAATGGCTGCTTTGTCTGAGTGCCAAGCTTCCAGGAATTCTCTAGCATTTTTGGATTTGGCTTGGTTTAAGATGTTCACAGTTTCCCACTTGAAGGTATGGTTAAGTCTCTCCATGTGTTGTGAGATTAAGGAGTTTTCATCATGCCTTCTGACTGCTAGTTGGTGTTCATGGGTGTGTTCTACTAGTCTTCTGCCAGTCTGTCCTACATAGTGGCTGTTACAGTCCTTACACTGTATGTTGTAGATAACTCCTGTTTTTTCTTCTTGGGCTACTGGGTCTTTTGGTTTACTTACGATGTTCTGAAGGGTTTTGGTTGGTTTGTGTGCTATGGTGATGCCGTGTGGTTGTAACAGTCTATTAGTAGTTTCTGAGATGTTTCTGATGTATGGCAGTGTAATCCTTTTCATAGCTTCTGTTGGTTTTGCTGTGGTGGGTTGAGTGGTCAGGCACTTTTTGATAAAGTTGCGTGGGTATCCATTTTGCTGGAAGATGCTATATAAGTGGTCTATTTCCTTTTTCTGGTGTTCTGGGTTGCTGCAGTGCATTTGTGCTCGTCTGAATAGTGTTCTTACACAGCTCCTCTTGTGGGAGGTTGGGTTATTGCTTTGGTAGTGGATCACTTGGTTAGTGTGGGTAGATTTCCGGTAGACTGGTGTTTCTAGAATGCCATCATTTCCTCTACTGATGAGTATGTCCAAGAAGGGTAGTGTGTTGTTGTTTTCTTCTTCCCTTGTGAATTTTATTCCTTTGAAGATGTTGATGGTTTCATGTGTTTCCTCCAGTTGATCCTTTTTTATTATGATTTTTTATGATAGACCCTTTTTATTATGATTATGATCCTTTTATTATTATGATTATTTATATTATTTTTATTATAATTTCAGTACATACAGATATAGGAGAGACCTAGAAAATTTATTCAGTAAAGGTTCGGATGATAGTGTAAGGTTTCAGATTCTAGGTCCCAATAAAGACTCCTCAATGCAAGCATTGCAGATAGAGTTTTAATAAAGAATCAAGTAATCCAAAACAGTTTCAAAGATCTGAGTGCCTGTTCCCGCCAAACTGGTTCATTTTATTGATTCCTCCCCCCCTTGTCAGTCTTTCGGCGGTGATGTCAGTTTCAACCATCGGCGCGCTGCCCCGCTCCTCCTCCGTCTCGCTCAGGGCTCTCCTTGTGGCTAAGGATCGGCTCTCTGGGTTTCCCCTCACCGTTGTCTTTTGAAACTGGCTGTGGTCACACACTCTCTGGCATGCGTGACCTCCCCCCAGGTCCTCCATGGAAGGTTCTGTTCCAGGACCTTACAGATAGCACTATACTTCTCTCGTTCTTCTCCAATCTGATGTTATCATTATACAGAAAATTTGGAAAGAAATGTACCCATTTTTGCAGACAGGCTGACTTAGGGCTCTTCCTCACATTCTTCTAATCATAGCACAGTAACTGCTGCTTTCTGCCATGTGCTCATGATGTTGCTTTCTTCTTATCCCCAGCCCATAGAGGCAACCTAAACTCATCCTTAGCTATAGGGTTTTCCATTTTTTCCCAGCCAAGGGTAGGGTTTAAAACACTTCATCCACTTTGTGGTTGTTGGCATGATGAGAGGTAGGGATCTCCCCACTTCCAATTGGCTGTTTTAGGCTGCTGTGAACACATCCCTCCACTCTGGATACATTCCTCCCCTCCATTTCAGCTCTGGCTGAAGAAGAGAAGGGATGCTTGGCTTCCACAAAGGCATTTGCCTGTAAGGCCTGACCAGCACTTTCCATAAGCACTTGTCAGGTCTTCCGTGGGCTTCTTATGAACAGAGTTTTAGTGTTCTTTTGAAAGAATGCTAGACCTGTTTTGAAACACAGGCGCTGCACTTTTCTGAAAGCTATTTTTTAAAAAACAAAAATCGCACTAGTCCTGAGATACACAGAAGACTGAGTTAAACAGAGAAAGACAGCTGGGTTCTGACAACTGCATGTTGCTAGTTCTGTCATCATTGGGTGCATTGCAGGTTTTCTGCTGTTTATGCCATCAAGGGCCTTTATGTGACAAGACATGTTACTGCTTTGGGGAATTTGGGGAGCAGGCTTTGCCCTTTTATCTTTGGTGGCTTTAAATGCTACCATCCACAGGATCAGAACTGGATGCCTTGGTGTTTCATTGCCAGCAATACTTTTCCCTTGAAGCATTAGTCAAGGGTGGAGCTTGCTCAATGGCCTCCTGTTTCATTCTGTAGTTCTCCTTCATGGCAGTCAACCGGTCAGCAGGACTATTTTGAATTCATCTTTCAGAAGAGGGCTAGTTCCTTCTTCAGAAATAGCCTGATTGACAGATCACAAGAGAAGGGGGAGGGTAGTTTTAAGTGAGGGGTGTTTCCTCCCACTTCACCCCACACATACCCTCCACGCCTGCAATCTGTTAGCCAAGAAAATTGATAGATGGAAAAAGCTGTTTTTTAAGCACGTGCTTAGGTTTGCCCAACCCTGCCTCACTCACAATAGGGTGTGGGTTTTCCCAGTGGCAAGTGGGAGGAGAAATGAAACCGAGGGAATCCGCCAATCCTTTTCCTTAACCTGGCCTGCAATAGTTAAACAAGAACCTATTGGCAGAAGAAAGATCAGCAATAGGGACAGTGCAATTTATGCCAGCAAGGACTGGTGGATAGCACATATGTCTGAAAGAGACTCCCTCTTCGTTGATATAGGTAGTCCTCGCTTAATGACCACAATTGGGACTGGAATTTCAGTTGCTAAGCGAAGCTGTCATTAAGCAAATCCAACCCGATTTTATGACCTTTTTTGCAGCGGTAGTTAAGCGAATCACTGCAGGCGTTAAGCGAACTGCATGGTTAAGCGAATCACACGGTTCCCCATTGATTTTGCTTGCCAGAAGCCAGCCGTGCAGGTTGAAAATGGTGGTCACATGACCACTGAACACCATGACGGTCATAAATGTGAACTGGTTGCCAAGTGCCCAAATCATGATCATGTGACCACAGGGATGCTGCGGCAGTCGTGTGACTACCAGTTGTAAGTCGGTTTTTTCAGCACCGCCGTAAGTCCGAACCATCCCTAAATGAATGGTTGTTAAGTGAGGACTATCGGTAATGAAGCTTCAGAGGATTTGGAATTGAGATGTGTTCCACTTTGAAGGAATCTCACTTTGATCTGTGCATCTACATAATTTTTCCAGATGAATCTATTTGGTACTGGATTTGAAATTAGCTGAATCTGATGAACTGTCCCAGAGAGGAACAACATTAAGTGATAAAAAAGCATTCTCTAGTGCAGCCTTCCCAAATCTGAATTCCTGCAATGTGTTGGCAAATGTTGGGACATGTAGGCTAACTTGTGTGGAGGGCACTAGGTGGGAGAAGAATACTCTAATGCCTTGTAGTTGCACTAAAATATTCTGGATGTTCCCGAATAATACATATAATTGGAAAATGAATTACTTTGCTTTAGCCTTGATCCTATATAAGAATTGATTCCTAATTTGTCATACACAATGGAGTCACACTGAGAGTTTAATTCAATAAGACCCAAATGCTGTCCAATGTCTGCAGCTTTTGCAGATTTTGAACTTGTATTACAAAGCACACATACATACTGTAGTATTGAATGAGGTTGTTTAAATAAACACCATGGATGAAAGGGTATAGATGACAAGCTCCTTTTCTATCCCAATTCTATATATCTGTTGGTAATGCAAGAGATTCTATCAAATGTATTGGACACTATCTTCGTAGCTTCTTTTATAGTGTAATAATTGTAATAAAATTATATCTCTATGTAAAATCTGTTATTTTCATGGGTAGCTGCCCACACTGACATGCCCTTGGCTGAGGATCAATCCAGACAGAGCTGGCTCTTTATTTCATTTCAGTTTCCATTATGAATGGTTGTTGGCTACAGTTCTTCTGATGGGGGCAAAATTGTGCTTATCTTGGGGGCTTGGCAAAATTCTCAGTGATCAAGTATGATTTCAAATGCTGAACTAAATAACTACTTTGTTTTGTTCTGTTCCTTGAAATGTGGTTCCCCTCTGCCATTTCCCTGACAGTTCCACCTTCAATTTTCAAACTTGAAAGTACTGTGGCTTCCTCATTATTATGCAGTTGACGCCAGTCTTCTCCTTAGAACAGAGATTTGAGTGGGAATGGGCAGCGTTTGAAACCACCCATGAAATTGAATTTACAAGAATGCTACTGATTGCTGATCACTTTTCACTCTACACGTGGCATCCAACAAGCATGAACCTATGCCAACAGTTTTCTAGGATCTGAAATTAAAAGGCTAGCAATAATCATGGGATGGAGAACAGATCTGTTTCCAAATCAAATATTATAAAGGAATGATTGTATAACCAGTTTCATAACTAAATTTAGGAGACCCATAAAGGCAAGCCACATACATATACACACATACACATTGTTGACAAAAGATTCTACTCCTGATATATTGCTTGGGGGATTATGCCTTACAGTATTATGTACTCAGTACTCAGTTTGCATCCTGTACTGGTTTCCTCACAATCTATATTGCAGATGAGGGCAATTGCAAGGTCAGCCAAACCCATGAGGATTCTCCAATGTTGTTTCTTCTACTTTTTGGATAGCCTTCCTGTTACGTTTGCATGCATAACCAGGAGTGGCTAAATGTGTGGAGTCACTAGTACAGAGCTCAAGAGAGGATCTTTGGCCAATAGCTAGAGCCCTTTAACCCCCATTCTTATGCATCCCCTCTTTCTGGTCCATCCTCTTCTTCTGGAAGGAGGAGGAGGAGGAGGATTTTTAAGACTGTTGTTTTTCATCAGCTGTATGTAGTTCATACTAGTGAACAATGTAGGACAAATCATCACATTTTTTTTTTAAAAAAAGCAGGGTTTGTGACTTTTGCGTAAGTGACTAATAGAAACAGTAGAGAGTGTTCTGTAGCCCTCTGGATACTGCTGAATTAAAATTCCCAGCAACTCTAGCCAGTGGTAAGGGCTCTGGGGTTGTAACCCAGGAACATCTTAAATGCCACAAAGCTGCAATCCCTGTCCAGTCAGAAAGGAGTTGTCCAGTCAGATGATCCTTTAAACCTGGAATGGGAATGTGGTCCTCCTGATGTCACTAAAGAACAATTTGCAGCGCCTCTCCCACTGTTTGTGCAGATTATGGCTGCTGGCAATTCTCAGCCTTCCCACACCTGATTTAAATAATAATTTAGATGACTGCAAATAGTCTGCAGTAAACATTCGGATCAAATGATCCTTCTTCCCCTTTGTGTGTGACAAAAAGGGAATGAAAGCCTTGCCTTCTCTTGAGAAACTGTGGTTTATTCCAATTCTAGTTATCAGGTTAAAAGTTTGTTGAAAGGCTGAAGTTGAAGCCTTTGTGAAGAAGAAAATACAGTGACACCTGCACAACTCCGTTTAACATGTGAAAATGCTTGCTTCTTTTCTTTTCTTTTTGTCACATGTGACATTATTATTATTAGTGTCTAATGAAATGTAAACTTCAAAGGGAGTTAAAATACCCACACCAATTTCTGAGTTCATCAATGGCTGTTGCTCTAGGAACAAAGGATATGGATCAGGTTCCATCTGATTTATATGATTGCTTGCAAAAGATGGCAGATAGCTCTGAATTGGGATATATAGTATTGCATTATTGTCTGTCTTGTCAGTTCAGGTGAGCAACCTCATGGTGGATGAAAAAAGACTTGTATAACTGTCCAATTCTTCTTGAGCAATCCAACATAAAACAAATCAAGACAGGGATGAAGACATCCACATTTGATGAGATGTATAATATTAATGTAAAATTTAAACTGACTCCAACTGGCACCAGATTAAGCATGTTCAAGGATTTTTGCCAGCAATCTTTGTAAAAGAACTCTTTCTTCTGTGGATGGGTGAGCAAGTTTGCTTTGCCAGTCCAGCAGAGTGACTGCTGGTAGAACTGAAGGCTTACAGTACAGCACAATCCTTTATGTATTTTCTTAGAAATAAGTCTCATTGAGACTTAGAAGTCCTAGTCCACTTTGTGAACCTTCCACAAGACAGTGCCTGACATCACACAGTATCTTCCACTAGCTATTGACCTTATCAAAAATACTGTAGTATAACAATGTGAATATCATCTGCTAGCAGATTTCTGCATTCAGCTTTTGGTCTTGAATAAGAAAACACAAAGCTTGCTGGATACAAAATAAGTTGTACTATAGCTCTAAATATTTGATCCAGATTTCTCACAGACATCTACAATGGCATGAAAACCACCACTTGCCCACGTGATGTAACCATAAGCTACCGAGTCTGGGCATAAATTCCAGAACCATGTGGATACCCTCTCATAGTCAGATGATATTTAGGTGGGAAATATGCATTGGGTCAGCTCCATCATAAACATACTGTAGTTCAGATATTTAATATAGGGGACTGCAGATGTCAGAGAGAGCCAGTAAGGCACCAGGCTAGAAACCAGGAGACCGTGAGTTCTAGTCCTGCCTTAGGCACAAAGCCAGCTGGGTGGCCTTGGGCCAGTCACTCTCTCTCAGCCCTAGGAAGAAGGCAAGAGCAAACCAGGAGACCGTGAGTTCTAGTCCCACCTTAGGCATGAAGCCAGCTGGGTGGCCTTGGGCCAGTCACTCTCTCTCAGCCCTAGGAAGAAGGCAAGAGCAAACCACTTCCAAAATCTTGCCAAGAAAACTGCAAGGACTTGTCCAGGCAGTCCCAGGAGTCAATACTGGGGGGAAAAAAGTCAGAGAAGGCCTCTGTGCTACTTGTAGGCATCATATACAGCACATCTGCTACATAAGAACTGAAGTGCCAAAGTTCATCACTTTCTTATTGCGGTGTTTCAAATGAATTTGCTTTCAAAGAGATGGTTAAGACTTATAGGACAACTAGGCTATTTTTTGGTGTGTTTATTTTTCTGTTCATTTCATTGGGATCCCATTCGTCTGCCAATGGCTTAGGTGGCAAGAACTCTGTAGCTGCTAAGCTATTTTTGCTGATGTTCTTGCTTTTGTAAAACTATACGTTGCTCTTGCTTTTCCTCCAAGGAGCTCAGATGAATAATGTGTAGGTGTTCTATTTTAAAAGACTCCTACTACTAAGTAGGTTGGATTGCAGGGGAGTTACTGGCTCAAGGCCACCTAATGACTGAAGAAGTTAAGAACTCAGGTGCTCCTGGCCTAAATTCAACACACCTGCTTCCTGCCTGCATGTTTAAGCTGCCCTTGAATATGTCTGAAAATATAACAATAACAAGTCATCCTTGTACCAGAAAACTTCAGGGGCTGCTCCTGATACTTCCTATCACTTTAGGAAATGGGAAATACAAAATAATATGCTCGAGGCACTAGTGTTATTAGAAACCTCTTTGACTGGCATCTAAAACCCTGAGAAGAAGTATGTTCGGCACATTTTCTAGACTTCTCTTTATCCCTAACTTCAAGAAGAGCATGCACAATCCATTACATAATCATTTTTCTCCACATGCTTATATGGGATCACTGCTGAAAACAGTTGAAATTGCCAAGTGTTACATCAGAAGCAGAACACGCACTTCAAAAAAGGAATGCTGAAAATCTCAGGGTGGCCTGTGACCAACCCAAACTCGACTTTTATGCTAATCAAACATGACATTTATAATATCACCATTTTAATCTTGCATCAGGTCTTCAGTGTAGGAAAATATGTGTTGTATAGTACTTCACAGAAAACCCGGATAGCCAGAACTATCTTTCCATGTCACAAGTATTATGTCATTCCAAATTTGACCAAATAGAAGTAAATAATTTGAATTTGCAAGTTAAAATTAGAAACTAGTCCTAGGAACCGAAAAGAAAGGTTTGTCTCATAGGAGACAAAAGATGGATGTAGGCTTAGTTATATTTGGAACCACTGAAATCAGTGGGACACAGAAATCATGATTTAGTTGATTTCCTCAGCCTGATCCAATTCAAATATGGTAACATAGAAATGGGGTATAAACAGATATGAATACTATCCCTTTCAGCATCCTGTTCAAGATTTTCTACATACTCAAGTTTTTATGTGTATAAGCTTTAGCCTTTTATGAGTAGATTTACTAGCTGTTTAACTCTGCAATACACCATGTGGAAAAGTAATAAATGCAAAATATTTGTTTTAATGCCTGAAGTAGAATTCAAATAAAAACCAAAATATTTCATAGCATACTTGACTTGGCGATCAGAGACCTAAATATCTGAATACTTGAATGTGCCTTTGGCCAAATTCTTGAATGTGAGTATTTCTCCTTCTTGTATGCTGCTCTGTAGGGGCTTCTGAAAAGGTTCTACTCAACTCTTCAGGGCCAGCCCAAGGTATTTTGTTGCCCAAGGCAAAGGACAAGATAGCATCTTCTCCAATGAACTTACTGGCAGACAAGTTGTACTTCAACAAGGGCAACACAATAGAATCTTGCACTGCCCCTGAGATGACAATCAACAAGCTAATTTAGGTGATGCTGGACAGGTTCTGTGACACATGGACTCTGCCTTGTAAAAGAGAGGAAGAACTAGGGAACTTCGACTGCTGTTCCTTTGATGTTGCCTTGTTCTACTGAACAACAGAGATGCCCTCTGGGGTTACCTTCCTGCTTAATGCTTCTAGGAGATTGAACTGCCATTGCCATCAGTATGCACAAAAGTTTTATCCATGTGCCTGAATGAACTTGCGCACCTAAGGCAGTGAAGGGTAGATGTCCTGGCATACACTAGCTCTGCTTTATTCATTTTTACCTATGTAATGCATTTCTATATTGTCCCTCCAATTAGCAAAGATTCAAAGTCTGTAACAAAACCCTAAAACAATACAACAGTAAAAATAAATGCATATAGTACATTATAATAAAACAAAACATTAAGGAAATGCATTGATTATTGGATTTTCAGAGTCTGGCCTATCCACCCCCCAAACCTTCCTGATTCCAGTGTAAAATCCACTCAATATTCCAGACAATCAGTTCTTGTTTTTAACTAACCATGAACACAAGCATTGGAAGTGAAACTGGTATGTGTAGAGCTTGAGTACAGAAACAGCTGCATGCCCTTCTGCCCTTTAAGCTCACATATATTCACCCAAGCACATTGTTGGCCATTCCCAAGAATGTAGTACAGATCCAATAGTCTCTCATATCTTTCCCTGGGTAGAGGAGGAGAGGAAACCTGTCTTCATTTATTAAGAAATGATAACTCGGGCCATAATCTTTCATCATTATAGTTCTAAACATAATAAAAAGAAACAGAAACGTAATCAGCTTCTTTCTTATAGTCAATTAATATCTATGTGTACGTGGGCAAGGCAACAGGATCACTTCCAACATGCAGGTATTTAATTTACTGTCTGCATAGTTCAGTGTTTCTCAACCTTGGCAACTTTAAGCTGTGTGGACTTGCTGGCTGGGGAATTCTGGGAGTTGAAGTCCACACAGCTTAAAGTTGCCAAGGTTGAGAAACACTGGCATAGATCCTCACATAAAAAGTGATTCTCCTGGAAAGCAGAATTCCTGAATACTGTATATGGAAGAGTTCTGCACACGTAACCATGGAGGCTGTTTCAGGGAGTATGAACCCACACATGTCAGACGCAAAGTATGCTTACCACTGTGGTGTCACTGTCCTGTTACCACTGTATATATGTTTTGAAAATTAAAAATATCTGTTTCATGGATTTTGAGATTTAGTTCATTTTATGAAGGTCCTCTCCTGTAATCCTTAGAACAGCCTTTCCCAACTTGTTACTGTCAATCTGTGTTGGACTACAACTGCCATTATCCCCAGTCTCCTTGAGCTGATTGGCTAGGATATATAGAGCTCAAGAGCAACAAATCAATGAATGTGGCAATAAAATTAAATGTAAAATCTTACTGGGATTTCTATTGTAGCTAAATGCTAGCAACACTGGTGAACCCTGCTTCTTAATTCTCACTGTTCAATTGGGGAGCAAGTTCCATTCTGGACTATGCGATTTACGTCTGAGTAAATATTTGCATAGCACCATAAAGCTTCACATTTTGCAAATAGTACTCAATGCAGGCATCATGCTATCAAAGGAAAGCCAAGAGATTTTCGTGTGCTCCAACTATGAAAGGCTAAACCTCAAATTTTTATGTGGATTTTCTGAGCCCACCATGGGAAAACAAAGCTCCTGTGTGGAATTTGGGGCATAAGGCAAAAATGTTTCAGTAGAATGCTTTGCTTATTCCAGAGGAGTATATTTCCTTTTTCCTCCAGACATGGAATGTATCGAAAAATATGGGAGGGAAAGCATGGGAAGTTTCCTGTTCTATATGCAGGAATGTATATAGTGCAGCAAACAATATGGCCTGTATTTGTAATAGAGAATTTGAGATGATAATGAGACTGTGATCATCATGTGGCACAACATTCAATGAAAGCTGGTTCACGTTCTTCATAGGCAACATAGCCTCGGCTCGACAGTTCACAGCTTGGAGAACCCCCAGATTCATTCTTTAAATACATTTTGTTGGTTGTCTTTTGTAAAAGAAGGAGGAGAATATGAGAGCCTCTTTGGTTCAAAGCTATTTCCTGCTCTCACCAGTACTTGCTGGCTGGTTGTCCTTTGTTTCCCTATTTGTGATGTTTGTTTCAACAAGGGGAAAACTAGGGGCAGGCAGAGAAACTGGAAATGGAAAATCTGCTGAGGTGGTGTGGGGGCAGAGGTCATCTTTTCCAGAATACTAGAGGGTCTGAATACTGCTTGTTGCAACAACAACAACAAACCAAAAGTCCAACTACACTTTGCATTAAATACATAGCATATTGCCCGCAATACTTTTTTTTAAAAAACTGAAAAATAAAGAGGAAGCAATGTAAATAAAGGCCATATCATGAAAGAGATAAAGTTTAATACTTTCCCTCCCCAAGCACACTATCCCCAGTAAGGCAGTTATAGCAAGTGTGTCCATTAGTGTGAAGGTTTTACTATATTGTATCCCTGTGGATAATTCTATCTTGGAGGAATCAGGCTAGGAAGAGAAGTAGAAATCTCTACTTCTCTTGTATTGGCATCACCATCTCAATTATTACCCCCATGTTTTGAGTAAAGGCTGCACAGTCCTATATGAAGTAATGTGTAGCTTGATCCTTTAAAGTTTGGAATTCTAGTTTTTATTTCCATTTCTTAACATAAGTAAATAATGTTCTGTTCCCTCTCCCGCCACACCAAAAAATCAGCTTGCAATTAGACTTGATACATGCCATTAATGAAAGGAGTAGATAATTTTATAATGATATTAATTAAAACTTTTTTGTTCTGGGGTGGTGGCTATCATTTATTTATTTGTTAATCACCTGAAACCACCTGGACTCTAGGCAGCTTACAGAAATTGAGCGTTAAAAAGAAGATACAAATCAAAAATTAAACCATGATTAAAAGGGCAAGCAAGTAAGTTGCTTGGTAAGCCAACAGATAGTTTGGGCTTCTTTTCCCCTTAACTCAACCAACTTGACAAAGGATTAGGGTTATAGGAACTAAACTCCAAAATATCTATTCCTGATTTAGATTAACTGCCTGCTTTTTTGTTGTTGTTGTTTTGATGTACAGTTGTTAGATCACATATATATTAACATCAGTCTGCCTCTACATATGGCCTTCCAGATATGTTGAACTTCAAATCCCATCTATATACTACTAAAACTCTTGTGTCTGTTTGATACTTTGTAACCTTTAACTGGGTGAAACGGTGCATCATAGGACAACCATTTTTGAACCAAGGTACCTGAAATGGGCTAACTTACAGAATGCATCCAAAATCCAAGAACCATGACTCCTGTGGAATAGAAATTTGGCAAATTTTATAAAACATTTTATGACATAAAATCATCATAAAACATTTTATGACATAATACAAAATGTCATAAAACACTTCTTGTGGTCAACTCCTGATGTTTGACTGGGCTATACAGTTCAACATTAGCTACTTGCAAGGCAGATACAACTCTGAATGTCTCCCTGAATTTTTAAGAACTTTTCCAGCACATTCGAAGCTCTGCCATTGTTGAAGGCATTGAAGAATCGGTAAGGAAATATCTCTGAAATAATGACCCAACAGGTCAAGGGTTGTCTAGTAACAGTTAATAGCAGGATCGTTCAAGTTATGGAAATTATCTGGAGGGTGCCAGGCATGAGAAGCCTACTTTATAATATCCCTATTTATTTCATCTCCCTTCTCTTTGTATTAGGAACAGCCAGAAGTTTTCTGATATGTGCCCTTTGTAGGGAGTTACTTGAAAGTGTGATGTCTCTAGTAAAGATAGGGCTCTGAGCTCTGTCTGTTGGTCTGTCAGCAGGAGAACTTTCTGAAAATTGAACAGAATGAGACCAAATTGGTGCTGTGTAGGGAAATGGGCCAGCAGAGGAAAACATTCCAGAAAAAAAAAGTGCACCTGAACAGAACAGGCAGGTGGGCAATGGCTTCAAATGTTTGCTGCTTGTTCCATTATAAACCTCCTCCCTTCTGGTCTTCTGCTCAGGCACCAATGCTATATGAGGGGAGAACAGACAAACACACAGAGAGAGGCCACACTTGGTTGGATACATCATCCCCATCCACAAGTTGTTCCTTTTGTGGTGCAGAATAGAGAAGGGATCAGCGGTGTCCTACTTTCCATTTCTATTCTGCTGCTTTTATGTACATAAAAGGGTTAAATCTGGAATACCAAAGGCCACTACTTTTTTTGGGACTGTCTGTGCTAATTATCCCAGTATTGTTTCAGTGGTTCTGGAAAGTTCTGACCTTTTGACATATAGGTTTTAGATAAATCAATAGATTTTTAGACTGTTGGCATTAAAACTTCTTCCCTTTTTTAACTCTTACCTGTTGTTCATGTTTCTCTCCTTACTTTTGCCCGTTTTCTTTTTTCTTTCCGTCCCTTTTTTGCCAGTTAACTGTTTCTGATATTTGCTGATAAACAAACACCAAGCTATATGTTTGGCTAGCTGTACTGAGTGGGCTGTGTGCTTGCTCTGATCTGGATATAGGGATTGACTGGGAGTGTGCTGGGTGCAAACTAAACTGGAAATTACTTTCAGGAATTTTCTAAGACACACATGCACCAGCCCTGAACACAGACACACACACACACACCCCCGATGAGAAAGTGCCCATGCAGACACAGATGCAACATATTATACCAAAGAAAATGCAGCTGCCTCCTATGATGGCAGCTAATAAAGAGGTTGGAAGGATTTCCAGAGACCAAGCTCTACGTGTTTTCCCTACCTTGTTCTCTTTGCTTATGTTACTTATTGAGGCAAAAGGATGTTTTTGAGACACTCGTCGTTTCCAACTAGGCCTTGCAAGAAAATGGATGTTTCAACATCCTCACATTATCGGGCATAATGGTATATTCCTTGAAATATGTTTGTTCCTGGTCAGAGTTAAGTCCAAGTTGATCTTAATAAACATGGTCTTATGCCATTTCCTCCTTGGGAATGAACAACACAGGCCTCAGCCATATAGGACTGTAATATCCATCCATTAGGTGAAGATTCAAGACTTTTTCATCAGTTATTCCTTGGCCTTAGAGCTGGATGCTTTGTACAGGATGCTTCCCATATACAGTAGAATGGGACCAGAAGCACTGCAGTCTAGATAAGCTTCCTTTAAATGACTTCTTTTACTATTCAATGCAAGAATTCAGAACAGCTAACTCCAAGTTCTCCAGTGAACCTGCAGGGCTCAGCTATGATTCTGTTCCCTGCTCTGTGGCTTGCCTGATCAAGGACGGCAGGTGTTCGGGTACCAATAGCAAAGTCAAGCCTTGGAGTGAAGGATGCATTGATGAGAGAATGCAGCACACTGCTTCCCCCCTTTCCTCCTCCTCCTCCTCCTCTTCTCCCCAAATGTGAGCTTGCTGCCTATTATTCAACCCTGTTTTGTTAAATTAGAGAACAGAGGGTTTTTTATTCTTTCCCAGAAGTGCCCTTTCAGATTCTGTAACTGCATGTTCTAATCCCCAGGAAGCGAGAGACCAAGATCAGTCACGATTGGACTCCATGGTGCTACTTATTCTGAAACTGGATCAGCTGGACCAGGATATTGAGAATGCTCTCGGCGTAAGCTCTTTGCCTTCCAGCACATTGACACACCCACGGAAGCCCATCCCTGTGAGTCTGTTTGCTCAACCTTTTATTCCTGTTGCTTATATTTACTTGCCACATTTTTCCTTGTTGCTTCTTTTTCTGTTCTCACTTTCATTGTCCTTTCAGCTTCAGTCTTCACTTTCTAAAATACAAATACAAAAGAAGTAGACTTCTTGTTCTGTTTCTTAGATCTAGCTAAGCCTTCCAAATCACTGTTCCCATTGTGCCTCGCAGGAGTTGCAGTCTAGAGTATCTGGAGGTACCAAGTTTGAGAAGACAGCTCTGGCTTCATTTCTGCCTTTTGCCTTCCTCCATGCTTGGAGAATGATAAAACTCTTACACCAAATCAGGTGGAAGATTCAGCTTCCCAACCTTGCCAAAGCTTCTCTGTTTTTAAAGATGGAATTAAAGTCAAACCAATCAAGCGATCTGATGCAGTTGGTGCAACATTGGAAACAGAAGCGATGGAAGGATGGATGCAGCTTTCCTGATTTTATTTGCTGCACATTTCAGTACGTTTCAGGAACTGCTTCAACTGCCTTTCTAAAAAAAATCACACAATGTCTGCCCTGAAATAAGTCCACCCAACATTTATTTTGCAAAAGGATTAAATTTTATGTTATAGAGACAGGACAAATAATTATTTATGCAATATTGGATTTTTTTTAAATGTTGGGTAAACAATGTTTGAGGATTGGTTTGGAGTTGGTTAGAGTCAGGTGGTATTTAAACTGAATAAACTAAAGTACATTAGATTGCATAATTTATAGTATTTGACAGATTCTGCTACTTGTTTGTTGGATAATTTAAAGCATTTACATGACATCTTTCACTACAGAGTCCTCTCAAGAAAGCTCACAAAAACTAACTTTATATGTAAAGTAAGATAATCTAATAACATATGCCTATTGCTAAGATTAAGTAGGAAGAAAATAATAATCTAATCATTATTTGTAAACTTTCAATTGAGCAAAAGAAGTTGGCATATTTTTAATGATTCGCTATATTTTTTTTCTTACCTCTTGCAGCTGGAAACATGCATTTGATTATCATATCTTTTAAAAAATGTATTATCACACATAATTCAAAATGGTACTGTATATAGCACATTCTACTTCATGTGCATTTGATGATGATGAGTGAGCTCCCACACTCGCCCCAGCAATTGCCAACCTAGCAATTCAAAAGCATGCAAATGCAAGTAGATAAATAGGTACCACTTTGGTGGGATGGTAACAGCGTTCTGTGCTTGTCATGCCAGCCACATGACTGCGGAAGCGTCTTTGGACAGCGCTGGCTCTTTGGCTAAGAAACGGAGATGAGCACTGCCCCCTAGAGACGGACACAACTGTGTGGGGGAACCTTTACCTTTACTTCATGTGCACCCCAAATAATCCATTATACAGTTCTGTGTGCATGTCATGGTATATTCAAAGGGACTTAATTGTATGCAATGACTGTATGCTGGCTTGTGGTCCTTCCCATAAATGGTACAGAGGGCTTAAAACGCTGAAAAAATGGATGTTATCAGGTGCTTGGTTCACATTTTAAATGGAAAAAACAAGAAATAAGACACTTCACCTGCACAAGGTTCCATATGATGATGTCACTCCAGCTGCCTAAAGATTTCCAGATGTTAGTGAAGGTTTCAAATGCTTCCAAAGACAAACGGTGAAGATATAATATGATATGCACAGGAACTATCAAGAGAAAACATGCCAGAATTTTGAAACACCAGACTCCTGAACAAACCTACATTTATTTTCCTTCTTGTAGGACACAGAAGCTTTGATCTTTGAAGTACTTTTCAGTGACAGAACAGCAGATATAGATAGCACTCTTAGTACAATAAGGATGGGAAAAGAAATGAGTATGCCTTAATGCATTCCTCAAAGTTAACAGCATTATCATCATATGTGTGCAGCCACTAAAGAATCTGACTTTTCTTTTAAAGGATTTGAAGTCACATCCTGGAGGTACAGCAGACATCACTACTTTGAATAACCAGCAAACAAGCATACCACCACCATCACCTCCTCTACCTCCTACTCTCTATGGTGCAGATAAAGCATTTCCCATTCCAATGGCTGGTTCTGGAGCAAAACCAAAGGCTGGGGTGAGCTGAAAGTCTTTAATGTGTGTGTATATCAAGCCATGGTTCCATCCTATAGTTTTGTACATTTTATATATAGTTTGTATTTGCAGAAAAAGAAACTTACTAGGAAGTTCCATAATGTTAAATTCTGTCACACAGCTAAAGCTCTTTTTCTACCCCTGATTCAGTGCCACAACATTAAAGAGGAAGAGAAAAAAGATTTTTTTAAAAATCAAGTTGGAAAGTCGGAGGTCAGCGCACATAGAAAGTAATGATTAGACATATTTGAATTTGATAAATATGAACAACTATCACAGGCAAATGCGGGCAATTTTGGGTGCACCAAGATCAGCACACATAACACCTTTGCTCCACGAGCTGCACCGGGTGCCAGTTTGATTCTGGGTCCAATTCAAGGTGTTAGTTATTACCTTTAAAGCCCTACATGGCATGGGACCAGGATACCTGAGGGACCGTCTTATCCCCATAACATCGAACTGCCCCACCCGATCATGCAGAGAGGGCTTGCTACGGACCCCATCAATAAAAGAATTCCATCTAACAGGGTCCAGGAGGCAGGCCTTCTCTGCAGTGGCGCCTGCCCTTTGGAATATCTTGCCCCCAGAGTTGAGCCGGATTTCCTCCCTCCCGGCCTTCCGGAAAAATCTGAAAACCTGGTTCTGCCGCCTAGCATGGGAAGGAAAAGGTAATAGCTCCTCCTGGGGGTGGTTAGTATCATAATACCCTCCCCATTGTTTGAGATTAATTTGCCAGATTGGATTTTATATTTATATGTATATTTATTATGTCATATTTTATTTATATTGTATTTTAATCTTCTTTTTATTGTAAACTGCCCAGAGTTCCCCCATTGGGGGAGATGGGTGGTCATATAAATTTAAATTTTAAAAAAATGTTCCACGCTGCTTATTATCCTGGGGATGTATATTATTTATTAATTACAATAGCTGGTAAATCAAAATGACTCCAAGCAGTTACTTATTGTAGTCATATCTTTTCAGAAGACAGTCTGGGTTTTTAACTATTATCTGCTTGTCTTCCCCACTTAACTTGCCTGGATAGCCACTTGTTGATATCTTTGAAATCCTATTAAGTGCTAGATTCTAACCATAGTAGGAATTCTGTGGTTTTTCAAATGCTTATATATTTTGGCATGGGTAATAAATTAAAGTTTGATCTTACTCTCATGAGAAAGAGATGCTTTGGAATAACCTTAAATGAAAAATAGTGGCAAAATCTTTTTTGTATGGGGCGGAGGAGATATGGATTGAAAATGGGCTAGTTACCCATAATCAGCTAATTATTCATGGTGCTTTAAAGATTACAAAGGAATATAATTTTTCAAAAGCAACTGAAGTGCCCACTGTACTCTCATTGGCAATCAGAGCTAAAAAACCCGTCTTGAGCCTTGAACCTCCACTCATGAAGAGGAGATTGAGGTATTCTTACTAAACAACCAATTCCTGGGGGTTTCGAGGCTATTTTATCTATAAGCCTTAGCTTATAGAAACCATATGGTACCTCTAAAATTTGCTAATTTTATAGGGTTTCTTCCCCTTACATATGTATGTATTATTATGTATGTACGTATTAATGGTGCGCTGCATTTTAAATTTTGTGACTTGGTCTTAGACTGCAAATAAATAAATAAATATTCATTCTTTGGAAAAAGTCCTTTATGAAACTCAGCTTTAATTTTGATGTAAATCATTCTTTGAAAACCCATATGGCTACTTTTAAGTAAATGAGGAGCAGAACAATTTCTCAGCTACATTTTTTTTCCTCATAAAGGAGGTCAGCTAAATGATCCTGCTGTTGAAGACTTCTTAGCTTAGGCTATTATCAAAATATTGTATGGGGTAAAGATTTGATAAAACACTGGCAGAATTCTTCAGAATAAATTTCTGAGGAAGATATTGAGGCTTCCCCCTGGTACACCCTCAGCGGAATGTGGGATTTCCATTTACTGAAGCTTAGGCAGAGCTGCGGTATCTAAAATACTAATGCAAATGGAACAGCATGGAAAATACTGGTCTTCCTAACTGTATTCATTACGCAAGTGAGAAATGGAGGGTGGCTAAGTCATTGCCAGTTCCTGTTGCAGAGGTACAATTCCAGTATGGGTGCCTTTCTTCCTATGAAATCTTACTCTGAGGAATCGGATGCGCCATCAGGATGCAGGCAAAGTTAAGATGAAAGTGAATGCATCGCTGCAATGTGGGAATGACCTTGGGAGACAGGAGGAAGAGCCAAAGACTAGACAACGGTCAGACAGGTGGCAGCTGAGTCCACAGAAAGAATGGGGGCATGGCAAACATCTCAGAAGGGACCCTCCCTAGTTTTTTGGATTGTAAATGTGAGGGGGGAGAGATGTACTTTCAGACTTGCAAGCTTCTGTTAATATAATCTTACAATAATCATGATACTGGTATAAATTTCTTTTTAGCTAAAGCTGCTCTCTGGATAAAGAAAAAATAACTATAACATAGGTTCTTTTCAGTTTCTATCTTCACCTGAAATTAAAAGGGCTTCTACCAAGTATGGCTCTCTACCCTTGTAACAGACTGGTATTCTAACATTTCTCCAAAAGAATAGCTCTTTGTATTTGGCTGCAATAATGTGAAATAAAGTACTGTATTCATTATCTATTAAATTATGCATTGTATTTGGACTTTAGAAAGAGGGCTTGTCCATTATTTTAAAGCAGCATTGTGATAAATCTTCCATTGTTATAAGTGGTGAACACTTAAGAGATACCTACATATCTGTACTGCATGCCCCAACCAAGAAAATTTCAATCATTTTTTTTAATTTGAACATTTTAGTTGTTAAATCTTGAATTATTATATATTTCAGATATGTTTGTTACAGTGATCTCTTGCTCAATGGAAATAAAGTATAATTGACTGATAGATTGGGAAAATAAAGATAGAAGAGTAGCAAGACTTATAGTATGTGGGTGGCAATCATTATGCTTCAATATGCTCAATCCATTGTTTGGGGGAATATTCGTAGGGAAAGCTAATGCTGGAAATTTTGGGTATGGGAAAGTCAGCCTGATTTAGTTTCATCAGATGTTCTATGAACCATCTGAAATGCCTATATAGAAATTCTGTGGGCTGGGCAAGTCCATTGACACAAGGTCATCTCAGATGTAGTCATCTTTCCTATATTGAGTGGTCACTGACTGTAATTGACAATCTCTCTCTCTCTACATCTATTCAGGAGTAAAAAGATAAGATTTACCATTCGTATGGCAAACTGAAGCCTAACTGACTTAAAAAGTGAGAAACTTGTTTTTATATCTTTATGTTCTTCTTTCCTAACTGGGATGGAGTGATGAAGTAGTGGATTTTCTTTCTTCCCTTCCACCACAATCCTAATTTAAACCCCTTACCTGTCAAGCCCCATGTAGCTGGCAAATCAAAGAAGCAAGAGCCATATGGATTTCAGAAAGGCATCTTTAATGCTAGCCTGGGGTAAAATCATAATCTTAGAAACTGTTTTCATATTCAGTATATTATGATCAAAGATCAACCAAAAGTATTACCATTCAGTACAAAATAGAAAATGAAACATAAATAACATATCACAATAAACACCATTAGTACAAATTAAAACTCTATTGAGAGCCAGTTTGGTGTAGTGGTTAAGGCATCAGGGTGGAAACCAGGAGACCATGAGTTCTAGTCCCACCTTAGGCACAAAGCCATCTGGGTGACCTTGGGCCAGTCACTCTCTCTCAGCCCTAGGAAGGAGGCAAGGGCAAACCACTTCTGAAAAAAACTTGCCAAGAAAACTGCAGGGACTTGTCTAGGCAGTCTATGAGAATTGGACACAACTGAACAGATTAAAAAAAAAAACTAATATCTTATTGTGTAGCCAGTAAGCAAGTTAGCAAATGGTTTGTATCATGTAGTAGCAAAAAATAAAAATAAGAAAAATAAAAGGAAGCAGATCTGCCTGGATAACATACAAGAATTGAGATAACGAGTGATAAACATGCATCTATATATTATTGGCAGGCTATTAGGACATCGTCAACTTATCCCACCTCTCTGGAACCACATGGATAATGCTGTTCAGAGAAAGAAATGCCCACATAGGCTCCATAAAACTGCTGAGGGCCTCACATGAAAACATCCCAGTGTGAATGCCAACATCAGTTTGGCATGAGTAAATCCATATAGATAGTTTGCCAACTTATATGGACTCTCAAAACTGCAATGATTAATGACCTTTTCATAAGTCCTCTATCAGTCTGGACAGCAATGTCCTATAGGCACTGATTAACTATTTCTCTTGCCTCAGAAAGTCTGATAATAGACAAGGTGGATAACTGTAGATCTATATTAGCCATTTTTTGTTCCACCGCATATATCTAACTTCAGGGTTGTGCCATGGAGATTCAGAAAGATAAAGCCAAGTAGTTTGATCTTTCAATCTGAAGTAGTATGTAATTTTCACTAACCAAGCCTGGGTCTCCATCATTACCCAGTTCTGCTATTAGTGCAGCATTGGGGATAGTTTGCAAGGACTGAGTTTGAATTCGTTCCAGGAGGTGATGATCTTTGAGGTTGTACAGTTGTGCCCCATACAGTTGGGGGATTACTTTCCCTTTGAATACTTTAACAGCCACTGGAATAGAACTACCACCCATACAATAATAATAATAATAATAATAATAATAATAATAATAATAACAACAACAACAACAACAACAACAACAACTGAGGTGGTTTGGGCTTCATGAGTTATATTGGTTGGATGGGATCTTCAGGACCCTTATATTGAAAGACAATGCCCAAATATTTGTAAAATTTGCTCTGCTCTATTTGTTGCCCATTAATTCACCAATTACTGTACATTCCTTATAATAACCTTGGAAGACCAGAATTTTGGTCTTTCTCCTGACAGAAAAGCTCAAACCTCTATGTAAACTATTTTCAGTAAAAGAAAGAATCACTGTATCATCCACATACAGCAGAGATGGGATCAATTTACAGGCTATCTTTGGGGAATGGAAGTCCGCTTCATGTAAGGATGAAACTAGAGAATTGACATAAAAGTTAAACAGAACTGAGGCCAGAATGCAACCCTGTCTCACTCTGCATTGAATGGGTATCTTTTTAGTCAAGTATATCTGAAAACTACTGTATACCTTATCCACATCTAGTTCCTATCATAAGGGTTTCTGATAAGAATAAAGAGGCGGCCATCTATTGAACAAGCCTCAAAGCCTCAACACTTTGCCAAAGTGTATTCCTATTTATAGCATCAAAGCTGACATAAAATCCTCAAATGCAATAGAAAGGGCTTAAAAACTGTAAATTTCCAGCCAGACTTATAATGAGTTAATTAAAGCAGAGTTTCTTTGAAATGCTTCCTTCCCACAACTGTCACATCTGGACTGGGTTGCATCTTCTCAGACCAGCTGAACTCACAGACTCCCAAACAATTTCTCACCCCACATCACCCCCATTTACACACATAGATATATCTACTTTTTAGGAAACACAACATATCTTGGAAGGTTTCCAGATATCATGTAGTCATCCTTCAGCTAGAAACCTAACAGTAGTTATTTTGCTGTACTATGGTGCATGGAACAAGAATGACAGTGTCTCATTCTCCTCCTCTCGTAAAAGAGCTTACTGTTTGTGAGTCTGTGTGCATTGCATGAGCAGTGATAATTATTCAGAATTACAGGATGGCAGTGCATGTGACCAAAATTGTTTGTGTCCCGTGTTCTTTAGCCGCCACTGCCCTACCACCACAAAAAAATATAATGGTTACAGATGATCTGATTTTCTGTTTCAGTCCACTGGAAGCATTTTCCAGCACGGTCAAAATTTCACGTCTCAATTGTTTTCAGGCATACCACCCCACATTATATGAACTGCAGATTGGCCTAATTTAGTAATTAATAGTGAAGAAGTGAAGACTAAATTTTCCTGGTTTCAGGGCAGTGGCTGCCTGCACAGATCATAATAAAATGTGAGATAGATGTGAAAGGGTGTTCCCTTTTGGACTGTGATATTAAATGTACTTATTTGTAAAATCACTTGTTCTACGCACCTGATTCAAGGATTTTCAGGTCAACATGCATTTGTGAAATAAATAACTAGAGCCAATTTGGGGTAGTAGTTAAGGGGATGGACTGGAAAGCAGGAGGCTGTGAGTTTGAGTCCTCTCTTAGTCATGAAAGCCAGCTGGACGACTTTGGGCCAGTCATTCTCTCTCAACCCAACCTACCTTAGATTTAGATATAAATCTAACAATAAATAAAAAGGTGCGCTTTTGAATACTAGGGCTCCTGGAAGAACATTTGACCAATTTCTACACGTTAAAAAAAAGAGATATAAATAACTGATCCTAAACTACGTTCAGTCTTCCTGGGGAAAAAGACATACTAATCTGTCACCTGAAGATAATGCTTTGTGTTTCCCTCTGTCGAGGTAGGATTCTAAGAAGCTACTTGCAAGATCATTAGCCCATCTGTATTACATGCCTTGGCATAAATACTAAACCCCAAAATAAGATGGAGTTGGTTTTCCTTGAGGTGAAGAGTTGGGCTGTGCTGACATCAGACATAGCTGGGGACTTAGAGCGATTCTGCACAGCAGCCTGAAACTGCTTCTCTCCCAGGCGGATTCCAGCATCCCCAATGCCAGTTTTAGAAATGCCAGTCTGAACTGCAGTGGGTTGGCAACAGACCCACAGTGGAGCTCACTCTGGATTATAACTAGTGTATGTTCTGACTGGCTGTTTCTGCTTCATCTCCTTCCCATACATGCAGGGAAGGGAAGCCTTGCTGGATGGATGACCCCTGTTTGGGTGAGTCTGCCGGTACTTTCCTTTTAGGCATTGTTTCCTTCTTCCTTTCACACCCCATTCCCTTGTTCTCTCCCTTTGACACTTACATAGACTCTTTCTTTTTTCCCTGTATTGCACTATTGTTGCTCTGGTGCTACAGGGATCACAGCAAAGAGGACAGGTTGTTCCTTCATTCCCTCGTTCCATGTACTTCCACAGAAATGTCCTCACAAGGAATAACTGGCAGTTCGGCTTCAGGGAAGCAAAGTACTGTTCAGTGAGTCTATGAAGTTTCTCAGTCATCCAGGTGGAATTGTCTGTAGCTTGAATCATGTCAACTGGATATCTATTTTCTCAGTGGAAACGTTTCGCTCCTTATCCAAGGAGCTTCTTCAGTCTGAGCAAAGTTAGTAAGGGAATCCTTAAATATGTTTCTAGGTGGCTGTGTGACCTTGCACCTGGGGCTAGGTCATGGTTATTTTGAGATGTTATTTCTAAGTCCCTTTATCATCTAAGGGAGGATCGTTAAGATTACCATGCTGCTGTTGAGCTTGCGAAATGGTCTTAATCTTCCTAGGCACAGAAGACAAAGCAGGAAGGAAAAGAGTCAGCAGTTTATCTTCATCTAAAGGAAAAAGGACACTCATTTGAGGACATTAATGTTCACATTTTAGACAGAGAAGATAGGTGGTTTGAGAGAGGGGTCAAGGAATCCATTTATGCCAACTTGGAAAATCCTTCCTTGAATAGAGGTGGGGGCCTCAGGCACAATCTTTCCCCTATTTTCCTTCCTGCTTTGTCTTCTGTGCCTAGGAAGATTAAGACCATTTCACAAGCTCAACAGCAGCATGGTGATCTTAACGATCCTCCTTTAGATGATAAAAGGACTTAAAATAACATCTCAATATAACCATGACAGGTGCAAGGTCACACAGCCACCTAGAAACATATTTAAGGATTCCCTTACTAACTTTGCTCAGACTGAAGAAGCTCCTTGGATAAGGAGCGAAACGTTTCCACTGAGAAAATAGAAATCCAGTTGACATGATTCAAGCTACAGATACTGTTCAGTGAAACTTTGGAGCTTCATTCCAACATGACCAGGTTGTAAAGATTTGATCAGGGGAGGGGACACAAGGGAAGGGAAGCTTTGCAGTATTGGGGGCAGGGGGTGGGAAAGCAAGGGGGACGTGCTTCCTCCAGCCAGGGCTGAAACCGAAAGGGGTGCCCACTTGGACATGGAGAAGTTGAACAGAGTAATGAGCTTCCAGACAGATGTGAAAACATGGGACAAGGAAAGTTAATGGGCCATTATTGCATCAACTGCAAAATAATTAAAAAATGGCAGCTGCTGATCAGTAGACAACATAAAAGCTTGGCAGGATGAAATAGTTGGAGGGGAGGAGGCCCTGTCCAATGCTATAGCGAGCTGGAGCTGGGACTGTCACTGAAAAGGAAAGAGGAACTGCCAGCCATCCACTGAATATAGACGTCATTGTTTATGGGAGGTGGACAATCAAATCTCTGATTAATTTGGAAGAGATGTCTCTTTTATGGCCATCCCAAACTCTAAGTAGAAATTACCAGAAACCTATGGTTCTGTCATAGCAAAATCCAGCAAACATGGATTTTACAGGACTTAATTAGTTCTGCTGAAGTTCAGAAGGATATCATAGTCATACAGTACTCAGTATATCAGGAAAACCCAACACAGCTATTATCCTTCCACCACTGCTTATATTAAAGGAAGTTGCACAGCTCATTGGCTTCCATTTTTTAAAATCTTTCATTATGGATGTCAAATCTGAATTGCCAGTAGAGAAATTGCTATGCCTTGTTGCCTTCACAACAAAAACACCATGAGATATGTTGGGCTGAGAGAAAGTGACTGACCTGCTGTCACTCAGTGAGTGTCGCAGCTGAAAGTGGACTGAGTTTGTCCACCTCCTGTTGAACATTTTAACCACCACATTACACATTTAAGTCTGATGTATTCCATTTTGCCCATATCTGGTAACGGAAGATGCTTTTTACTGTAGCTGTGAAAGAGGTTCACCACAACATAGTTGTTTAGCTTGGAATGTGCTTTCAGGGTCATCTGTATGTTATTGATTTAATCATTTTAGGCTTTTATTTGCCAGCCTCTGACACAGACACTGATTTCTAAACGTTTAACTATGCATTTGGCAATTCTAAGCCACAAAGGAATGTGTATCAGTCTGAAAACACAACAGTCAGCAGTCTTTTGCCCCAGTAAGCATGAGAAACGTTAAGAAAGCAAAGTTAACAAGGACAAGGGGAAAGAAGAGAAATGTGCCAGATGTCACTGTCTGCTGAAGAAACTGATGTCACACAGGTCTGGGCAACTACCATAACTCTTCCCTGCATTTAGCAAAATGTATAGTTTATGTGATTGTAAAACTACAGTTATCCTTTTTGCAACTTAGAATATCAGAGATGAGCCAGTTTGGTGTAGTGGTTAAGGCTTCAGGCTAGAAACCGGGAGACCGTGAGTTCTAGTCCTGCCTTGGGCACAAAGCCAGCTGGGTGACCTTGGGCCAGGCACTTTCTCTCAGCCCTAGGAAGGAGGCAATGGCAAACCACTCCTGAAAAACCTTGCCAAGAAAACTGCAAGGACTTGTCCAGGCAGTCTCCAAGAGTCGGACACAATTGAACAGTATTATGTATGTCTTATGTATGTATATGAGATAGCAGCAAGCAGGGCCCAAAGCTGCCACAAAATCCTTGCCTCTGGATTGGCAGTAGAAATTGGCTGTGATGTTTATACAGCTGGGAAAAATACAAGCCATGACAGTGCTGGCAAATGGAAGGAGAAGGATGCCCATCTTTGAATGACGGGGGCGGGGGGGAAGAAAGCTTTCTGTATTCCAAGCTTATCATTTGTACTGCATTCACTCTCCTTCTCAAATCTACTCTTAGTAGTACCTGCTATTTGATGGCTCAATATTCTTAAGCATTTTTGTAACCTTCATATGTTTTGAACATTTCACACCACGGGTGCATTTAGATCACACAAGTATATATTCAGGGTATTAATGCCTATTAATTTCAGAAGCATCGAGTTCAGTGCCGATTTTTCAACTGAGAGTTGAGAAATACCTGTAAGAAAGATGCCTTTTAATGTTCCGTTTGGTGTGTCATCCTGATGATTGTTAACAGTGCAGAATACAGTATTTGCTACAGCCCCAAGCTGCTTATATTTCACATCTCATTAAGGAAGGATTTTGCCCTAGTTCAAGTAGCCCTCCCCCACTGTCACACTGCAAGTCAGCAGTAGAGCATTTTCTTTCAGAGGCAAAAAGAGAATGGATTTCCAGGGAGGAAAAAGCTTAATCACCCAAATTCTCTCATCAATCAGCTTTTCTTCAATGTTTTAGGCCAACTGTCCCATAGGTTCACCCATCAAAACCAAATAAGGTTTTTACTGTATGGTTGTGTTTTAAAATCTGAATCAAGATGATCTTGACAAAGTTAGGCAGGGTCATGCCTGCTTATGCCTTCCAGGGTTATAAGCTAGTGTGGGAAATTAAAAAAAAAAACTTTTAAAATAAGACAGTGGTGAACTACTTCAGTATTATTGGTAAAGAAAACTACATGAATATGTGACGAGCTTGGTTTGAAGGATGATGATGATGATGATAATTTATGCCCCTTTTTCATGGTGCTTTACAAATCAGAAAAACATGGTAACTTTAAAATTCCTCCAGTAAAATTAGTTCGCAACTGAACAATTAGACCCAATATCAGCAACTACAGTAAGACATACCAAATGTAACAACCATGCATATTTAAAACAGTGCCTGCAATACAACTGAGCGTGTACACATCCATAATTAAAATAAATCATGTATTAATCTAGGAACCGCCAAGATTAATGAGAGAAACCCACTAGTCCAATCAAAAGTTCTTTAAAAGGCCATCAAAGTTTCAGATTTGAAGGGAGTAATGGAGATGATTCTAAAGTCATGGGGCTAAGTTGCTGACAGCCAGACCTGGAGATCATGACCCCAGAGCAAGGAACAGAAAGAAGGCCCTGTTCAGAGGAATGTTAAGGAGTGGACAAGATTGGGGTAGAGTTTTGACCAGGGGCTTCTGAACACAAGCATCAGGAGTCTCAATTGGTGGTGGTTGTGGGTCTTCCGGGCTGGGTGGCCGTGTTCTGGAAGTTGCGGTTCCTAACGTTTCGCCAGCATCTGTGGCCGGCATCTTCAGAGGGCAGGAGCACAGACAGAAGTGCTCTTTCTGTGCTCAGGTAGAATGGCTCAGGTAGAAAGTCTCAATTGGGCTCTACATCAAGTAGGGAGCCACTGAACACCCCTGCACTGTGATGAAAAATGAGGATGGCCTGGAAGGTCCAGGACAGCCCAAATAGCACTCTTCTGGAGTAAGATTAAGGAATGGAGAAAGGAATCAGGAACACCTGTCAGGAAACTATTGAGGTACTCTAGGTATGAAGCATGTACAGGGTGTACCAATAAAGCCTCAATCTTCTCCATAAAATCCCCTGGACCCTATGAATATTCATCAAATGGGAATTAACAGACCTTGTTATAAGATTGGTAAGTTAATGAAAAATCAATCCCTGGGGCAGCAAGCAGAAAAAAAATAGGATGACCTAGTGTCTGGAGGCTGTTTGGGTCTGGATGGGGAAGAACAGACTTTGGCTCAGTCCTGACAAGACTGACTGGCTGTGGCTGTTTGGGCCCCCTGGGTTAGGTACTTTTTCACTTTTGGTCTTGGATAGGGTTGCACTTCCCATTCAAGACCAGCCCACAACTTGGGAATCTTTCTGGACTTTCAGGTATTGCTCAAAGAGCACTCACACATATATACAAATATGGGTATCCACAAGAAAGGTCTAGTTTAGCCGTACATTTTTTTTTTTACATTCTGATATAAATAAAAGAAAGTTACCAACATTTATGTTTGTCCTTTGTCTCTGTTGCCATTCACTTTCCTCTTTGCATCTGCTATATTCAGTGTATCAGCAGACAGCCATGTGCTTTCTGCTTTTTGCATTTTAAGGATATTTTTGTTTCCTTCATTTTTGGCACAAATTTCAGTCGAGACTGCTTTAGGTGCTCTATTAAATTGATTGATTGATTATGTGCCATCAAATTATTTTCGACTCTTAACAACCACATAGATAAATGTTCTCCATGATGATCTGTCCCTAACATGGTCCTTCACGTCTTCTA
The DNA here is from genome assembly GCA_023362775.1 of Charina bottae. Classification (NCBI taxonomy): domain Eukaryota; kingdom Metazoa; phylum Chordata; class Lepidosauria; order Squamata; family Charinaidae; genus Charina; species Charina bottae. The sequence continues at coordinate 20,455,796 of JALMGJ010000019.1, read as the reverse complement.
ATGGTGCACCCATCACCACTGTAACTGAGTCCTTCCACCTTGCTGCTGGTTGTCCTCTTCTTCCCTTTTCCTTCTGCCTTTCCCAGCATTAGAGCCGTCTCCAGAGAGCTGGGTCTTTGCATAATGCATTTTACATCTTTACTGTATAATCATATGCAATATTGCTGAGGTTGCATATTTTTGGTCTGATAATTTTATTTGATCAATGTAGTGCAGTTGTAATGAATTCATGGCCAAAAAAAAAATAAATTCTGAAAACATGGGTTTTGGGTTTTTTCCCCCGCATCATTACAGAGAATAATACATCTCTATAGTAAATAGCAAGGGGGCGTAGTGGCTCAGCGGGTAAGAAGCCAGGCTTCTCGATCAGAAGATTGCAAGTTTAGAGGTTTGAATCCCTAGCCCCGCGTGATGGAGTGAGCTCCCGCACTCGCCCCAGCTCTTGCCAACCTAGCAATTCGAAAGCATGCAAATGCAAGTAGATGAATAGGGACCACTTCCGTGGGTAGGTAACAGCGTTCCATGTGTGTCATGCGGCCACATGACCATGGAAGCGTCTTCAGACAACGCTGGCTCTTCGGCTAACAAACGGAGATGAGCACCGGCCCCTAGAGTTGGACACGACTGCACAAATGTGCGGGGGGAACCTTTACCTTTACTATAGTAAATAGAAGTGGCACACTAATTTAGCATGATACATTTGTATTATCTTCTTAATCATATAAGCTTCAATAAAAAGAGTCCCCCGGTTGGGGGAAATGGGCGGTGATTTGAATTTAAATAAATTTTAAAAAAAAACAGACAAGAAAGAACTTTTTTGAAGTGACTTGCCACAATTAAGAGATATTATATTTTTAATAAAATTTTCTATATTACTTTGGCAATATTGAACATTTAGTCTAGCTGTAACGTATGCCTAGCTGTGTGTTTTCAGTTGTTCACAGAATGGTGCCATCTACTGCCTAAATGATGTTAATTATAAGAGCAAACTGAGTAGGATCTTCATAGATTTCGACTATCCAGAGTAATTTTAAATTAAAATATGTTGTTTATAAGATGTTAACATTTATTTGTGTATTTATTACATATGGTTGGATGATATTTCTTCTTAGCAAAACAAATACATAGAATTAATGGCTTTAAGTTGGAAACAAGTTCCATGTATCCATGCTTTAAAAATTTATTAAGTTTTGCTGTATGAAAGAGCAACTGATAATTAATACTGAAAATGTCACAACAGTATGCGAGATAGATTAATCTTATTCTAAACAATTATGTCTTTGGTTTACACAGAAATTTTATTTGGTCAAACCTCATAATATAAAGCTGGCAAGCCTATAAAATTTAAATAGTTTTTCTAGAAGCAAATATTTGGTAAATATTTCATTCTGTTTTATACTCGTGTTTCTATTTCACAAGAAACAGATTGGAAGATTTTCCTGCTGTTAAAAATTCTCTGGCTAATAAAATCGAGCTGGAGAAAGCAGTTTTCAAGCTAGAGAAAGCTAAATGCAGTTAGTTTATTTTGTTTTCCATAATTGGACTACAGCAAAGGTAACACCTAGTGATCTTGTTATATATCTATAAAGCTAAGTAGGATGGGAAGCTGGTTAGTATTTGGATGGGAGACTACCAAGGTCAGATTAGGAAGGTAAAAGACATCCAAGAAGAAGACAGCAGCATACCAGACGCTGCCAAGAAAACTTCATAAACATAATTCTTCCATAATTTTCTATGATTGAACAAACAGTGGCTTGTATTTCATTTCAGTCATGGTGACTGGGATATAATGGGAATTAAAATCTAACAAAGCTGGAAAGCACTACTTTTGTGTATACTATTCTAGAATTTTGGAACAAGAGGCAAAGAAATGACTTTCCAGCCATATAATGCACTTTTTAATATCTTTTTTGATATTAGAGGAAAGCCGCTGTTATTGAAGAATTAACCCATGAATTAAAGTATCATTAAGTGGGACAGAGGTCATCTAAAAAATGTATCCTCTCTGGCACTGTCTGAATGTACCTCCAGAATGCTCATCACCATGAACACCTGGAAACCAGAGCTTTCCAAACTGTGTGTCGCGACACGTTAGTGTGTCGGCTGCAGTGTCTGGGTGTGTCATGGCTGCTGCTGCCTCTGAGCCCTGCCAGGATTCCACGCAGGTCCTAGTGCCTGCCTTGTGCCTTGCTGCCTCCAAACCTGCCCTGCCAGGATTCCACGCAGGTCCTAGTGCCTGCCTTGTGCCTTGCTGCCTCCAAACCTGCCCTGCCAGGATTCCACGCAGGTCTTAGTGCCTGCCTTGTGCCTTGCTGCCTCCAAACCTGCCCTGCCAGGATTCCACGCAGGTCCTAGTGCCTGCCTTGTGCCTTGCTGCCTCCAAACCTGCCCTGCCAGGATTCCACGCAGGTCCTAGTGCCTGCCTTGTGCCTTGCTGCCTCCAAACCTGCTGTGATTCCAGGCAGGTCCTAGTGCCTGCCTTGTGCCCTGCTGTAAGAGTGTGTCGCAAAATGATGCATGTCTAAAAAGTGTGTCACCAACATGAAAAGTTTGGAAAGCTCTGCTGTAAACTATCTGAGCACATTAACTCTTCCCAGCCTAAGGAAAGGATTCTTCAGAGCTAGACATAATGTATTACCTTCTGCTCTTCTCTATGGCAGATATAATAAAACACTGATACATGAGATATTATGTACCTGCGATCCTAGAGAAATAGAAACAGTCAAGCATGTCCTCCTTTATCACAGTTACTATAAAATTTAAAAAAGCACCAATCCTCCAGCAATTCCCAGGGAAGACAGATGGTTTTATACTAAACTATTATTATCAGACATCAACCCACCATCATTGGGACTCTACATCTAAATCTAAATTAATTTGTATAAACTTTGGTGATACTTGCTAAAATATACTCAGTGTGTTGCATATTAAAAATTCATTCTTCCTTCAAATATTTGTTTTGCAATTTGATCCTCATTCATTCTCTCTCTATGACCCGACCATCTTAACATGTTTCTTTCAAGTCGGTTGCTCACTTTTGTATTCAATCCTCATTCATTCACCACCCATTCATTCTTTACTCTATTGCTTCTTGTTTTACCACATACTATTCCAAAATACTCCACTCCCCATTGCATTTGTCTTACTTTTATGTTTCTCCTGACATATCTGACTCTCACTTCCATATAACAAAGTGCACAGAAGCATGCTCTTTATACACACCATTTTTGTTCCTCTCAACCCATGTTCATTCATCACAACAGATCACATGCTACCCACTACATTTCTATCAGCACTGCATGTATTAAAATTTCTCCATCCATTTCCCCATTTTTAGTATCAAGGAACATAAATTTATTTATTTGCTCTAATTTGTCCACACCATCTACAGCTACAATCTTACAATTTTTTAGCATTCTGATAGCATTTTTTTTTTTTTGGACACTAACATTTATAGTGCTAGTTTCATTTCCACACAGCCTTGTGTGGTGCAGAGTGGTAGGCAGCAGTATTGCAACCAAAACTCTCCCCACGACCTGAGTTCGATCCCAGTGGAAGCTGGTTCTCAGGTAGCCGGCTCAGGTCGACTCAGCCTTCCATCCTTCCGAGGTCAGTAAAATGAGTACCCAGCTTGCTGGGGGAAAAGTAATCACGACTGGGGAAGGCCATGGCAAACCACCCTGCTCTACAGTCTGCCAGGAAAACATTGCGAAAGCGGCATCTCCCCAGGGGTCACATGACTCGATGCTTGCACAGGGGAACCTTTCCCTTTCCTTCATTTCCCCTCTTCAATATATCACTGTCATTTCCATTCACTAAAATGCTCCTTCCAGCATTCCCCTACTTCAATTTCATCTCAAGTAGTTGCATTACTTTTATTTTGAATTTCATTCACTCTGCCGGAGCTTCTGATGTAGTCCTCTTCACCCAGTTCCCAAGTTTTATTTTATTTCTATCAAAATCACTCTGCATTTTCTCTGCCTCTTTAATCTTAAGCACCCCTTGCAAAGACTACACTCTTTACAACAATTCTTTTTCTGTATATACAGTTGTACAATATCTTTCATCCTCATTGTTTGCAGGAATCGTTCTCTTATATGCATTTTTTCTCATACACACTCTTTATCATTCCCTCAAGCATCTTTTTTCATATTTCCCATTAGCCTAACTCCACATACCTCCAAGACACCGTAAGACAATTCTTTTCACTTTGTTTCAAGCAGCTTCTACATCCTCTTTTCTCATCTCCACTTCCTATTCATTTCATTCGGAGGTTAATCTGTCTTTTATACTTTTTCATTCAAGACTCATATATTTTATTTCTGCAATCATTCTACTTTCACTTCTTTCCTTTCTTCCCATGTCTATTATTTCCAAGATCCACTCTTAACCAAAAAATGGTCTGTCTCACATTCAGAACGTATCATCATTGCAGCCTTCACTAATTATCTCAGTGTTTCATCATAAACCATTAAATCATGTACTGTATGCTTATAGACTTCTATTCATTCCTTTGCCATTTGTTTATATGAACAGACTTATGCTTAAACCATATATTAAGGACAGATCTTTTTTTAAATAGATACTCAGTTGTCACCATTTTCATTCTCTTTGCCTGTTTCTCATCCATTCAGTCATTCATGTCACCTAGCAGAATATTTTTCCCCTAGGTCATATTCATTCAGAATATTGCACAATTTTGCGAAAATTCATGTCTGGTTCTTCCATGATCATTATTCGCTGGGGTGTATCATGTATCTGTTGTGAAGTTATGGACTCCTATTTTCATCTGGACCCATAGCAGCCTAGATAAAACCAATTCATACTTTCTGACATACAACCTTAACCCATTCATTCATAATTCTATACTTTAACTTTTTTTTCCTGCATGAATTTATCAATTCCAGGCAACATGAGCAGACCATATTCAGTCAGATCTGTTACATCTTTCTCTTTTGTTTTAGTTTCCTAAATAAAGGTAAAGGTTCCCCCCACACATTTGTGCAGTCGTGTCCGACTCTAGGGGCCGGTGCTCATCTCCGTTTGTTAGCCGAAGAGCCAGCGTTGTCCGAAGACGCTTCCATGGTCATGTGGCTGGCATGACGCGCGCAGAACGCTGTTACCATCCCACCAAAGTGGTACCTATTCATCTACTTGCATTTGCATGCTTTCGAATTGCTAGGTTGGCAAGAGCTGGAGCTAGTGTGGTAGCCCACTCCACACGCAGGGCTAGGGATTCGAACCTCCGAACTTGCAATCTTCCGATCGACAAGCCTGGCATCTTACCCACTGAGCCACCATGCACCTAGTTTCCTAAATACATATCTATTTTTCTTTCTTTTATGTCATTCATGAACTCATATTTATTACCATTTACTTTTCTTATGTTGCAAGTTGCAATCTTCCATATGCCATGGCCATCATCAGATCCTACTTCAATTTTGTAAAAATTTCTGTGGAACCATTTTTTTAATCCAAATATGTCCCTAATTTATTTCCTTTGTCCTTAATTTACAGCTAGGTTGATAGCATTACCACCAAGCTAGGAGCTGCCTAGCTCCAAAGATAGATAAATTTCCGATTAGCAACGTCTACAAATGAATTTACCAGAATTTGCTGGGTTCTGGCAACAGGAAGTAATCTACGAAATCAGGAAATTCAAAATGGTATTTATACTATTGATCCACTGGTTTCCTCTAAGATTTTAGACAATAGTCTTTCTACTCTTTTTTCAGTTGAAAGGTTACAATTTCACTAGAGAAACCTGAGATATTAATCTGGAATTTTCTACATGAAAGGCAACTACTTAACCACTAAGCCATGGCTTTCCAAACTGTGTGTCGCAACACTTTAGTGTGTTGCGACACACAGTGTGTCGCGACACAACCCGGAAGTGGACGTGCACGGTGGTGGTGCTGTGCGCGGCGGTAGCAGCGACAACGGCAGCAGCGCGCCATTAGTGCTTCCGCGTTTTAGCGGAAAACACGAGGCCGCCGCCGCTGCCGCCGCCGCCATGCACGCCACCATGGCGCGTCCCCCCACACCCCCGCCGTGTGCGCCCCCACGCCCCCACCGCTGCCACCGTTGGTGTGTCGCCAATGGCGGCAGTTTGGAAAGCACTGCACTAAGCTATGGCATTCAGTGCACAACATTTTAATACATAGATGGTACAATTGGGGGAATCAGGAAGACTTCCAGATATTCAGTCAAACTATTAGCTACTGATCTAGCTGATAAAGTTGAGAGCCTACTCAGCTTTAACTCCATGCAAGCAGTGTCTCAAATATGCTGTTAACTGCTGTTCTAAGTGGAATTTGATGACATCTCTAACAATTTCCACATAAATTGCTCTGGGCAGAACTATAGCAGAGAACATAACTGTAGCAGAGAACATAATTGGATTTAAGTGGAAAAGTACAAAAGTACTAAAATAGTTTAAGAGCATTATTTCATAGACATTAAGAACTGAATTACTTTAAAGATACCAAGGTTTCTATTAATTAGGACTAGTACATTATCAATCTATAAAAGTTTTTGAAAGAGAACCTCTGCTGTTATTTCAGCAATCCAAATTATGTTTTCTTTAACATGTCAGAATGAGAAAGAAAAATCCCAAAATGCATACAGCTCAAGAATATTTTGGCAAATGGCAAATGTCACATTTTATCAAGTATCAATCTAATTCTATTAAAATGCATAGTATTACATGGGTGTGTTTGGGTGTTACGAAGAGTGAATTGGTACACATAGTGTGAATGTATTTATTTTAAAATCTCTCTTGCACACAAACACAAACCATGCACAACTTTCATATACAAAGGGGGTGGGAGCATGAAGCAAAGAGAGGTAGTAGCGTGGGGTTTTGTTGCTGGTGGACAACAGAATCTAATGGAAAGATGGGGGGGTTGCACCCAACCCCCTAAGGAGCTACAGGATATCCAATTTCCCAGCAGGTTTTGAGAGTATATCTTGAGCTGGTAGGGGGTTGTCCTTCCTGTTCTCTTTCTACCCATTCTCTATCCCAGGGCTTTCCAAACTGTGTGTCGGGACACATTAGTGTGTCGGCTGCAGTGTCTGGGTGTGTCGCAGCTGCTGTTGCCTCCTGGCTTCCACACAGGTTCTAGTGCCTGCCTTGTGCCTTGCTGCCTCCAAACCTGCCCTGCCAGGATTCCGCACAGGTCCTAGTGCCTGCCTTGTGCCTTGCTGCCTCCAATCCTGCCCTGCCAGGATTCCACGCAGGTCCTAGTACCTGCCTTGTGCCTTGCTGCCTCCAAACCTGCTGTGATTCGGCACAGGTCCTAGTGCCTGCCTTGTGCCTTGCTGCCTCCAAACCTGCCCTGCCAGGATTCCGCGCAGGTCCTAGTGCCTGCCTTGTGCCTTGCTGCCTCCAAACCTGCTGTGATTCCGCACAGGTCCTAGTGCCTGCCTTGTGCCTGGCTGCCTCCAAACCTGCCCTGCCAGGATTCCGCGCAGGTCCTAGTGCCTGCCTTGTGCCTTGCTGCCTCCAAACCTGCTGTGATTCCGCACAGGTCCTAGTGCCTGCCTTGTGCCTTGCTGCCTCCAAACCTGCCCTGCCAGGATTCCGCGCAGGTCCTAGTGCCTGCCTTGTGCGTGGCTGCCTCCAAACCTGCCCTGCCAGGATTCCGCACAGGTCCTAGTGCCTGCCTTGTGCCTTGCTGCCTGCAAACCTGCTGTGATTCCGCGCAGGTCCTAGTGCCTGCCTTGTGCCTTGCTGCCTCCAAACCTGCTGTGATTCCGCGCAGGTCCTAGTGCCTGCCTTGTGCCTTGCTGCCTCCAAACCTGCTGTGATTCCGCGCAGGTCCTAGTGCCTGCCTTGTGCCTTGCTGCCTCCAAACCTGCTGTGATTCCGCGCAGGTCCTAGTGCCTGCCTTGTGCCCTGCTGTAAGAGTGTGTCGCGAAATGATGCATGTCTAAAAAGTGTGTCACCAACATGAAAAGTTTGGAAAGCTCTGCTCTATCCCATTTATATGTAATACAAAATTAAACTAAAAACTAAATTGGTCAGAAAATTAAGTGCATTCATAGAACACTGTGCACTAAACAGTATTGTATTAATTTTTAGCTAGTGGTGTAATCTCCACATGATTTGTCTTGCGTTGAACAACAGAGAATCTAATCTGTTTCTCTTGCACTGCTGAGCTAGGCTGTTCCAGAGAAGACTGTTATTATGCAATCCTGCTGATTCATTCATGGAGTTTGGTGGGAGGAGAGGAGACAATGATCCTTCATCATCTATTCTGTGATCTCCCATCACTTACTCTCTTTTTTCCTTACAATAATATTAACAATAACAACAACTAAAGGCAGTAAAAACAGAATAATTTATGTTTTCTGACACTAGGAGCCTTCCATATTTCTATATTTTAGTTTCATCTTTCCATTATTTTGGTCTTTAGAGATTTGTTTTACTGTAAATTATTCTGTATGTTAATGGGTATGAAACTTGCATGTTTATGTACATATATGTGCATGCAGAGATACTTGTGCATCTGTATATATAATGCTCGCTTTTTCTTTGATCTCCGCCAAGCTGGACCCTAAACTTGATTTATACCAGAATGTAGCATTAAAAGATTAAACTTTCATACCAATTTTTAAAAGACAAAAAGATGTCACCAGTTTTAAACGTATAATTGCTATGTTCCTAGACTAAGCAAGAGGATCACAGATGTCTCACTCTGCATCCTGGCCACACAGAGCTATGAGCATTTTTTCTTCATAATGCACGTCAGTCATTACTGCCAACAAATGACGTTCAAGTATTTTAAGGAGTATTTTAAATGTATAGGGATTTAAATCCAATGAAAAGTGAGAAGTTTAAGCAATAACGTTTACACATTTATTCTTGGATGCTTGGTGAACTTTCATCCTTTCTTCCATGCTCCACCTAGAATTATTTCAGATTCCCCACATACACTATTTTCAGCAGCTTTGATAGATTCTGAAATGATCCAGTGATTCCATACGGCTCCAGAATAATAGGCCTCACTCTGCACATGCATATATAACTCCTACATCAACATGGAATTGTGTATCCCCCACCTAAGAAGAGCATTATTCTAAGAGAAAATAAATGTGAATTGTTTGCAGTTTCTCATTTCCTAATAGTGTGTCATCAAATAGTGTGTCACCAGTCCAATGGCATGTAAGCACATAGTTCTCCCCTCCTCCAGTTTCTTTTGTTCTTGGAGAGATTGTGATTGACAAGAGGTGTTAAGTGATTGAGCCAGGCAGATTTTGGGATGCCCAGCAACCAGTCAAACTGAGATTATCACTGCTTCCCTTCAAGACAGGAGAGCTGCCAGCTCCATAAGAAAGCACCCTATTTAGTCTAGGTAGCTTAACATGTTCCAGTTCTCCCTTATGCCTCACTGAATCTTCTTGTCTGGGTTCTGCTCCACAGTTGTACTGGAATATGTCCCTGGACACCTGTCAAATATTTGCAAAATGTATAGCTTGTCTTCTGAATAAGCCTTGTGTAAAACAATACCTTTTTGCTCTGGCAAACAGAAGCAAACCAAAGTCCTCTTCAGGCCCGCTTCCTACAACCTTATTATGTTTCAGTTATTAGCACTGTGCGTGAATTTTCCTCTAACTTCATCTTCCAGTCATGCACACGTCTGTTTTGTGGCCCAGTACAACTTCACTCCTACCCTTAGGACCTGAGCTGGATTAGCAACATCAGCATGTTTTGAGAATCTGGGAACACAATATAGATTAATTTTATATTCCCGAAGAAATGAAAAATGCGCACGTTTGCAGAACGAGGACCAACTCGATAAACTGTGCTCTGTGAGCAGAGGGGCCTGGGGAGATTATTCCAGTGGGGTTGAGACTTACACAAATATCTGTTTCTCCAGGGAGCAACTCTATCAAAAAACCAACTTCTCTTAGTTATGTTTCTCCCAGAAAACAGAACTTTTACTCCTCCATAATGCCAATTCTTTTATTTCCCCCGTTTTGAATTGATAATATAAGTATGAAAGACTCTATTATTTTACTGTCATTCCATTTCTCATTTTTCCAGCCTTCATCAATTTGTTCTATTTCTTTATAGATTTAAATTGAGGGGTTTTTTTACTTCTTTTTATAGGGATTTGCATGCACTTGAATATGCATGTTTCTATAGCCATTTTCCCTAATACTCATTTATTTGCATTATTTTCAGTCTCTGTGCTTTTGTGCACATTTTTTGTTGGAGAACTGTATTGCAAACACTGGAGAAGGGTGAATTTTGAAGGATAACTCCATTTCAGTTTACAATTTGGTACAAATATACAACATTTAGTTGGTTAGTTTAATAATGACCTCCTTTTAAGATCCTACCATCCTCTGGATTTTTATATTCTTATTTATTGTACTGTTTATTGTATTTTAATGATTATTGATTTTTAACTTTAATTTTAACATTTGTTGTAAACCGCCCAGAGTCTACCGTGGTAGAGATGGGCAGTGATAAATTTGATTAATAAATAAATAAATAAACAAACATTCAATAAATGTTTTCTCATCCCTATTTACTGATCTTTAATACTTAAAAAAAACATGCATGGCTTTCCTGAGGTATACAGGAAATTGCTAAAGTCTCAGAATCTCAAGAGCTGAGGAAGCATTGCAAGTTTTAAGATTAATTTGGTTTAACATAAAAGTTGCACTCAGCTAAAGGCTAAAGATCATCTGAGTAGGACTGTTTTGACAAGAAATAATGATTTAGAGGTATTAAATTATGGAGTTCTCAATTTAAGTACATGTTCCTGATTCATGTTGTTAATGGTAATCATGTTCAGGAATAATCATTTATAGGATGGAATATGGTTGCAAATTTCTAATGGGGCCAGATGGCATGTCAAAGAAATGACTAACAGGTCTTAAAGATGATTTACAATCATTATTCTCTGGCATGATGGTGCTCTCTGATGTCCGTATGTCTTCTTATATTTCATGTAAAAGGATCAGTTGTGTGAATAACTGCCTCCCCTCCCCCAATTATGAATTGCATTAAAAGCTCACATTTCTAAGGGCTAAAATAGATGCATTTTCTGCAGTACACATATTTTTCAGTTGGTGTAATAAACCTGCCACTCATAAATGTACATGTGAAATATGAGATGGTATGTCACCTTAGAAGACTGTACCATCCCAAACGACAAATATCTGAACTTACCTTTGGATTTTCTCTAGGGAATATGTGGTGGTGGTGGTGGTGTTGTCAATGATGATGAACTGCCTTTTTGGACACACTAAATCTGGTAACCAATAATATAAACATTTTTGGCTAACTTGCTTACTGGCTACACAATAAGATATTAGGTTTTTTTTAAAAAAAATCCATTCAATCATGTCCAATTCTCAGAGACTGCCTGGACAAATCCCTGCAGTTTTCCTGGCAAGATTTTCGGAAGTGGTTTGCCATTGCGACTGGCCCAAGGTCACCAAGCTGGCTCTGTGCCCAAGGCAGGACTAGAACTCATGGTCTCCTGGTTTCTAGCCCAATGCCTTAACCACTACACCAAACTGGCTCTCAATATAAACATAATATTTACAATAATAAGACAAGCAGTACATTAAAATTAATCGATGGTCTGTCCAGCAGTCATCGGCGCTCGTCATGGCTCTGGTGAGAAGTACATCACGGCGATCTCTAGCACGGACAATTACATAATCTAAAAGATGCCAGTGCTTTGACCGTGGGTGCTTCCATGATGTTTTAAATTTATTTTTCTGGCGAAAGAGTGTGTTAGTAATGACAAGGTTATGCTCTGCACATTTAGTCAGAAAAACCCTCATTTAGTCTTTATGCCCTCATTGTGGGAGGTTGTGCGGATCCAGAATTGGCCTTTATAGCCACTTACGGATTCACCGTTAAAATTTTACCTTTGGAAGACAATCTTACTTGGCTACGAGTGATCGCCAATGAAACATTAAAATATAATTCAGTTCCACAAACAAGTTGCTATTAGCTACAAAAATTTTAAAAAGCAGCAGCTAAAAGTGATGTAATAGGAAGTACTCTATTTTTATTTTTTACCAAGAGCAAAAGGACCGGACAAATAGCACTTGGAAGAGATGTCCATACAGTGCAGTAGATTTGGCTTTATTTCCTGGAGTATGTACTGGTTTGATCTTCTTGCAGTCCAAGGCACTCTCAGAATTTTCCTCCAACACCACACTTCAAAAGCATCTATCTTCCTTCGCTCAGCCTTCCTTATGGTCCAGCTCTCGCAGCCATAGGTTACTACGGGGAATACCATTGCTTTAACAATGCGGTTCTTTGTTGTCAGTGTGATGTCTCTGCTCTTAACTATTTTATCGAGATTTGTCATTGCTCTCCTCCCAAGAAGTAGACGTCTTCTGATTTCCTGGCTGCAGTCAGCGTCTGCAGTAATCTTTGCGCCTAGAAATACAAAGTCTGTCACTGCCTCCACATTTTCTCCCTCTATTTGCCAATTATCAATCAAGCTGGTTGCCATAATCTTGGTTTTTTTGAAGTTTAACTGCAACCCAGCTTTTGCACTTTCTTCTTTCACCTTCGTCATAAGGCTCCTCAGCTCCTCCTCGCTTTCAGCTATCAAAGTGGTATCATCACCCTAACCCCGAAGCTGAATTTTTCCAGATTGTCTTCCACAGGCAGACCAACTCATAATGCATTAAAATTACTTGCTTTGGATATAACTCTTGCAAGTGTGATCAAGTCTTGACCCATTTTTTTCTGCATAAACTGGCAGAACTGTGTTGGCCACCACTCATCTGTGCTTCTACAGATAGTGTAGTGTTGCTTCTTCACAAATAATCTTGGTGATTGAGGTACAGTTTCCATGTTTGGTAGAAATTAAGTAGACAGTAGTGTAATTAGGGTAGACGTTGGTCAGAAATCCAGAATCACATCTAGGTGAATGAACAGGATTTCCAAACATAGCATGGCAAGGTTACTATACTTTGGAATAAATGAAATAATATACATTATTACTATTTAAGGGATGGGTGGCAATAGTTTACTGTTAAGCTTGAAGTCTAAAATTACTTAACTGTACCACAGTAATTAGAAACCACTGAAAATATAGCTTTCTCAAATTTACACAGCACTGCCATAAAATCTGTATTATGTTCATACTACAGACAGAATCCAAAGACAAGTTTATTTTGCCATTCCTAAAGCCCAACACATTTGGTGGGTGAGCCCTCCTCTTCATGGTAGGCCACCATCTAAAAAGTCTTTGCCCGATTGTGACATTGGGTTCATTTATAACAGATTTTGAAGAATATCTGCTCCTAATTTTCACTGCGTCTGGATTTTCTCAACACCCGCCCAAGCAAATGAGATATGCTTCATTTCTCCTAAAATCTCTGTTCTTTACGTAATTCTCTGCCAGCAAAATAAATAAACACAATTAAAAAATCAGAATCTTTTTTCAGCAAGGGTGAAAACTCTCACACATTTGCACACCCTCCTGTCTTCTGCTCTAATAATATTATCAACCATTAGACCATGAAATTCCATAGGATCATCTTCCAGAATGACAGGTGGCCGCACTGCTCTCAATAAATCACATCGTATAAACCCTTGTGGGATATGGACTTTTCTTTTCTTTTTTTAAGCATAAGAGAAATTCCTCCATAATTGTCTTGGGTTTCTTTGTGTGCTTAGCCTAGTTCCCACATAAGCCATGAAAGCTGTTAAATGATTTTCATATCATTTCTACTGCAGGTCTGTTTGCCTAATTCTGGCTAGCTAGTTATCATGGTATTTCATGTTTAGTCTCCGTGGGAAGATTAAAACAAAACAACACTTAATACTGGGTCCACTGAATAGTCCTATAATGGTAAGGTTAGAGTAAAAACTAAAACTGATGGCCAGTAAGGGCTACAGGGATGTATGTGATATATTGTGACCTATTGTTCTCAAGTTATATTTACTTGAGAAATTTCCATTCAGAGGACTTACAATGCTCACAGATATGATATTAAACATACCTTTGGCATTCTCGGATGATATTTCTTTTATATATATATATATATATATATATATATGTATATATATATATATATATATATATGAACTTTATTAAAGTTTCAGATTACAATTAAAATAGAAAATACAGAAAAGCTTGAATAAAGAACTAAAAGAAAAAAGAAAAACTGAAAAGTGCAAGAATAGCAAGAAAAGATAAACAGAAAGTGACTTCCGACCTTTTCCAACACAGATATAAATACTTACAGTATATAATAGCTTAATCTCTTACTGTTAATTAAACCTTAACTAATATTATTTTTATAAAAAACTACTACTTTAATTGTCAAAACCCAAAATCAAAACCTCATTTTTTTCAGTTACAAACAAATAGTCCAAAAGCGGTTTCCAAGTAGAAAAAAATCCAGTCACAGTATTTTCTCTTATCAGTGCTGTCACTTTTGCCATCTGTGCCAATTCCATTAATTTCACCATCCATTCCTCCATTGTGGGAATTTGTACATTGTGGGAATCTTCGCACATACAAAAGTCTTACCGCTGCTTTAAGAGGTTTGATTATTCCATACATACTGTGTGTGTATGAATGTATGTATGTATATGTGTGTGTGTGTGTATATACAGAGTATATATATATATATATACACACACACACGCACGCACACATATACACATATGCACACACACATATACATATACATATACATATACATATACATATACATATACATATACATATACATATACATATACATATACATAAGGGGTGTGATGGCTCAGTGAGTAAGATGCCAGGCTTGTCGATCGGAAGGTCAGCGGTTCGAGACCCGAGTGCCGTGTGACAGAGTGAGCTCCTGCACTCGCCTCAGCTCTTGCCAACCTAGCAATTCAAAAGCATGCAAATGCAAGTAGATAAATTGGTACCACTTCGGTGGGATGGTAACAGCATTCCGCGCGCGTCATGCCAGCCACATGACTGCAGAAGTGTCTTCGGACAGCGCTGGCTCTTCGGCTAACAAACGGAGATGAGCACCGGCCCCTAGAGTCGGACACGACTGTGTGGGGGAAAACCTTTATCTTTAAAATATATATATATATATATATATATATATATACACATACACATACACATACACATACACATACACATACACATACACATACACATACACATACACATACACACATACATACATACATACATATGCACACGCACATATACATATTTCTATTCAAATATTTCACTGTTTTGGTTACATAATGACCATGGACACTATATTCCCCATTTATTCCTTCTTATAATCACACCCCATTAAGTTTAGATATATACAATAGATGCTAGGAGATGGCAAAAGATCCATGCAAGGTTTTGTTTTGTTTTGTTTTGTTTTGTTTTGTTTTGTTTTGTTTTGTTTTGTTTTGTTTTGTTTTGTTATCTTGCTCTGTTCTTATTTCCACAATATTATGTTACAGAAAAGATCTAAATCACTCTTCTTAGCCTAGCAGTAACAATAAGTCATCTAAGCCATGTGTATTCCTACAACCTTTTATATCCAGTTGGAAGTATAAACTGGAGAGATTCCTTGCCATCCTCCTGCCTATTTAGATCACATTTCCACCTATTAAGGTTTGAGAGTCTAGCAATACTCTGGGAAGCTGAGTTTAGTCTTTTAGAAGTAGAGAACCTTTTCTCTACACACAACAGTCTTCTTGATTTGGAACCTCCACTTTCCAGCAGAGATACTCGTTGCTCATGAACCCAGAAGGATGAAGAGGCCCTGATACATCAATTCTAAAGTTGGCAGATGTTCTCCACTCTATAGCAAATTTAGCATTTGATTGAACATGAAAAGAGCTATGGAGTGGACATAGCCATGCGCAGTAAATGCATCCTCAATTGCTAGTTGCCTCCTAGATCTTTTCATTATTACTATGAAGGATTCTGAAAGTGCTTTCAGTGCAACAAGCTTACAGAGAGCCAGTGATAAAGAGATATCCCTGACTAGCGTTCCCAGTCATGACAGCTGATGCCTAAAGACCTGGGGAAAAAACAGGTGCATGGAGCCATTGGGTGGCAGGATTTTCATGTATGCTACAGTATACTCACATTCTCTTCTTATCTTAGTTCAACTTAGTAATGCTGTAATATTAAGTAGCATTTGTTGAAACAGAATTTGTCTAAGTTACCGTTCCGGAAAGCGTTTAAGGTCAGAGCTAAGATCAAACATGTTTTACTTAGAAACAGACCATCCTTGTGAGGGCTAACGCTTCTCATCCATCACAGAGATTCTATTGAGATTCATTCATTTACACAACAGCAGGAGGTTTTTTTCCCTACAAGTCATTTGTTCAGCTAATGTTTATCTTGGAAATCCTTTTGCCACCACAAGCACATCAATAAAGTTCTAAAATCTGGCAAAGTTAATTACAAGAATATAAAACTGCACTGGTATCTTAAGGGCTGGAAATTGAAATCTCATGTTTCCCTCTTCCTTTGGCAACTGTTGAAATAGACATATCTATAAATATGATTTTATTGTAAAGTCTTACATTTTTATTATAGAGCCTCAGGAGTACTTATACATGGTTGAGATAAGACTGGAATAATTTGGGCTAGTTCCACTTCCTTTTGAATGAATATCTGTCTTGAGACCTGAGATGGCGGATTCATGTTATTAAAATACAGCATATCTGTAATTTGTAATTTCATTGAATTACATCTGCTTTATATTTAATATTAATTCACTGTACGAAGGGGCAAGGATAACTCACCAATAATTTATGCACAGTACTTCACTGTATGTCTTATAGATGACACAACTGAAAACCTGAGCCCAACTTTGCTGCTTGATTCTCAGATGGAGGACATGGCCAGGAAATGCTACCTTTGATGGACTGATTGGACGTACTCTTAAGAAATGCAAACTTACTCACTGTAATACACATTCTAGTAAAGTCAGGATATCGTGCACTCACGGTGAGCTAAATCAGGGCTCATCTTCAGGCCCTCCTAACCATGGCATAAGCATTTCTTCCTAACCAGTTTTAAATGATATATTTTTGTGATGTGACCTTTGTCTCATCTTCAGCCCACAGCTAAAGCAGCTTTACACTGTACAGGTATTAGCTGTTCCAGATTTAGAGTGTTTTTCCTGACACAACTTTTGCCCTGGAGACAACCTAGCACACTTCATTTACAATGTAGTTGATGATGGCGGGGGCTGGGATTTGCCCAGCCCCTGTTGGCCATTTTAGGTTGCTGTGGGCATGCTCCCTCCCTTCCACTTGCTAAACATTGCCATCCATGACAATTTGGCTTAAGCTACAGAAGAGACCAGATATCTGGCTTCCACAGAGGCATCTGCCCATGTAATGCTTGATTGGTACTTTCCAAAGCATACATGAAGACCATTTCCATGTCCACACACACACGCACACACACACACAGGTTCAGGTTTGGTGCTCTTTTGAAAGAGTGTTGGACCTGTGTTTCAAAACAGGACTAGTGTCCTCTTGAGAGGATGTAGTCTGTGCTGCACAAAAAGGCTATTTCTTTATTTTCTCCATTTAAATATTATTGCAGTTCACTTAGGACTATTGGTGGTTGACAAATATATAAATCTTTAAACATAAGATAGATGGTAAATAAAATGTCCATAGTAAGTTCAGAAAAAAACAATACCAATAACTAGTAATGGAACACAGACAACTTAATCATTCTCAAACAACATTATCTCAAATTACAAATGCTGTTTGAAGGGAATACATTACAGTGTTCTACTGCTTCTGCCAACAACAGGTTTTATGTGGTGATAGTTTTTACTGTTTTTATTACTGGTGCTGTTTTGCCTAATCTACAGGCTACTTCCCGGTGAAACCATCCTTCTCTTTCATCCCACACCCAGCTGACAGGTCATAGGATAGATGCAGAGGAAGCCACAGGATGAAGCAGGAGGGACCTCTTTCAATGCACCTTCACAGCAGCAACCTGTTAGTTGGGCAATTTGACAAGTGGCTAAATTCACCTTTCAGAGCACCAACCCACATCAATTACGCACCCATCAATCAAAGAATGTCATCTGATGGGGTCTAGGAGGCGGGCCTTCTCTGTGGTAGCGCCCACACTGTGGAACATCTTGCCCCCAGAGTTGAGGCAGATCTCCTCCCTCCCGACCTTTAGGAAAGAGCTGAAGACCTGGTTCTGCCGCCTGGCATGGGAAGGAGGAAGGGATAGCTCCTCATGGGGGTGGCTAATTCCCTAATTTTATAACTGTCCTTCTTTTAATTATTCCATCATCATCTGGATTTTTATATATATTTATTGTATAATCGAAATTTTAGACTTTATTTTAACTTATTTATTGTGAACCGCCCAGAGTTCCCCATGGGGGAGATGGGTGGTTATAGAAATCAAATAAATAAATAAATAAATAAATAAAATTAAAAAAGATGTACCAGGGTGCACCAAAATCTGCACACATAACACCTCTGCTCCGCGAGCTGCATTGGGTGCCGGTCTGCTTCCAGGTACAATTCAAGGTGTTGGTTATTACCTTTAAAGCCCTACATGGCATGGGGCCAGAATACCTGAAGGACCGTCTTATCCCCATTTTATCGACCCGCCCCACCAGGTCATTCAGAGAGGGCCTGCTACGAACCCCATCAATTAAAGAATGTCATCGGATGGGGTCTAGGAGGCGGGCCTTCTCTGTGGTAGCGCCCACACTGTGGAACATCTTGCCCCCAGAGTTGAGGCAGATCTCCTCCCTCCCGACCTTTAGGAAAGAGCTGAAGACCTGGTTCTGCCGCCTGGCATGGGAAGGAGGAAGGGATAGTTCCTCATGGGGGTGGTTAATTCCTTAATTTATTGTCCTTCGTTTTAATTCCATCTCCATCTGGATTTATAATTATTTATTAATTTATATATTGTACATCGATGTTTTATTCTGTTTTAATCCATTTTATTGTAAACCGCCCAGAGTTCCCCGTTGGGGGAGATGGGCGGTTATATAAATTTAATTAAATAAATAAAATAAATAAAAATCATTCATTAAGCAGAGTGATTGATGGTGGGGTTTTTTGCCTGCAGATGATGCTCGGTGGGAGGGACTTGGAAGCCAAGAGAATCCACAAAATGTTTTCCATAATTTGCCCCACATTAAAACTGTATGGACAGCACTATGTTCCCAGCTTCTTACAGAGTCAGAAGGAGGCACAGCTCTCAGAGCACCAAATTTAATGCCATCCTACTTTTCAGTTAGCTTTGAGAGGTTATACTGTACTTTAAGATGGCTATCTGGATGTGTCCATACAAAAGTGTTCAGGAAATACAAAATATCTGAGATCCAGGAGGATGCAACCTATGTTACTGACTCTCAGCAGCAGGAGAGAACTCTGGGGGTCTGTGGGGAGGGGGTAAATAACAAAATGAGTGACATTGTGATCCAAGCTCTATCCCTTTAATATAGGCATTCTGATGCTGCACACATATTCCTAAGGGGCAGGACTTATGTCACAACATTCATTTTGTCATTCTGATGAAAATGTTGGATTCTGGTGAGTATTTATAATCCCAGTTTCCAAATAATTGCATGTTTAAAGGTGTGGTCATAGGTGCAACTCAAAGTATTAATTTTAATCTTTAGACTTCTAAACTATCAGACCTGTGGCTGTTTTGAGGAATGCTTCTACCTTTCTCTCTTATGGCTTAAGATCACTGGAAAGGCTTTTCTTTAGTCCCTAAGAAGTGCTGGAAATGGCAGCACATATTCCAGCTGTAGCATCTGTCTCCTTGAGTATTTTACTAGGGCTAACGCAAAGCCTCCTTTTTTGGAAGGCTTTTGTAGTTTAATAGTTGCAAGTATAGTTCTATTGTTCATATTTCTATTTTAAGGTTGGTTGCCATGCTTTCTACCTTTGTTTTACTGTGAGTTTTGTTCTTGTTTTTATTACCATGTTTCATTAGTTTTATTTAATGTTTTAAGTATAGAAAGCCACTTAATGGTCCTGTTTGACAAGCAGATAAGAGACTGCCTTTGTTCTATGACTAAGGCTGCTTCTTCGGACAAAACTTCTTAAACTGCTCCTTAGCAGGCAAAGCCTCCTGAGATACAGCTTTGTTCAGCATAGTAATGTCTTGTCATAAAGCAGGGGTAGGGAACCGTTTTTCTGCCAAGGGCCATTTGGATATTTATGACCGGCGGGGTGGGGGGCAGGGTTTCTGGGATTTCTGCGGACTGGGGGCCGGAGTTTGCAGGCGGGAGCCAATTGCGTGGAAGGGGTGGGGTTTGCGGGTGGGAGCCCCGCAGGCCTTAGGCGGGAGCCCCGCGGGCCTTATACAGCCTGTGGGCCTGACGTTGCGCAACTCTGTCATAAAGCCTGTGCCCACATACTTTCTGAATGTCACATGCAAGAGTTCAAAGCACTGGAAAGGTGGCCTTAATTAGGCTAAAAGTTTTAATTAATTAAAATGTTAGATTTAGTCAAGAATTAACTAAAGCTTTAGATAGTTAATTAAATACTCTTTTAAAAATCCTGAGGTTGTACAGCTGGTTTATATTCAAAGAATCATGGTTTGCTTTTGGGGAATATTTCTGCTTTGTTTTTGCTGCAAGGAATGTAAACTAAACCCAACTCTCTGTGGTAGAAGGAAACTCTATAAATCTAGAGGGTGCAACCCTTGGCCCATGGATCATCGATGAGGTATATCTCTGGCTAGTGGATCTTACCATCCCTACTGACAATTGTGTGTCACCACTATCCCCACCCAGCAAAGCTTGCGGGGAAAATGTTCAGAAAGAAAAGTAGACTGAGGACATCAGCTGTGAGAAAGCAAAAACAGGCACCTATGGGGTCACTCAGTTCCTGGGGAAATTAGACCAGGAAATGACAAAAAAATGAAGATCATTCACTGGCCTGTTAGAACCAGTGAATGGAGCAGAGCTTAACGTTGTGTAAACTCTTGGGCAGAAAAAGGAATATTGTTTAAAAACAGCCTGTGAGCACATTAGAGAGATTCAGGTTCTTATTCTTACACTTTTAGCCCACCCAAGCATAAAGAAACACACGCTTAGACATTGCAGATACAAAAAGTAAGTACAAAAGAGTTCTTACATTTATTTTATCCAGGTACAGCCATTTTAGTAGAAAATTGGTTTCAGTTCTTCTTTCTGTTCCCTAAACTATATACCTCTGGCCCTGTTTGCTGCCAGAGGCTGCATGGACAAAGGGGCTTGAGGCCTAGGCATGGCCTCTCCATGGAGGAGCTAAGGCATGTGCGTCCTACCCCATCAGTGGAAGAATCAGAGAGAGAAAAGAGGAAGTGGGAGGGGCAACAAGCTGCTTCCTCTAGTAGCACAGAGTTTGCCTCCTAGAGCAATCACCCATATGCTAATGAGGCATGCTTGATTTGCCGGATTCCAACAAAAAAGAGGGGATCTTGGATGGATTTTTTTACTTTTACCTCTCCCTGGAATTACAGTAGCAACAATCACAATGAGGGTGGCAGTATGGTGCCTCTGACAAATGTTTGAAGGAGATGAGATCATCTCTTTGGGATGAAGCATTCTGGGAATCTAAGGGGATCCCCTTTTTGTAAATTTTTGAGGGATGAGTGTATGAATGTTGCAGGTATTCCAGAGACTGACCTATTTGCTTGAACTAAACAATATTTGCCCACAAATTGCTCTAGTGCTATAAAAATTTTCACAAAAAAAAAGGGCAGCATTTTAAAGGGTGAAGATTTTCCTGGTTTTTACAGAAAAGGAAGAAGGCTTTAGACTGATTCAGATGCAGACTGCCCTTTAAATGCATGCATTTTCACCTAAGACTTCTGCATTGCTCCAAGATCAATTCCATAACTGGCTACCGTCTATGTTCAGCAACAGAGCAGATTAATTTCTGGTTCAAGCTGTGGTACATCCAAAACTGCAACAACAATTAGTTTTCTGTTTGGAATGATGAAAATATGCAGAGCATGTAGATGGTCTGTTTTCCCAGTGGTGGGAACTCTTGCTTCACTCCACCTCCCGGCTGCTGGGCTTCAGCTGGTGTAACCTTCTGTGCACGGGTCTCTAGAGGAAAAGGGTATCCTGATGGCTTCCCAGCTCCCCCTTCAAAGCAACCACTTAATTTTATTATTATTATTTTGATATACATCCAGACAAGTGCATGCCACCCTGCTGATTCTCATTTAAAACGTTGGATTGATCCAAGCTGTTCTGACTCTTCACACATCCTTGCAACTAACAGTTCAGCATGCACAATAGCCCAGGTGAAGGGAACTTAAGTGAAATAGGCAAGTTATTTTCTCTTCCTTTTCAATAAGAGACTAGCTAGTTGGATGCTGATTTAGGGTTTTTCCAAGCTACTGCTGCATGAATTCGGTATGTGTGTGCATGTATACTAGCAATTCAATGCTTGCAAGAAGTTTTTAAATGGAAGGGTAACTCGGTGATTTGACGGCTATCTCTTTACAGCAACTGCTCATATTTATTTATTTGCACACAACCAGACAAATGCACATACTTTGTTCTGGTAAATATAGATATAAAAATAAAATTAGAGTCTCCCTTGAGCTGAGGTTGTAGCAGCTGTAGTATAGGATCCAGAAGACTCGGTCACAGGAAACTCAGGTAGTGATCTTGATTGTATCATTTGGGATTAAACGTTCAGCTGGTGGTCAATTTAAATCCCACTACTGGGGCGGGGGAGACTAATTCTGGAGTGAATGGAAGCAGATGGTTCAAACATCTCTGGCACAAACCATGAACGGCCATCGCTCCTAGATGCCATACACGGTGCCCGACCCATGCAGTCCCTCCACAAAGTAATGTGGGTCTCCCCTTGCCGATTAAAGGGAAGGCTTTTTAATAATATTTTTTCCTCTTATTTATGTGTTTTGGAGTCTTATGACCTGGGATTAATTAGGTGAGAATTCCTTTACATTACAGTACATCCTAAACTCTCCCTCTTTGTTGCTGAGCCTGTAGGAGGAAGTGAGAGCTATTAAGGGCATCTTTATTCGAATTAGCAATTCTTGCCCCTTGAATACTGTACTGCTTAAATTTTTTCTTTGCTATATATTCCAATTCTTCCCCATCCAGGCCTGTACAGCCTCTAGGCACTGGGAAAGCACCTTGGTAAAACAGCATTTAGGGAAGTTGAAGCTGGGCTAAAAGAAAGGACCAGCTCTAAACCAGCACTAAATTCCCCTTCTCCCCGGACAGCCAGGCCAATGTACTGTATCCCATTATAATTCTCTGCAAGTCACTATGGCAGCGTTTCTCAACCTTGGCAGCTTTAGGAAATGTGGACTTCAACTCCCAGAATTCCCCAGCCACCATGGCTGGCTGGGGAATTCTGGGAGTTGAAGTCCACACATCTTAAAGTTGTCAAGGTTGAGAAACACTGCACTATGGTAATCAGCTCCATCTTCATTACTGCCTTTGGCATCTCAGACCCTCCTTGATAGTAGCATCTGTGGAGTCCATGGTGCTCTCTGAGCCTTGTTGTTTTTTTTGCAGACGTTTCATTACCAGGCTACGCAACATCTTCAGTGCAAAAGGGGAGTGGGACTTGCTCTCTGTTTATATACCCTGGCTTGTCCTGCCTGTGTTGGTGGGAGTGTTGTACTCTCCTTGGTAGTACCTTGATTGGGTTGTTGTGTGCTGCTTGGTTGATTGACTGAGTTAATAGTTCCTTGATTAGGGTCTATTGTGTTGTTTGATTGCTCCTCTGCTGCTAATCTTGCTGTTAATCTTTGCCTATCTTGTTGTTGATTGCTGGCAAGGAGGTGTTCTGGTCTTCGGGCTTTTCTATTGTCTCTTATGAATGGTATGTAAATGTTGTTAACCTCTATGTGTCTGTTGATGGCTGCTTTGTCTGAGTGCCAAGCTTCCAGGAATTCTCTAGCATTTTTGGATTTGGCTTGGTTTAAGATGCTCACAGTTTCCCAGTTGAAAGTATGGTTGAGTCTGTCCATGTGTTGTGAGATTAAGGAGTTTTCATCATGTCTTCTGACTGCTAGTTGGTGTTCATGGATGCGTTCTGCTAGTCTTCTGCCAGTCTGTCCTACATAGTGGCTGTTACAGTCCTTACACTGTATGTTGTAGATAACTCCTGTTTTTTCTTCTTGGGCTACTGGGTCTTTTGGTTTACTTACGATGTTCTGAAGGGTTTTGGTTGGTTTGTGTGATACGGTGATGCTGTGTGGTTGTAACAGTCTATTAGTAGTTTCTGAGATGTTTCTGATGTATGGCAGTGTAATCCTTTTCATAGTTTCCGTTGGTTTTGCTGTGGTGGGTTGAGTGGTCAGGCACTTTTTGATAAAATTGCATGGATATCCATTTTTCTGGAAGATGCTATATAAGTGGTCTATTTCCTTTCTCTGGTGTTCTGGGTTGCTGCAGTGCGTTTGTGCTCGTCTGAATAGTGTTCTTACACAGCTCCTCTTTTGGGAGGTAGGGTTATTGCTTTGGTAGTGGAGCACTTGGTTAGTGTGGGTAGATTTCCAGTAGACTTGTGTTTCTAGAATATCATCATTTCCTCTACTGATGAGGATGTCCAAGAAGGGTAGTGTGTGGTTGTTTTTTTCTTCCCTTGTGAATTTTCTTCCTTTGAAGATGATGTTGATGGTTTCATGTGTTTCCTCCAGTTGATCCTTTTTTATTATGACGAAGGTGTCATCTACATACCGGATCCATACTTTGGGTTGTATGTGTGGGAGTGCTATCCTTTCTAGACGTTGCATTACTATCTCTGCTATGAGTCCTGAGAGTGGTGATCCCATAGGTGTTCCTTTGATTTGTTGGTATATTTGTCCATCAAACTGAAAGTAGGCGGTGAGGCAGAGGTTGATGAGGTCCATGATTCTGATCACAGATTAGTAGCATCTGTGACAGGAAGTCCCTGATCCTACTTCAACCCAGTAATCAATGGCTCCTCCTGCCAGCCAGCAATGTCTCTACCAACAAATACACCAAGAGAAACAAAATTTAGCCATCTCTGTTCCCTATGAGCCTACTCCAATTAGGATCTCACAGGGTCATGGACATGTGTTAGTTTTGTCTTGGCAACAAAAGAAAGTCATTTGATATTTCGTTCTAGGATTTTTTTTTCAATTTCCTAGTCTACAGCTCTGGGATTTGGTTGGTGGTCTCCATCCACTGTAACTACATACAAGCCTGGGTTGTCGAAATCAGCCTGGGTTAGTTAGGTCAGAGTTTCTCAACCAGGGTTCCATGGAACCCTAGGGTTCCACGAGATGTCATTAGGGGCTCACTGGGAGATCACGATTTATTAAAAAAAATATTTCAAATTCTGGCAACTTCAAAGTTTAAAGAGGTAAGTGTCATTCTTTATTTTTAGATTAAGAACACTGTTAATGCATATATACAGGCCTACCCATGAAACGAATATAATAATTTTGTAACTTCTGGCCTAGTTTTGAGCCTGAATGTACAGGGGTTCCCCGAGGCCTGAAAAATATTTAAAGGTTCCTCCAGGGTCAAAAGGTTGAGAAAGGCTGAGCTAGGTGCTATCATTTGCTTTGTTTAATATGGAGGGGAAAAGAATAATAATTTATTTCCTTTTTGGGTGAAGGGACCTTTTGTTGCTCCAGAGCCTGTACTACATTGGCCAGAGCAGTGATTAAATAGTTTTTACACTCTCCTTTTGGTGAGCTGTAGGAAGGACACATAGTTTTCTCTGCATCCTAAGGTTGCAGCAGTTAAGACTTGTCACACAGTTCACTTCAGAATGGTTTAAAGTGATTGGTGAATAGAAAATGTATCATGTAGAAGTGCCCCAAATAAAAATAACTTCATATCCTATATCTTGTGAACCAGTTAACTATATTGGTTCACCCTTTATTCCATAGATGACTGTTTATTGATGGTGGCTCCACCTGCCAATCAATATTTATTTATTATTTGAATTTATCCCCGCCCATCTCTACCATGGTAGACTCTGGGCGGTTTCCTGTTGTCCTTTTCAAAAAAAGTTGTCCATCCCTTCTAATGTGTTCATTTTTGTGAAAATGTTAGGTGACCTTACATTCTGATCCTTGACTTGAAACTGTATCTCTCTCAAATGATTATTATACAGGCAAATTAGTGTTTTTGAAATGATAGGCAGCGTTGCTAATTACAGTGTGGTAGTGAATTTCATTAGGAAACAACTAAAAGTGAGTGTTTAGTTTAATGACATAACTAGTAATTTGGTTTTGTTTTTTCTGATCATACTTAACAGTATAAAACAGGAAAAAAAATCTGGAAGTGTACTGTTCAATAATGTGGAAGGTATCAGAATTGTTCTTTTGTTTCATCGAGTTTAAGGAGTTTGGAATAATCCGAAGCTACATTAGGCCCATCTGGCTGTGCAGGAAAATCCCATTTAATTGCTCTTTTGCCAAAAATGTTATATCACTTCCTGGGAATGCAATTAATTTAAAACATATGGAAAGCACTAGAGAAGGTCCACAGTGAATTCAAAGATATTTTTTAGATGCAATTTTTCATAAGTAACAGTAAGGCATGTTATCCTACAGGGTTGAGAATTAACAAATTATGTCAGCACCTCACCCCTGAACCTTAAGTCATATGGGGCTTGTCAGAAGAAGTCAACAATACTTTCTTGTTTCTTACTATCCTTTTTTTTTTCCTTGAAAAGTTACACTGGAATTTTTTTATGGATACTTGTCTTTAAGTAGAATTAGAAAAGAAATTATTAAAACCTTTTAATTATTTACCCTACTGTAAATATTTGTGTTTGTAATATTTGCATACTGGACTGAAGTTTCCTCTTCCCTTGGTTTTGTTTAAATAATATAATATATTTTTGCTCTTGTACATTTTGTACATTTCTGAAATAAGGAAGGAGTAAATAATATGTCATCTATAGCATGCAAATGCATTTACAGATATTTCCATTTATGCAGATCAGGCTCCCTGCCTCATCCAACTACTACTATTGCTACCACCAATACTATTACTACTTCCTTCTCTTCCTCCTCTTTCTGCTTCCTCTCTTCTTATTTCAGTTCATATGCCAGAAAATAACGCAGTAGCTTCTAGCATCAGCTTGAGTTACAGAAATGTTAAGGAAGAATTGAGGCAATCATACAATTATAATTAAAGAGTTAAGAAGATTTTATTTCAGCAAAAATGTGTGGCATTTAATGCAAGAGGAAAAGTCTTAAAATAGGAAAGACATAGAAAATACAGATTTTCTGTTTCTGGGTACAATTTAAGGTGCTGGTTGTCACCTTTAAAGCCCTTCATAGCTTGGGACCGGGTTACTTATGGGACGGTCTCTCCCCAGTCATCTCTACCCATCCTACATGATCCAGCAGGAAAGGCATGGTCCGGGTACTGCTGGCTAAAGAATGTTTATGGGCGGGGCCCTGAAGGACAACCTTTTCTGCCATGGCGCCTGCCCCTTAGAACATCAACCCCTTTGGGATTACATTAGCCCCATCCTGCTGGCCTTCCATAAGGCCCTGTAAACATGCTTTTGTGCCTGAGCCTGGGATCCTGGGTGTGTGACAGAGCCTGTCTCCTGGATGTACTGATAGTTGTTTTATGATGCTCAGCTGCGGTGGGTTTTTATTTTTCTATACTATGCATTTTATCTATTTTATTGTAAGATGCCTAGAGTCACGTATGTGAGATAGGCAGCGACATAAATCGAATGAATAAATAAATAAAATATATTTCCATTTGCTATGGAGGTCAAATGCTACTTTCCAAACTGTTTTTACTGATTTTATTTTGCAGTTATTTTCTAGATGCTAACGTAGTTGCCAGAGCATTTAGACCGAACATCAGACTTACTCAGGAGAAGGTAGAGGTTAGAAACTCTTTGAGTTGTTCTGGTCTTTTTCTTTTTAGACAATAGCTCCAGACCTTCCTCAAACTTGGTTGGCTAGCTCAGCTTCTAGAAGCTGGTCATGGATAACTCTCCAGCACTGCACACCAATCCAGTGCCCTCCTCCATATAAAAATATTTTAAAATTTTAAAAATGTTTTATCCATAAATGCTCTTTGAACAAGCAGACCCTGGACATAGCATTTCTGACCCCAGAAGGCATCTCTCTTTAATAATTCTGCTGATACTTCAGAAGTTGGCTGGAGCTTCTGGCAAATATGCAGTCAGTTGATCAAGATGATGTGGTCTGGTGTTAAAACAGAGTTCTATTCCATTATTTGGTTTTTAATGCAAACAATGGTTTCCCAGGTGATACTTCCACATGAGCTATGAAACAGGACAGGAATATGCTACTGAAATGCAATGTGACAGTCCGTGAGTTCTCTATGTACATAATAATATTGATAATAATAGAATATGGTACATATATGTTTGCATAGAAGAGGAACTAAAGAGCCTCTTGATGAGGGTGAAAGAGGAGAGTGCAAAAGCTGGCTTGAAACTCAACATTAAAAAAACTCAGATCATGGCATCTGGTCCCATCACTTCCTGGCAAATAGAAGGGGAAGAAATGGAAGCAGTGACAGATTTTATTTTCTTGGGCTCCAAGATCACTGCAGACGGTGACTGCAGCCATGAAATTAAAAGACGCTTGCTCCTTGGGAGAAAAGCTATGGCAAACCTAGACAGCATATTAAAAAGCAGAGACATCACCTTGCCGACAAAGGTCCGTATAGTTAAAGCTATGGTTTTCCCAGTAGTAATGTATGGCTGTGAGAGTTGGACCATAAGGAAGGCTGAGCGCCGAAGAATTGATGCTTTCGAACTGTGGTGCTGGAGAAGACTCTTAAGAGTCCCTTGGACTGCAAGGAGGTCAAACCAGTCAATCCTAAAGGAAATCAACCCTGACTGCTCATTGGAAGGACAGATACTGAAGCTGAAGCTCAAATACTTTGGCCACCTAATGCGAAGAGAGGACTCACTGGAAAAGACCCTGATGCTGGGAAAGACTGAAGGCAAAAGGAGAAGGGGATGTCAGAGGATGCGATGGTTAGATAGCATCACCGATGTAATGAACATGAATTTGAGTAAACTCTGGGAGACAGTGGAGGACAGGAAGGCCTGGAGTGCTATGGTCCATGAGGTCACGAAGAGTCGGACACGACTAAACGACTGAACAACAACAACAAAATTGATTGAAGTGGAGGAAAGTCCTGATTCGATTATTTTCTTTTTGCAAGCATATTGGAAAGCATCACGCTTGCAGTGGCTTAACTCGATATGAGAAGAATGAAAGTCACAGGACATTTGAGTTCTTTTTTAATATAGTAAATTTTATTAGGTTTCAAGAAAAGAATAAAAACTCCATCTCCATCAATTACAAAAACTCATCTCCATCAATTACAATTTTGATGTTTCCATTCTTTGCAATTGTCATGAGTTTGGCTTTTTTGATATTCAGAAAGAGGCCAAACTTCTCGCTTTCTTCTTTGAGTCTCATGATTAGGTGCTTTAGGCCTTCCTGGGTTTCTGAGACGAGGGTTGTATCATCCGTGTATCTAAGGTTATTGATGTTTCTTCCGCCAATTTTTACCCCAATTTCTGATTCGTCTAGCTCGTTTCCTGATGATCACTTCGGCGTACAAGTTGAATAAGAAAGGTGACAGAATGCAACCTTGTCGCACACCTTTCTCGATCTTGAGCCAATCAGTGTCACCATATTGAGTTTGTACAGTGGCTTCCTGATTTACATACAGTGATTTCATCAACTTCACTAAATGTAGTGGCACCCCAAGGTCTGCTAGGGCTCTCCATAAATTGTCATGGTCAACACAATCAAAAGCTTTCCTGTAGTTGATGGAGCACATATAAATATTATTTTGATATTCACATTTTTCCATTATCCATCAAACATTTGCAATGTGATCACGGGTGCCACGGCCCTGTCGGAAACCAGCTTGGACATCTGGCAGTTCCCTTTCGATGATTGGAGCCAGGCGTTGCTGTATGACTTTCAGTAGAACCTTGCTAGCATGAGATATGAGAGCAGAAGTGCGGTAGTTAGAACACTCCTTTGAATCCCCCTTTTTTGGCAATGGAATAAACACTGGTTGTTTCCAGTTATGTGGCCATGTGCTGGTTTCCCAAATTTTCTGGCACAAAGCTCTGATAATTGCAGTTGGTACTGGCCTTAACAATTCAGCAGGGATGTTGTCAACTCCTGGGGCCTTGTTGTATTGCAGTTGGTTCATTGCCCACTTGACTTCTTCATCAAGGATGGCTGGTTCTAGTTCTGTTTCCTTATCCTCCTCTCTTTGATGTTGCTCCTCTGTACAAGTAGCAATCTAGAATTAGATGAGAAATTAGAATCTTTAAAATAAGCTAACCTAATTGGATCTAAGGTTATCTCCTAAAATGTGTGCCACCAATGTCTATGAATGTTTTAACCTCTTCATTCTTAAATGTAATGTTGTTGTTCAGTCATTTAGTCTTGTCCGACTCTTCGTGACCTCATGGACCATAGCACGCCAGGCCTTCCTATCCTCCACTGTCTCCTGGAGTTTACTCAAATTCATGTTCATTACATCGGTGATGCTATCTAACCATCTCATCCTCTGCCGTCCCCTTCTCCTTTTGCCTTCAGTCTTTCCCAGCATCAGGGTCTTTTCCAGTGAGTCCTCTCTTCGCATTAGGTGGCCAAAGTATTTGAGCTTCAGCTTCAGTATCTGTCCTTCCAATGAGCAGTCAGGGTTGATTTCCTTTAGGATTGACTGATTTGACCTCCTTGCAGTCCAAGGGACTCTTAAGAGTCTTCTCCAGCACCACAGTTCGAAAGCATCAATTGTAATTGTAATGTAATGTTACACTCTCTTAATTCAAGCTGGATTACCTGTCTGGGTTCAAGGAAATTATATGCATTTACTGCAGAGAGATTTCATTGTTATACAGAATCTTAGATATGATAGGAAAATGAATTATAAAGCTCGATAACTTTTTAAAAAGATGATAAATAAGGAGGGAGAAAATATAACAGTTTTCTTTTCTTTTTTTTCAGGCTATGCCAGTTATTACAGAAAAGGCGAAGGCTGGTGAGTGACTGATGGCATATTTGTTTTGCTCTTCCCCTTCAACTGATTTTGTGGAATATTACGTTATGTATCTCTAAAGAAAGAAGCAGCCTTGAAGTACAGTTTCAGCAGAAGGTGCAAATTATGAACTTAGCAGATATTAAGTGCTTGCTGTTAATAATCTGCATTTTCATTCCACTGCAGAAAACAGTGGTATACATTGGTGGTAAAGGTTTCCCCAAAGTTTATAAATCAGTTCTGTTAAAAAATAAGTTTGGCCTGAGGCAATATGGCCAATGATCAGTCAGAAAGACAAAATCTGATATAATAGGCTGGGATCTTGCTTACTTAACCCTCAGTAACAAAGAAATAATTGTCTTCTGGATCATTTTGTTGTTGGTACTTTTGTCTAGAAAACATGTAATAGCAATTTGGAACACACATGCAGATAGCTGAATGGCTTCTGATGAATCAGTGTGCATTCTGCACATAGTTGGAAATTTTAAATCCTCTACATTATTGTAAAACATCCTAACTTCTCTCTTTCACTAAGAATTTAGTGTAAGTTTATTATGATGTGTGGCGTTTAAAAAATTATCCAGTCTGGTAGAGTTTTAGATTGCTGCTTTATAACATTTTTTCCCACTTCAGATAAACTATGATTTTGCACTATGATTTTGCTCGGTAAAGTGTTGATTGTGCTGAAGAAGGAGTAAAACTATATTTTTAATTCTACTCTCTAAACGCTTTTTCTTTCTAACATCTATGGACTGAGCACAGAGGTTTGCAAAGGAAGTTCAGCTTGCATATATGAGATTTTATTTTATTTATTTATTTATCATATTTATTCACCACCCATATCGTGTAACGACGACTCTGGGCAGTTTACAATGAATAAAAAGCATACAAGATTCAGTATAAAATATAAATATATATAAAATATAAAATATAAAACCCAAGATGGTCTTAGTAAAATTTTCTGGGGCCACATCAAGGTATCAACCACCCCCATGCTCGACTATCCCCCCCCTCGCCCCAAGCGAGGTGGCATAGCCATGTCTTTTTGTTGTTTTATAAAATTTGTGATCAGAGTTATGGAAAAACCAAGAGATAAGTTTGTAGTAAAATGTTGCTTTATTTAAAACAAAAACATAGGAATAAACCTTGAATCTTCTTTAGCTAAAGAAGGCATGGCTTGAGAATTTACATTTTAAAGACAAAAAGAGCAGTTAGCAGAGTGCAGAGGACAGAAGAACAAAAGGCATTTACATTTTAAACCTTAACTTGACCAGCATCTGAGTGGACAGGATTTAGCATGTGACCAAAACACCTAGGCAACAGATTCCCAATATGGGCAAAGCTCAAACAGCTAATTCTGATTGGTCAGAACTCTCAGACTGGCTGGCTCCAAAAGGTAAATTAACATTCCTGAGTGGGGGTGAACATGTGCTCCTGAGCCCAAACAGGAAAAAAGTTTGAGGCCT
Source organism: Charina bottae (assembly GCA_023362775.1). NCBI lineage: Eukaryota > Metazoa > Chordata > Lepidosauria > Squamata > Charinaidae > Charina > Charina bottae. The sequence continues at coordinate 20,423,331 of JALMGJ010000019.1, read as the reverse complement.
GGCTTTTTAAAAACTCAGCCACATATTCTACAGACATAAAAAATATATACAACATGTCTTAACTCCCTTTCTGAAGGCCGGGAGAGTGTGGGCCTGCCTCACCTCTGGGGCTAAGTTATTCCAAAGGCTGGGGGCCATGGCAGAGAAGGCCCTCCTCCTGGACCCTGCCAATCGACAATCTCTCATGGACAGGGTCCATAACATGCCCTCTCTGCCTGACCAAGTGGGATGGGTCGATGTAATGGGGGTGAGGCGGTCCCTCAGGTAACCTGGACCCATGCCATATAGGGCTTTAAAGGTGATAACCAACACCTTGAAATGGACCTGGAAGCAGACTGGCACCCAGTGCAGCTCGCGTAGCAAAGGTGTTACATGCGCCCTCTTTGGGGCTCCTAAAACTGCTCGCACGGTGACATTTTGAACAAGCTGTAGCTTCCGGATAGTCTTCAAGGATAGCTCCATGTAGAGCGCATTGCAGTAGTCTATGTGGGAGATGACTAGGGCATGAGTGACTGATCAGAGGACCTCCCAATCCAGGAAGGGGCGCTGCCCTCCCCCAACTCCCTGAGCCGACCCAAAAGGATACCATGGTCGATGGTATCAAAAGCCACTGAGAGGTCAAGAAGAGCCAGAATGGATGCACTGCCCCCATCCCGCTCCCACCAGAGATCATCCAAAAGTGTGACCAAAGCTGTTTCCATCCCATATCCGGGCCTGAAACCCGACTGAAAAGGGTCCAGATAATCTGTTTCATCCAGGATCCTCTGGAGCTGCAACACTACCACTTTCTCAACCACCTTCCCTAAAAAGGTGACGTGGGAGCCTGGACGAAAATTGTCCAGGATGGTGAGATCCAGTGACGGTTTCTTGAGGAGGGGGTGCACCAGTGCCTCTTTAAAGGCAGCCGGAAACACTCCCTCCCCCAAGGATGAATTTACCATCGCCTGGACCCACCCACACATCACCTCCTGAGCTCCCTTCACCAGCCAGGACGGACAAGGATCTAATTGACAGGTGGTGGCGTTTACAGTCTGGAGAACTCTCTCCACTTCCTTGCACCTAACAGGATCAAACTGTTCCCAGATAACCGAGTAAGCACACTCCCCAGGCCATTTAAACAGGGCCGTTGGACGGCATTCTGTGGATGCAATAAGAGTGGAGAAATAATGATGTTTCGCCACTCTTACTGCCACAAGGTAGGCCTTAATAGCGGCTCTAGCTTGTGGTCAGTCAGATTCGGTCCTTGTCTTCCTCCAGCGGCACTCTAGATGTCTCTTGATCCTCTTCAGAACCCTCAACTCCTCCATAAACCACGGTGAGTAACGGGTTCGATGGGACAAGAGAGGTCATACAGGCGCGATCCTGTCCAAGGACCCGGCCACTTCCCTATTCCAGGCGGTAGCCCGGGCCTCCACTGGACCGTGTAGCAGATCCTCGGGTACAACCCCCAGCTCCCTCTGAAACCCCATTGGGTCCATCAGTCACCAGGGGGGAACCAATCGAATGGGTCCTGCCTTCCTGTGGAGGGGGGCAGTGTAGGAGAATCTCAAGGTCACCTGCAGTCAGAACATCAGATCCCTGCAATCAGAACATCTGACTGGAATGTCTGAATTGTGTGTGCACCCACATACATAAACTCACACATATACATGGAGATGCAATAATAAACTGTTGCATCAGAGGGAAATGAGAGAGCAATATTCAGAAACTACACACTGTGACAACTACCTTATTAACTGTGGTTGACTGATTACGTGCCATCAAGTTGTTTTCGACTTCTAGTGACCACATAGATAAATTTTCTCCATGACATTCTACCCCTAACCTGCTCTTTCAGGTCTTCCAGTGGTGCACTCATCACCACTGTAACTGAGTCCATCCACCTTGCTGCTGGTCATCCTCTTCTTCTCTTTCCTTCCACCTTTCCCAGCTTTAGAGCCTTTTCCAGAGAGATGAATCTTCGCATAATGTGTCTGAAGTAGGATAATTTGAACCTGGTCATTTGTGCCTTGAGTAAGAACTCTGGGTTGATTCGTTCAATGATCCATCTGTTTGTTTTCCTGGCTGTCCACTATTAATTATTAATATTAAAATTTAACACTGGAGTAACTGTAGATGAATAAATAAAACAATTTAAAGATCAATAAATGCAGCAAGGTAATTTCTTGATGAATACCGTAGCTGAACCAAGTTATAGCAGTCTTAGCTCTATGTATAGGAGCTAGCAATCATTAATCAGCAAACAGATATGCAAATAGAGGTCCAGAAAATGTGAGCAAAGATAAACTATACAACTGAGCAAAAACACTGGGAAAAAAGAATAAAACCCTTCTGATGTTCCTGCCTATACTTTCCCTGACAACTTTATCCTACTGATTCCAGTTCTCCCAGGGTTTTGGGGCTGAAGGCCTGAGTGAGGGCCATCAGACTTGGGTTGCAGAATACAGGAAACTAGATAGCAACAAAGAGATACAGAAAAATATATCCTATTTGCTGCTATCTACTGTAATGGCTATCTGGGTGCTTGCAGCCCAGATCTAGTATCCTCACTTTTTATTGTTTTAATATACGGAGTTGGGAGGAGAAAAAAAGATAAAGGAAAAGGAAAAACACACTAAGAAAAAGAAACAATGAAACGTAATGTTAAATTTCATAAATCATTGAGCCTAGTTTTTGAACACATTGTCAAATTTTGACCACACAGCATTTTATTGATTTCTTTTTATTACATCTAAGAGCCAATTTGTAAATGGAAAGCAAATATATATTAGTTATCTAAGACGGTAAATTTGAAGTCCCATGATGTTTCCATAGTTGAAAACTAATCTTTCTTGTTGTTCTCACTTCCATGCTAGATGTATCCACAATTCTTCATATAGTTCCTTTTGGTATATAATTCCAAATTACCTACCTGAGTCCCAGGCCCAGTGAGTAAATTAACTCCTCCTGTGTTGCTACTATCAGGACTTGCATCTACTTGCAACTGGGAAAAAGAAACTTCTAGCTGCAACTCTCAGTCTCTCACCTCCTGCCTCTCCTTGGAAGAAGAGAGTGGCTTTATAGTTATAAAATACTTAGACTTACCAATAAGTCTGTCTAGCCCAATATATGCAAGACTCTCATTTATCCAATGAAGTAGATGGTAGGTCACAAAAGTTATGCCAGAACCAATTTGTTAGCCTTTAAGATACCACAACATCCTTCATCGTTAGGTTGTCATGGTTCCATTGATTAAAGGTTACTTAGCTCCAGTGAACTCTAGATATAACACCTCTGCTCTTCAAACCATCAATAGAATTTAATTTCTGTATAAAATGTAATTTTATCTCTGCTGGAATCTCCCTTTGAACATGATTTCTTTCCAATGGTCACTCAATATTTGACATTAGTCTCTAGTCAGCTCTGAAATCTTGAACTAGGAATTTTCTGTGGCACCTTTGATTTGGAAGTATTAAAATACAGAGATAATTAAAAGGGGCCTAAAATCTAAAATCTAAGGGGGCATGGTGGCTCAGTGGGTAAGACGCCAGGCTTGTGGCAGATCGCACGTTTGGAGGTTCAAATCCCTAGCCCTGCGTGACGGAGTGAGCTCCCACACTCGCCCCAGCTCTTGCCAACCTAGCAATTCGAAAGCATGCAAATGCAAGTAGATGAATAGGTACCACTTCGGTGGGATGGTAACAGCATTCCGCGTGCGTCATGTCAGCCACATGACCGTGGAAGCATCTTCGGACAACGCTGGCTCTTCGGCTAAGAAACGGAGATGAGCACCGGCCCCTAGAGTCAGACACGACTGCACAAATGTGTGGGGGGAACCTTTACCTTTTAAAATCTACCAATCTTCTTCCAGACTACAGTCACAATGCTAGGCAACATACGATCCAATTGTGCCATCACATGGAGAGAGGAACTCGGTCTGTGAAGTGACTGAGTGATGATAAGGTGGGTTGTGCTTCAATGTGTGAGCTCCCAGCAGGAAACCTTTTAAAAACCTCCTAGCAACATGCTTTTCTGTCAATAAACTAGATTCATGTAAAAAAAAACTTCCAGTAAACTAGAAACAATTTAAAACTCTGCTGTAAGTGGAACTCTATTAAGAAAGCACTTTGTATTTTGGCTTCATTTTGTATACTCTTTTATTCTTCAAGTCAGGTTGAATATTGATAATACCAAATGTGTTGTGTGGCAATAACGTTATTAGATAATAGATCTATGCAAAGCTTCAAAGGAATGCTTTGCTTCAATGATGGTGCACATGAAGAACCCCTTTGGATCTCTTTCATAAGCAATGCCCCCATCAAAGTAAAGTCGCTTCACTTCACATTCCTTTCAAGCAGAGCTTTCCAAACTTTTCATGTTGGTGACACACTTTTCAGACATGCATCATTTCACGACACACTCTTACAGCAGGGCACAAGGCAGGCACTAGGACCTGAGCGGAATCCTGGCAGGGCAGGTTTGGAGGCAGCAAGGCACAAGGCAGGCACTAGGACCTGTGCGGAATCCTGGCAGGGCTCGGAGGCAGCAGCAGCAGCCACGACACACCCAGACACTGCAGCCGACACACTAACGTGTCGCGACACACAGTTTGGAAAGCTCTGCTCTAAAGCTTTGATGCAGAGAACCTCAACAAGAAGAATCACATTGCCTCCTCCCTTGATGAGGCAAGTCATGGCACCTCAATAAGGCAAAGGCCAACCTCTTCCCCCAGATCTGTTAAGACAATATTGGTTGATCTGCTCCCTAAAGAACATAGGAATAAGATCTGAATGTGGATTCCCGCCAAACTGTACCATCTAAACTTCCCCCCTTGCGCGCCAAATTACCAACCGATGATCTCATGGTGCAAACGTCCTCATCTCCACACTCCCGCAGGTGGGTGACCTTGACGAAGCCGTCTCCAGCCTCCACTATCAGACATAACACTCAACGGCCAGTCCCCCTCCCAACAGTTCCCACAACATCTCTAGGCCGAATCCCAATGGCAGGATTCATAGACATGAACCCTGACATTAAGACAATATTGGTTGATCTGCTCCCTAATGAACATAGGAATACCAGTAAACCAGAGAGAGGGACAAGCTGGGGGCAAGGAGATATGGAAGCCAAGGACACATAGGGTAGAAAGTACAAGAGGTTCATGCAAGTCACAGACTGGTAGGCAGTGAGCTAACAATATAATATTACACAGTAAGTCTTACAATATGACTTCCTCAGGAGGAATGGCCACTCACAAAACAGCCATTTATCATTTAAAGATAACCTCCTGATTACTTTCATTTTTTGATAGACGGGAGGTCATATTTCCAAATAAAGTATTGGGCTGCTCCTCTTATTTACTCCACCCACCCACCCCTCCCATCCATACTGTTTTCTATGAATACCTACAGGGCCTTTGTGGTGGCATTCTCAGAAATAAAAATAATGCTCTGTGGCTTGCCATTTTTCCATTTAATTTTGTAATTACAAATCACCATTATAAAAAGTCACATGGGGTGGAAAGCCTGCTGGTGCCAAGGATAATGTCCTTGAGCAAATTGATGCCTATTATCTACCTGACATAAATGAAACACTCCCTTTCTCTTAGTGCAGGTAATCTAGACCCTTTGCAGAATCAAGAAGCAACATACAGACATCGAGATTATATTTATGCGTCATCAAGGCCTGGGTTAGGAGGCATAGTTCTGCTTTTCTTTGGTTTGTTAATCCTCCTTGTGGATGGCTGGTGTCTGGAAAAATCTTAGCTGGAATGCATATGTTTAAGTAATGCGGTGACGCTTAAAAGGATTTTCTGTTCATTGGTTTCTGCATAAGACTCAAAACATATACACACCTTTTCTTTAAAAAAATGTAATTCTTGCTTCTCACTTTGGTAAAGTTGAAATGCTCAGGGAGTGCATGAAGGCTGAATAATTACTGGAAGCTGCTTGGGTTGTTCAACCCTGCGTGACAATGACTCTTGCTTCCAATTCTTTTATATGCCCTGACTCCTATATATTTTGCTTCTGGTTATATAGTGAACCTTCAAGCTGGGAAATCAGTTTTCCCAGTCAGATGAGTAGCTTCTCCCTTCCATTTCTCTGTAAAACCAATCCCAGCATTGCTTCCTGGACTGCATGGCTGACTGCCAAACAACCATTCAGTTTTAATGGACATATTATTGTGTTCAGTTGCGCTATTGGCATTTCTGTTCTGGGAGAAGAGTGATGATGATTGTAGTCCCTGATGGTTAACTTTTCATCTTCAGGAATGTGACAGTCCTTTTTGGAAAAAGACAAGGAAGCTATACTTTTTCTCCTTGGTTCTTTGGTTTAACTGAATCCTGCAAATCTCTTTCAGAGTAAGAGAGCTGCATAATTATGCCCCAAATCTGGGGACAGCCCTACAATCACACAAGAGTTTCTTCACAGAAGCTTTTAAACAGGATATAGGGACAGACTATAATATTTATTTAATGATTTGTATTATTCAGTGGCCTCCCAATTCCTGATGACTCTGGGCAGCTTACAATTTAAAAAATAAGAATAGTGCGAAAGGAAAGGAAAGGAAAGGAAAGGAAAGGAAAGGAAAGGAAAGGAAAGGAAAGGAAAGGAAAGGAAAGGAAAGGAAAGGAAAGGAAATCATGAATGGCCCAGAAATGTATAAACAAAAAACCCATCCAATGTGGGCTCAACCATCACAGCACTGGAGCCTGGGAGAATAGCCAGGTCCCTAATAGCTTTCCGAGGGTGGGAGCCCATCCAGATCTTTGGAGGAATATTATTCTGGAGGGCAGGCACCATAACAGAGAAGGCTTAGCTACAAAGCTTCTCTGGCCTTAGCTACAAAGGTGTAAATGGGTCTAGAGCTGCTCAAAGACTAAGAAGGAATATACATTATTCCAATATGTGGCATGCATTCTATATGATTTGCTTTGGAAATGAGTCCAGCTACATGGACATAGGAAACTGCTTTCTGCATAGTTAGACCTTGGGCACCTACAGATCAGTATTGATCATGATGACTGGCGAGATCTCTCTGTGGTTTCAGAATTAGGCTTTTCCTGCCTTAGGATGCTGGGGATTAAACCTGGCACTGTTTGGTGCTCTGCAACTGAGATCAGGTCTCTATTTTGGAATAATGTTCTTTGCTGCAGGTAGATTTAATGTGTTGATTTTGGGATTAATGGTGGGAAAATCCCATTTTCAGATTTTTCCAATAATAAACGACTACCAATAGATTCAATAAGAATCTTAGCAATGATGTTGTCTTTTTAGTTAGGGAAGGTCAATCAACTTTCTGTGTCATGTGCATTTAGCCCCCACCTACCTCAAGACTGTGTTTCCAATTGTATTCTTATATTTTTATAAATGTATGTGGCCATACATGCCTTGTGTGGGAGGAAAGACTAACTAAAAACTGTGAGGCAGCAGCAACTGATAGCACTGTGCACTGAGAAACATCCCATTTTGCATTTCACAATTCACTACTAGGAAGATACCATAATAGTTCAAGGAGGTATTATGTAAAGTATATCTTTAAAAAGAAAAGATAAATTGACAGTTTGTCTACATTACTTTATCACTTTGGAGAGATAAATGTCATATCTGCATTAACAAATCAGGTTGAGAAGTGGGGTACATTGTTTTTAATCGAAGATTACCACTTATGTCATCCTGATTCCAAACATTTTTGTAGTGTGAGAATATTTGTGCCAAATAAGAGATGCAGTAATTGCTAGCATGACAGCCTGTTTGGTGTAGTGGTTAAGGCATCAGGCTAGAAACCAGGAGACCATGAGTTCTAATCCTGCCTTAGGCACAAAGCCATCTGGGTGACCTTGGGCCAGTCACACACACACAGCCCTAGGAAGGAGCTTTGTTGTTTATTCGTTCAGTCGTTTCCGACTCTTCGTGACTTCATGGACCAGTCCACGCCAGAGCTTCCTGTCGGCCGTCACCATCCCCAGCTCCCCAATGGTTGAGTCCGTCACCTCCAGAATACCATCCATCCATCTTGCCCTTGGTCGGCCCCTCTTCCTTTTGCCTTCCACTTTCCCTAGCATCAGCTTCTTCTCCAGGGTATCCTGTCTTCTCATGATGTGGCCAAAGTACTTCAGTTTTGCCTTTAATATAATTCCCTCAAGTGAGCAGTCTGGCTTTATTTCCTGGAGTATGGACTGGTTTGATCTTCTTGCAGTCCAAGGCACTCTCAGAATTTTCCTCCAACACCACAGTTCAAAAGCATCTATCTTCCTTCGCTCAGCCTTCCTTATGGTCCAGCTCTCGCAGCCATAGGTTACTACAGGGAATACCATTGCTTTAACTATGCGGACCTTTGTTGTCAGTGTGATGTCTCTGCTCTTAACTATTTTATCAAGATTTGCCATTGCTCTCCTCCCAAGAAGTAGACGTCTTCTGATTTCCTGGCTGCAGTCAGCGTCTGCAGTAATCTTTGCGCCTAGAAATACAAAGTCTGTCACTGCCTCCACTTTTTCTCCCTCTATTTGCCAGTCATCAATCAAGCTCGTTGCCATAATCTTGGTTTTTTTGAGGTTTAACTGCAACCCAGCTTTTGCACTTTCTTCTTTCACCTTCGTCATAAGGCTTCTCAACTCCTCCTCGCTTTCAGCCATCAAAGTGGTATCATCTGCGTATCTGAGATTGTTAATGTTTCTTCCAGCGATTTTAACTCCAGCCTTGGATTCCTCAAGCCCAGCATGTCGCATGATGTGTTCTGCGTACAGGTTGAATAGGTAGGGTGAGAGTATACAACCCTGCCGTACTCTAGGAAGGAGCAGGCAATGGCAAATCACTTCTGAAATCTTGTCAAGAAAAACTGCAGGGACTTGTTCATGTCAGATTTCCCATATGAAATTGGCAAATATTTTCTGTACGGAGAAAAGTTTCTCATGGTGACGTGAAGTGCAGGTGCCAGATAACAACTGTCACGTGTGTATTGTTATGGCTACTTCGCATGAGAACAAGTTTTCCTGATTCCCTCCATGGGAAGCCTGCTCCAGGGGGAGCAGAGGGAGGGAGGAGATCACGTGCTCACTTAGATGCAGCACTGCCACCCAATAGCAGGTCACTATGCTATGGCCTACTGCTTTAGGCCTAGTGTGTGTCACACCTAACTTCCAGCCAATCGGAAAGCTGGAAGAACTGAATATCTAACCATGCAAAATGGTGTTCTATGCTTCTTGACTTTTTGTGTCTTTAGCCATGTAGTTCTTCACGTGTATTCTACTTCTGCAGACTGGGCAGTGCGTAGTTATGCCTGGCTTTGGGTATAGGCCGTGGCATGAGCTCTGGCCCTGGAAACAATACATGAATCTCTACTTGTAAGTTTGTTTTTCCTTTTACAATGCTGTATCATGTATATTCAATTTTCCTTTTTGCGATAACGTGATTGTATATGCATTATTGCCTTATGCTACAAGTAAACACTTTTAGCCCTAAAAGCTTCACTCTGTCTTGTTTATTTTCAAGCCTCGATTTTTTCCCTATAAGCCAGCACACACCCCATCAGTTCAGGCAGTCACCACACACCCCAAAAAAATTACTAGCAGAACAGTATTTAAAATATTATGCTGTCTTGTATTTGAAGCTTTCTGCTTGACTACTGCATGCAGAACAGAAGCAGATTTGTGTTATCCCTATATCAATGTTCATTATTGTTAACTCTGCCTGGTGGTGCCTGTTGACTCTGGAATATTCTAAGCTACGTTTCTCTATGAAATCCAGATTGGCTTCTATGGCATAATTTATATGCAAAATGCTTTTGTCCTCCATGTTTCTTGGAAGGAATATCTACTTGTCCCTAAAACAACAGTCACACAGACAAGAATGTAGAATTCTCTATAGCCCAGTTGCCAAGTTCCCCTGAACAATGTATCCTTTCTGAGTTTCAGGCAGCAAGGAATTCTTCTCTGTTCCAGTGTGACATAGAAGTATAATCTGGCTACTTCAAAATACTGCCCTGGCTATTTCAAAATGCACTGGGAAACTGAAAAACTGCTGCATATTTAGCCAAAAGGAAGACGACCAGGAATTTAGGCAGACAGAAAAAAAATTATAAACACCAACAAATATCCTATACAATACCCAGCTTTTCCACTTTATCAATCTATGATTACTATATTTGGCTGAAATTAATCCTGCAGATTTCCCCTCGCATATATATGTGTGCAAGAGAGTGTTTGTGCATTCACACTATTCTGGTATATGTGTTTGCATATATAGAGAAAGAATATAAACCTTTCAGAAGCCACACTCCAAACTGCATGGTAAAATGTTAATTTATATTAACAGACTAAACAATTACTGATTTCACAACAAAGAAGGAACATTTTATCACATGTTGTGGTCCATATTATGGAGTGATTTATTCAAATTCTTGCAATGAATCTAAGTCTGAGGTGGAATCTGAATCAGTATGTAGAGGTTGGATCAAGGACTGAAGTTCTGTCCTTTCAATCAAAACTACCTCATAAGTAAGGTAAAAGTAAGGTAAGGTAAAAGTAACCCCCGCACATTTGTGCAGTCGTGTCCGACTCTAGGGGCCGGTGCTCATCTCCGTTTGTTAGCCGAAGAGCCAGCATTGTCCGAAGATGCTTCCACGGTCATGTGGCCGCATGACGCGCGCAGAACGCTGTTACCTTCCCACCGAAGTGGTACCTATTAACCTACCTGCATTTCCATGCTTTCGAATTGCTAGGTTGGCAAGAGCTGGGGCGAGTGTGGGAGCTCACTCCGTCATGCGGGACTAGGGATTCGAACCTTCGAGCTTGCAATCTTCTGATCGACAAGCCTGGCATCTTACCCACTGAGCCACCACGCCCCCTATAGAATAGGTAGGGAAGGGAATAACCATGTTTTTGCCTTGGTTTTTACCTTCTTGGTAATTTTTTTTTTTTGGCATGTTTTTGCCTTGATTTTTACCTTCTTGGAGGAAAGGTATGATGTCAATGGAAGTAATACAAATATTCAGAGTGAGCATTTCATTGTCTTAGATGCTTTATTCTGGTGATCCTCATTAGATCATAGTTCATATTTATTTATTTATTTATTTATTTATTTATTTATATATATTTCAACTTCTATCACCGCACCATCTCCCCCAAAGGGGACTCTACTAATTATCTACTAATCTTCACTATATAGAATGGACTTTCCCACTGTCATCTACCCCCCCCACACACACACACACACAATGCATGTATTTAAGATAATAAATAACTTGACATATCTCATTTGTGCAGTTTTCACTTCTCAAGGACAGAAGGAAGAATCAGGGAGATTTGGCTGCATTGTGTTGAGCCATGTTCATATGCCTTTGTGTCTCTTATTGTATGTGTGTGCTGTGCTACTTGCATGCTAGAGAAGGTATATACAGTATTACAATAAAAAGTGTATAAATAATACAGTGTATGTATGAATGGGCCTTGGAACATATATTCAATTGTCATAATGTGTACATACCTACAAAGTTCAGAATAGTGCAGGCAATGGTATTCCCAATGACACTCTATGGAAGTGAAAGTTGGACTTTGAAGAAGCAGGACAGAAAGAGTATTGATGCATTTGAGCTTTGGTGTTGGAGAAGACTCCTGAATTGATAGCCAAGAAAACAAACAAATGCATCATCAAATAAATCAACCCAGAGTTCTCACTCAAGTCACAATGACAAGGCTCAAATTAACTTACTTCAGACCCATTATGCAGAGGCCTAGATCTCTAGAGAAGTCTGTAATGCTGGGCAAGGTGGAAGGAAACAAAAGAAGAGGACAACTTGCAGCAAGGTGGATAGACTCAGTTACAGTAGTGATGGGTGCACTGGTGGAAAACCTGAAGGACCAGGTTAGGGACAGATCATCCTGGAGAAAATCAATCTGTGCAGTTGCTAAGAGTCAACACTGAGTTGATGACATATAATCAAGAAATAAACTTCTTTATTTCTGAGATTTATAATGATAATGGGAACTAAATAAAATAGCCAAGACAACTTTAGAACAAGAGTTTATACTGGTAAATGAATACTCAAAACAAGTTATTAAAAGCTCAAAAATTATCTATATCTGGAATTATTGTTTTATTCAAGATGACACCCATTACGAAGTGTTGTTTAATGAAGTGATTGCTAGTGGGTTTCATCCTGCCAAGGTTGGACTTAAAGGTGATAACAGTAGTAGGGACAGAGAGTGCTCCAGTGGAGTCATCATTCCAATTTCTTTAGTGTCCCAGAAATACACTTTGCCAGATGCATTGTGGGACGCTTAGATGGAGATGCTAATTGGAACCTTGAGAACCTATGAAACCCCCTATTGGGGAAGAAGTAGACCTTGCTCATAGGCTTTTTTCCCTCCCAAATATCTTTTAAAAAAATTACTGAGCCCTGAAGTACTTAAGATATAGTAGTTTTGTTTTTAATAACACAGTGAATTCCGTTTTAATGAAATTACTAGAATGAGGAGCAGGCTTATTTTTATAAATGTAGCTATGATATAAAAATTTAACAAAGTCAATTACTATTAGATTTAAAAATCTGTGAGAATATTTTCTCCCCTAAATTAAATATTAGAGTTTATGCAAGCCAAGTTGGCTGCCTTGATCCTAAGAAACTGAATTCAACATCTGGAAAATCTCATATTGCATCTGTGTTGGGTTTGAATACTTTTTGTTGCTTTCTCCACCAGTTCCAATCATTCTTTTACCTTTATCCTGTTTTCTTCACAGTAAAAAACATTTTGTTGCCGGAGTATACTCTACTGCAACTAAATATAGCACAATCATTTCATTTCCTGGGATTCTGTTACTTAGTCTCCTTGCTGATGTTTAAATCCAGTTAGGGAGAGATGCCACTTCCTCCCTTCCCTTTCCAGAAATAGAAGAGCATATTTTAAGATGTAGCAATGCAAAATGAAATAAACTGATGTAATATATAGTGATTGACCCTTAGACAACAAGGGCAAATATTCTTATAGGTTGATAAATAATAGTAGCTTGAGTAAAGGCAATGTAGTTTTCAGATTGCCAAATAGCTTGACGGATTGAGAGTTAAAACTGATAGATTAGGGAACTGTTCTATTGATGAATGGTGTTAGCACTGAAATGTCTACTTGATAAAATTATTATTGGGAGAATATACAACATAGTTGTCTCAAGCTACAAAATTATGTATCCCATACTCAGGAATTCTTTGAGAAAACAATACCAAGCCAGAATTTTGTGACTTGTTGAGCCTAATTCTCTAAACAATAAATCCCTTCTATTTGTCTAACTTTTTTGCTTTGTTTTGTTATGTCAAAAATGAATGATGGTTTTGTTTTGAGTTGAGAGAGACCCAGGTGGTGGTCTCACCTGGATTGTACTGTACATCTTCTATTTTTCCTTCTATTATGCATTTAATGAAGGAAAAGGAAACAAAGCCCTGGTCCAAAACACCAGCTGAACCAATCATTTGCTCAGCGGTTGTAGAAACATGCAGAAAGTGTGGCTGCGCTCAACAGTTGGAGATATCTTAATGCAATCTCCAGAAGTGTTTCAGCTTCTGGTGAATTTAAAAGGCTTAATAATAGTTATATGAGCCATGGTGGGTGCAACATGATGACAACTAGATGATATTTGTAAGCCACCTATCTCACCTAGATCGTGTTGATCTTAAGAAACTCTCCAGATCAGCAGTAGACATTTCAGATGATTTATTCAATTAGCACAATCCATTATCTGGATTGACTATCCAAACTAGTTTAGAGGAATCTTTGCTGGTTATGGCTCCTAAGCCTAGAGGCATAGCTTTACATCACAAAGAATCATCACATACATAGATGACCTGTCTAACACAGCTGGCATTGTCCATTGTTATGTTTGGTTGTACAAATGGAGTGCTCTTCTGGGCACAGATTCCAGCTTTTTCAAATTGTTAACCCTTTTTATTGTTATTCATGTTGCTTCCTTTAAAAAGTGTTGTTATACACACTTTATTCTTACCTCATTAACCAGACACCTAGCTGTAGCCATTCTGTCACATTTCATATATTCATCCTACATATGGTAAGAAGCACAGCATATTAGCAGAAAAATTCTCTTCCTGCTCAGTAAACAGTTGATGCCATCCTGGATTAGACTGCAAATGGTGTACATGGTGATGTACTCCCATGATTTTTCAAGATGCAGCGAATTTCTAGGTCAATTGAGGCAAGCAACCATAGCTATGCTCTTTCTCTATAATTGTTAGCAGTTGGAGCCACAGAGGGTGGAGTGATGAAGTTAGTTCAGATTATATAGGTGGGACCATTTTTCACTTCTTTCCTTATTGGGGAAGGGTTTCATTGCAGCTTTGCACATTATAAAATGAGAAATAGTGCTGTTGATGTTCAGCTGTAAAAAAATTGGCCAAGCAATTGAAAAACCTTTGAAGAAACCTTTTTAAGGCTATAAAAAAGGGTTCGTGCTGTCATGCTGCATTGAATTAGCTTACTTTCAATTCATTACACATGTAGTGATAAAGTGTTTCCACAATGTGTAAAGCACATATACAATAAGATAAATATGATACAAAAAAGGGATAGTAATTAAGATTTGATAGTTCACAATTCAACCTTTTAGCCAGTACATTGTAGTAAATGAATAGCAGACTTCATACATTTTGAACAATTATAATGTAAAGAATACTGTTTACATGGAGAAATATGAAGGCAATTCAGGATCACACATGATTTGTTAATGTTATAGACCTTTGGGCAGATGTTGTTACATGAAAGTATTTCCCAAAACCTTGATACAAAAATAACATTATATAACTTAAAATATAGTATGTATAATTATTCTTTCCCCCCTCTTTATCAGCAGAGCAAAGAAGGGCTTTGGGTCAGTGGTAGGGCATAGATTTTGCATATAAAAAACCACAGGTTCAATCCCAAGTAACTTAAGACAGAGCTGGATGAAAAAATTATATTGAAATCCTAGAGAGTTATTGCTAAACTCTCAGGGATATATGCAGGGTGTAGTGAAAAAAGTCAAGATGGTGGCCCATAAAAACATGCAGAGTTTCAATCACACCATCTTGACTTTTTTTTAATCATACCTCACAGACACCTCTGCAGACAGTATAGATAATGAAGGCCCAGGTTACTTGTTATAAGTCAGCATTCTCTGGACTATAAACTCGGCCGCCTTGCTTGGAGTGAAGGAAAGGACAGTTCCTCCTGGGGGTGGTTGGTTTAGTGGTTTCCTCCTTTTAAGAACAGACCATCTTCTGGATTTCTGCTTTTTATTTTTATAGTAGTTTTAAGTGTCTAGGTTTTATCGTTTATATTTTGACTGTAAACCGCCCAGAGTCTGCCATGGCAGAGATGGGCGGGGATAAATCTAAATAATAATAATAATAATAATAATAATAATAATAACAACAACAACAACAACAACAACAACCAATATTAAGGAAGCACACTTCCACTTGTGCAATAGGATGGCCTGTTGCTCCCCTTTACTGAGTGTAACCACTGATCTGCATCTGGCCATTCCCCAATGTCCTAGAACAGATTTGGGATATATGGGCAGGGAAAATTATGGGGAGGTTATCAAAAATAAATTTGATAATTTTAAAAAAATAATAAATAAATTTTGTGAAGAATGACATCTGACAGCAGTATGACTAATTGAAACCAATCCAGTATTCTAAGATTGCAAGGCATTTTCCAATCATTTACATCATGATGGGGTCTAATTGTTGATCATTAGGGCTACCAATCTGGTTTAGCATCATCTAGAGCAAGGTTTTTTGAACTGTGTTCCATGGAACCCTAGAGCTTAACAAGGTCCCAGGACAGACTAAGGGGGAAGAAAAAAAACACACAAAAAAAATGCTAGAGATTTCCTCTTTCATGCCTTAGGCCAGGAGTTTGTAAAGCCATTTTGAAAATCTGCTTATTATTTTGTTATTCCATTCATATGTATGGTAAAATATCAGATCCTCCCTTCTTCAATTTTCACAACTATCCTGAAAGATAACTAAGGTTAATAGATATAAAGCTTTGTTCAAGCTCTTTCATGGCTAAACAAGAGTTTGAACTTGAAATCTCTTCCTACCTACGAAGGCACAACATCCCACTGATTCCCAGAGTGAAATAGTGAGAACAATGATAATCAGAATTAGATCAAAGGTAGCAAAAGGTAATACAGTATTCATCCATGCAAAAGGAAAAGCCGTACTCTGGCCAAAGGGCCAAATAGCAGGGCAGATGTAACTTTGGCATATCATATCTGGAAGCCAATCAAAACAGGAATGTGATAAAGAATAGCATATGAACAGTAGGCTGACCATACGTCCCATTTTGAATGGGACAGTCCCGTTTTTTAAGCATTTTTCAACCGTCCCGTCATTTTCATAAAAATCTCAATTTTGTCCCATTTTTCAATCCCAGCGGGAATGGCGCGGAAGGAGGATCTGAGCCGGAGCGCAGACCGGGGGACAGGGTTTGCAGGCGGGAGCCAATCGCGCAGACCAGGGGTGGGGTTTGCAGGCGGGAGCCAATTGTGCGGACCAGGGGTGGGGTTTTCAGGTGGGAGCCAATTGTGCAGACCAGGGGCGGGGTTTGCAGGCAGGAGCCAATCGCACAGACCGGGGGGGCAGGGACCTCTGTCTTTTTCATGAATACGGAATATTACATAAGACCCCGTCCCGTTTTGCCATCCTGAAATATGGTCAGCCTGAAGTTTGGTGGATATGCTATATTTGAATTATTCCAAGGTTAATGGACTTTTGTCGGATTCCTGAACTTCCTTCTCTAGTACACTTTTGTTTCAGTAACTCTAATGTTCTGCTTTTTATGTTCCATTATTTTATTGAATTATTTTCCTGCTCCCTGTTCCCCATCCTCTTTTTAAAAACAGGTGTCTCTTCTAGTGACAAATAGATCCACCACAAAACCATTTTTCTTTCATCCACTTGCTCCTACAGCCTCTTTTACTATTTAGCTTGGATTTATCTCTTGTTTTCTTTCACCTCATTATTCCTATTCTTGGTCTCATGTTAAGTTATTTAAATTCTGTGCACACTTTCTCTTGTTAGGGATGGATGTCACTGAAATATCTGTGGATACTTATCATTTATCCTCTCCTTGCAACTCCATTAGCTGTCATGTGGATAAGCTGGATATATATTTAGCTGTTTCAGTGTTTCTGAGTAAATCAGTCCCATCAACTTTTAAATCATTTATGTTGCTGACATCCAAATCCTTTCTAACTTGTTGACCTCTTTGTGGTACTGAAGGGCCTAAAACTGTATGATGAGGTGGGAATCCATTTATGTTTAGTAATTTAGTATCCTCTAGATGTTGGTTTTAGGATTAGGGTCGGATCTTTTAACTATCTTTGAATATCTTTTGGTATGCCTGCAAGGTAAAAAATTATGCTATATCTACTACAAAGCATGATACAAAGTGATATTTCTGGTCAAGTAGGAATCATGCAAGAATTACAGGATGATTTGCTTAAATTCATCTTCTTACCAGATGATCTTTGGTTAATCTAATAAAACACACAGAACTTTAAGAAGAAGAAAAAATCTCCAGCCAGCTGAAATGTGACCAACTTGCAAAGAACTGTAGCTTGAATAATGTCAACTGGATTTCTATTTTCTCAGTGGAAACGTTTCGCTCCTTATCCAAGAAGCTTCTTCAGTCTGAGTAAAGTTTGTAAGGGAATCCTTAAATATGTTTCTATGGTGGCTGTGTGACCTTGCACCTGGGGCTAGGTCATGGTTATTTGAGATGTTTCTGTGTCCCTTTATCATCCAAAGGAGGATCGTTAAGATTACCTTGCTGTTGTTGAGATTGCGAAATGTTCTTAATCTTCCTAGGCACAGAAGACAAAGCAGGAAGGAAAATAGGGGAGAGATTGTGCCTGAGGCCCCCACCTCTATTCAAAGAAGGATTTTCCAAGTTGGCATAAATGGATTCCTTGACCCCTCTTTCAAACCACTTATCTTCTCTGTCTAAAATGTGAACATTAATGTCCTCAAATGAGTGTCCTTTTTCCTTTAGATGAAGGTAAACTGCTGACTCTGGTCCTGTGGTGTTGCTCCTCCTGTGTTGGGCCATCCTCCTGTACAAAGGTTGTTTGGTTTCTCCAATGTAGAGCTCAGAGCACTCCTCACTGCACTGAATTGCATACACTACATTGCTTTTCTTGTGTTTTGGAGTTTGATCTTTGGGGTGTACAAGCCTCTGTCTCAGTGTGTTGGTGGGTTTGAAATATACAGGTATGTGGTGTTTGCCAAATATCCGTTTTATCTTTTCAGACACGCCAGCCATGTAAGGAATGACCAGGTTCTTCCGTTTACTCTGAGTCTCAGCCCTGTCTGTTGCTGTTTTAGGTCTGGTAGATTTAGATTTGGTGAAGGCCCAATTTGGATATCCACAGGCCTTCAGAGCTGTTCTCAGGTGCTGCTTTTCATTCTTTTTGGAATCCATGGAGGTGGGGATGGTTTCTGCTCTGTGTGACAATGTCCTGATGACCCCTAGTTTATGCTGTAGTGGATGGTGGGAGTCAAACATCAGATATTGATCTGTGTGTGTGGGTTTCCTGTAGATCCCTATTTCTAGCTTGCCACCGGTCCCAATGAGGACTTCACAGTCTAGGAATGCCAGTCTGTTGTCCTTGGTGTCTTCTCTGGTGAACCTAATGTTGGCATCTATGGTGTTTATATGGTCCGTGAAGGCCTGTACTTCCTGGGCCTTGATTTTGAATAGAAATAGAAATCCAGTTGACATGATTCAAGCTACAGACAATTCCACCTGGATGACTGAGAACCTTCATAGACAACTTGCAAAGAAGTGTTACCAAGTGTTACTTGCTAGTATGAAGTAATAAACTTATCAAAGAATCTCTGCTTGATTATTTCTGAATTCTTTTATACTATCCTGTCATAAACAGAAGTAAAACTTGGAAACCACTGTATCTTAGGACCACATGGACTTGACAGCATAAAGATTCAGAATTTTGTTTCCCTGCACTGAACCTTTATTGCTGAGAAGAATGCTAACAATGGGAAAGATATAGAACTTGGTAAAATTACAAGAGGTGGGATGGGGATTGTAAGGAATGGGAAGAATCCAGGGCAGAGTTTGCTTACGATGTATTCTACCTCACAGAATACTCCTCTATTAGTGGGGTGCACTTTGTGATAAAGCTTTCATCTTTCATGTTTAAATAATCGAATTTAATATTTCATCTTTAAATAATTGAATATAGACCAATATTCATAGAATATATGAAAAAAGCTGAATTCTTTGCTCTTGTAAGGGATACATTTTAGGAGAACTTGAAAAGTTATAAATTCTCAAATGTGCTTTCATGGGGAAAACATGAGATTTTGTGCATAGATTTTTATATGACAATTGTACATGCAATTTCTATCCTTTTTTTCCTGTATGGAAGTGCTTTGAGTGTTTGAAAGTCATAATATTTGAAGCAGCTTGAATTTATCTTCATAGAAACAATGGTTGGATGTGTTCCATGAATGTTTGGTATAGCATTGTTCACAGTGACTTTATTGTGGGTTGCATGAATATGTTTTTAGCTAATGTGATAATTGCTGTATTCATTCTGGGATAATTATGTCTGACTTTTAATGATTCAGTGTGGATCATTGCTGGAATAAACTGACATGAAAATGGAAAAAAAACATATTGTTTATCTTAAAAGAAAAGTTTCTGGAATTTGTAATCTATAAGCAGTTACTACAAAAAAATTTTGGAAAAACTAGAAGGGGAAGAGACTAGATAACACAAATGAATATTTAGTATTCATCTAAGATAACTTCAAATGCAAACTATGCACAATCCTTTCAAACAGCTTTATCTAACACAATTATACACACTGATTTTTTGGTTTGCATGGTGGAACTTATTGAAATACAGTTATTTTGCATTCTTAACAGCTTTGTTTTTCCCCCTTTTTTAATATAAATGACACCATTTCATAAACTCATGCTGTTTAATGTTTGTAAAATATGGGATGTCTACAGGAAATGTGCTCAAATTGCAGCTGAATTGTTGATATGAATATTGAAAAGAAGCATAGTAAGGCTGACAAAGTTTTACTCAGGACCGGATTTGAAAAGGCTGCAGTGGACCATCAGTCAGGTCTATGGTGCAAGACATCATAGCTCAGTGAAAAGCAGATTCATCCTTGGTATATGTAGTTAAATGAAGTTCAGGGAGAAAGCCTGGAAGAAAGTTATATCTGGGTCCATAGAAAGAAAAGGGGTACCTGCTGATTATCACCTGTATTTGACCAAGAGAGGTATGGGAGTTCTAATTCTTGGGCAGGCATTTTGACTAAAAATGACCCCACCAGGTCATTCATAGAAGGCCTGCTACGAACCCCATCAATCAAAGAATGTCATCTGATGGGGGCTGGGAGACGGGCCTTCTCTGTGGTGGCACCCACACTGTGGAACATCTTGCCCCCAGAGTTGAGACAGATCTCCTCCCTCCCGACCTTTAGGAAAGAGCTGAAGACCTGGTTTTGCCGCCTGGCATGGGATCGAGGGAAGGATAGTTCCTCATGGGGGTGGCTAACTCCTTAATTTTATAATGTCCTTCATTTTAATTCCATCGTCCATCTGGATTCATAATTATTTATTATTTTTACATTTATTGTATATTGATGTTTTATATTTTATATTTTATTTTAACTATTTTATTGTAAATCGCCCAGAGTTCCTCATTGGGGGAGATGGGCGGTTATATAAATTAAATTAAATAAAAATAAATAAATAAAGCTATTCTAGTATAACCACCATGTCCTTGGACAATTTTGGATTACCATCATCCCAATCCAATGGTCAGAGATAACAGGCATAAGATGCCAACAATATCTGCAGACCTTCCCTACTTTGCGAAATGGAACAAAAATATTTTTACTTGAAACAAGATGGATATTGGCTTTAGATAGTGGTGAAGCCAGAAGTGCATGACCCATTGTAAATGATTTGAGGTTAAGCTCCATGGTTTATGGGAATGGCTTCCAAGGCCTATTGAAAAATTCCAGAAATTATAATCAGAAAACATCTGGAGGGCATCAAGTTGGGGATGGTTGCATTACCCCCTGCCTGAAACTCAGCAGTCTAGATCTATTTTAAAACTGCTTTTGTTGGTCACTGCTCTCTAATTCTACTGACGTCATCTCTGGCCCACATGGTTTAGATGAATGGAGCTTTAATAACTACCTTCCTGTTTCTAGGACCTTGTTTGGAACCATGGCACCAGTTTTCACTAAATGTCCTATTTCCTCTCATTAATGCACACAACTTCAAAAGTGACTACCAGCAATATGGGCAAGGGTAAGCAGTGCTAATTATACTGTATAAGGATGGCTTAAGGCTGATTACTTGAAAGCGGCAGGTGAAGCCATGAGTAAGGTCTGCAGATACTGTTGGCATCTTATACCTGTCGTCTTTGACCATGAAGGAGTAAGCAAGAAAGCCTGATGAGTTTTCAAGGCAAAGCTGATATCTGACAGGCTTGTTTTGCAATGATCATCCAACATCAACTTCGCTGGACCGGCCATGTTGTTCGAATGCCTGACCATCGTCTTCCAAAGCAGCTACTTTACTCCCAACTTAAGAATGGAAAACGGAATATTGGTGGACAGCAAAAGAGATTCAAAGATACTCTCAAAGCTAATTTTAAAAAATGTAATATCAGCACTGAGAACTGGGAAGCCCTAACTCATGAGCGTTTCAATTGGAGGTCAGCCTTTATTAAAGGCGCTACGGACTTTGAAGAAGCACGAGTACAGGGCGAAAGGGAGAAACGAGCTAAGAGGAAGGCACGTCAAGCAAACCCTCATCATGACCCTCTCCCACCCGGAAACCTATGCCCTCATTGTGGGAGGTTGTGCGGATCCAGAGTTGGCCTTTACAGCCACTTATGGATCCACTGTTAAGATTTTACCCCTGGAAGACAATCTTACTCGGCTACGAGTGATCGCCAAGAAAAAAAAAAGAAGAAGAGATGGTAGTCTTGCTTATGCCCTAAGAAGTTGACTTTCTTTTCCCCTTCACCTAAGGAGATAGAGTGCTGTTACTCATCCTGTGCATCAGAATCAGGCAGCGATCCAGAAGAGCACTTAAGACACAGGCCACAGTTTTCTTCCAATGGAGTGGATTTGGTGGTTGTTGTTTTTTTTAAATAATTGATGCTAATTTTTCACCTTGGCAATGTGTTGAACTGGCACGATAATGCACAATCAATAACAAGTAGAGCTCTTCTGCTCCTGCTGCTGTTGCAT
Source organism: Charina bottae (assembly GCA_023362775.1). Lineage (NCBI taxonomy): Eukaryota > Metazoa > Chordata > Lepidosauria > Squamata > Charinaidae > Charina > Charina bottae. The sequence goes on along the minus strand of JALMGJ010000019.1, from coordinate 20,401,051 downwards.
TTTTGAGGAGTGTGTATTCATAATGGTGTAAATGTGCCATTGGGATTTAACAGACAAAAGGCAATATTCTTGCTTATCCAGGTGGAGTGTGTGCAGTAGATTGAGAGTACGAACCTTTTGCCAAGAGAAGTGTGGCTGTCTGAAGACGGCAGAAACTTTAAAAGCAAAACCAAACCACGGCTTATAATAGGCTTACAGCCCACCACAGAAAGCTGCTAATGGGATAATCTCAGCATTGTTATTTTGCAGAGTTAACTGTAATTCTTTGTATTCACTCCTAAAGAGACACATAATCTCTGGTGTTTGCACGTGAATGGACAAGTAGGAGGAATAAAGCCTTAAGTGTGCATCATGTACAAGGATTCCCATTCTTGGGAACATGAGCACATTCCTAAAGTGCAGCATGTTGCTGCAACAACAGGAGGAGAAAAAAATAATGTTACATAAATACTTTGCTTCATTACAAGGGCTTATGAAGTTTGGAAGGCAAGGCAACTCCAAGGAATGTTGTAAAAAGGTAAAGGTAAAGGCTCCCCCCGCACATTTGTGCAGTCGTGTCTGACTCTAGGAGCCGGTGCTCATCTCCGTTTGTTAGCCGAAGAGCCAGCGTTGTCCAAAGATGCTTCCACGGTCATGTGGCCGGCATGACGCATGCGGAACACTGTTACCATCCCACCGAAGTGGTACCTATTTATCTACTTGCATATACATATTATATACATATTATATACTTGCATATACAGCAAGATAGCTGTAGATAACATATTTCCTGCATCTCTCCCTTTTCCATGATACACTTTCCCTTAAAAAGGTTTTCCCCTGCACAGTCGTGCCCGACTCTAGGGGCCAGTGCTCATCTCCATTTGTTAGCCGAAGAGCCAGCGCTGTCCAAAGAAGCTTCCACGGTCATGTGGTCAGCATGACGCACGCAGAACGCTGTTACCTTCCCACCGAAGTGATACCTATTCATCTACTTGCATTTGCATGCTTTCAAATTGCTAGGTTGGGGAAAAAAATAAAATAGGTAGGAATGTTGTATTCCCATGTAAATATCTTGAGAGTCTGTTCATTGGATGAATGTGGACAAGGAGAAGGGGAAAGACCCTGCTTTGGTTTCCCAGGGAAATCATAAAGTATCACAGCAACTTTATTAAATGTTCTGTTTCAGATCAATGCCTATTAGGAAACTGGGTAGTAAAACAGGAGTTTTTTTAGTGCTGCTCCAAGGTATTGATGGCAAAAAATAACAGCAGTTTTGTTTGCATGGCACACCTCATCTCATATTTCATAACTGGAAAGTTTCTGGATTTGGTACGCTCCACCTGTATTTCAGAGAATAAATTATATTTCCCAGTAGCATTTGGATATTGAATTAGATATTTTGTAACAGACAGACGCAGTTATAGGCGTGGATATTTATTTGCATATAGATATAAATGTTATTTAGCATATCACTCTTCTTAATGTCTAATCCTATATACAAATGCATATATGCACAAACCCAAAAGAACGGAAATTGTCAGAAATGTATTGAACAATGACACCGGCAACTGTAACTTTTCTGAAGTAAAAATTGTACAATGTGATGTTAAATCCTTGTGATTTCTGAGTTAGGAAACTGGCTTCAGCTACTACAATGACTGAAGAGATTCACTATTGAAACAAAGAAAATATTGGTATTGCTATTATCACTTTAAGCAGAAACACTGCTGTATACATGTGCTTTATTTTTTTTTAGTACAAACCTTGTTACTGTCCTTGGAAGCTGAAACTTGATCAGCAAGGCAAATATTTAGCATTTCCCTCATACTATTGATCCAGACTATTGGTCAGACTGGATTTCTCCCTCCTGTAGAATTACAAGATTTTTGTATACTTTCATACAACCTAGATGAGAAACAGATTATTTCTTGTCTAAAATGACAAAAGTATTTTTTTTCCTATCCTTTAAAGTACCTCTTTTTAGTTCAGGCAGCGAATTTCACAGGTATTTGGCTTCATCTATGTTGCTGCTTTAATTATCTGAAAGTTTTCCCTAGCAAGCAAATCATAGTTTGACAGTGGAGTGGGACAAAGTTTGAGGCCTTGAGGAGCAAAGGTTAAACTAGCTTTGCTGCTCTCAACATTTTCTGAAAATATATGGGATCTGTTTCATCACTCCACTCTATTTTGATGCTATAACTCCCCAAATCCTCAGCTAGCAGAGTCAAAATGGCCATGCACCAGTTTGCTCAAGTGTCAGAGGGGAGAAGTCTGTCCTTTATGGATCTTCCCATCAGAGTTTGGCTCAAGTGAACAAGAATTAGTAATCAATGGGGTAAATCGATGAAAGGTTGCAATGAGGGAAAGAAGCTGGCTTCTTTTTCTTCCATGTTGCAATCTCACCAAGGAAGGAAAGTGATATCGTTGGTAACTGTTCCAACCCATCCTGTTGTTCAAAATTACTCAGAATTTAATCCTGGTTGAAACTGCTGATTTGGCATGTATCATGGAGTCCTGACAGACAGAAGCAAGGAAAGTTAATCTCTCCCAGCTCTTTCTGCTGGGTTAGGCTAGGATTACAGAAGACTAGGATTGAGGATGGGGAAACAGATTGTGGTCTGTTGGAATTTCTTGTCAGTAAGTATTGTATCCAACGGTCCAGCAATTTTGAGCACCTGCTCATGTTTGCAGTGATTGATACAATGTAGGGATACTACTTAGTGTATCGTCCACTCTACTACCTAATACCCTTTCTTCCTGAAGTAGCCCAGGTAAACTCAGGCATTGCAGGGAAACAATGGCAAGAGAAGAGTCTGTCTCAACTTGCTATTATGTGCATCCCAGGGCAATCTGGTTGGCCGCAGTGACAACTAGAATTCTGCATTAAGATGGGCCTGATATTCTGTTTGAGTACAGTTGGTGAACTAAATACAGGAACTCCTCACATGTCTTGTGAATAACCAATTATTTCTCTGAAATCCTACACAATGCAGTGGAGGCAACAAGTGGACTGTGCCTCCATTGTGTCTACACAGAGCAAGCCAGCATTGCTCTTTATACACATCACCTCCAACAAGGTATTAGAGAAAGGAAACCAGACTAGTATGGCTTGTGATCTACCTCAATTTGGATTCCAGAATTAGACAGCTGCTTGTCCTATTATGCTGGATTTGGGGGGGGGGGTTATAGATCTGAAGGATATAAACAAGATGTGTGCAGAGATAAAGGCTACTACCTGCTTAGTTGATACCTTTCCCTCTTGGCAGAACTGGCCCCATAGTTAAGGATGCTCTTTCAGCTCCAGGAGCATCTGAATGTCACTGACTCTCTGAGCCCATTTTAATTGAAAATTTGACCAGAATACAGTACTGAAAGTATTTTGGTCACTTTCCAGAATGGCCTGTTCTGGAAACTGGATGGGGAGATTGTATTTTGCTAGTTGTCCTGCATCTTTCTGTAGCTTTCGATACATCTGCCATGGTGTACTTCTGGACTACTGGGTTTGGGTACTAATTTATAGTGGTTCTGATCCTTCCTTTCAAGCTGTATCTTGAAAGGAAGCAGGTGATGTTAAGTGGTTACTGTTTGATACGAAGGTCATTGACTTAGGGCATGCCATCTTGTCCCTGATGCTGTTAAAATTTACATGAACTCTCTGGGGAAGTTTGCACAGTATTTGATCTGTACCCTCCAAGGAAGCCATTTTTGTTTGTTTGTTTGTTTAGGAAAGTTATATCGCTGCCCAACTCACAACCGCAACTCTGCGTAGCTAACATGAGATTAAAAATAGGGAACAAAATAACCTATATATTTTTTTAAAACCCACAAAAACACAACATGAAAAAACACACAATCCAATCATATTCAAATTCCAAAACCATTTACCAGAACCCTTATCCAATACCTCAGTCCCAATGCCCAGAGTAAAAAACAAATTTTCAGGTCTTGAACTTTGCTTATGTTTAATAATAGGATGAATGAGGGAGAACAAGCTGAAGTTAAATCCATACCAGATGGAGGTATTGCTGGTTAATAGGAAATGGGAGGTGGCTGCTGTGGCAAGAAATACTTTTGTATAATTGTACCTTGTATACCAGCTGCTATTCTTCTTTATTATATATATAATTTCAAAAATTTTAGATAGATAAAAGACAAACATGAAAATATATAAAGAAAAGTTAGAGAAAGAAAAAGATAAAAGAAACAGTGAAGAAAGTAATACAGTTAAAAAAAGAAAAAAAGAAAAGGATAATTAAAGAAGCGACTTCCGATCTTTGCAGCAGTTACAAATAAAGTTATCCTCCCTCCTCCCTGATTAAAATTACACTACAGAGATCCCTTCTGTCCCATATTCAGCTCCTTTTTCAATCAGCAAATCCACTAATCACCATTTTACTTTTTTCCCTTTTCAGCAAAAAGTCCATAAAAGGTTTCCAGTGTTTTATAAAAATACTTATTATTTTTGTTGTTTATTCGTTCAGTTGCTTCCGACTCTTCGTGACTTCATGGACCAGCCCACGCCAGAGCTTCCTGTCGGCTGTCACCATCCCCAGCTCCCCCATGGTTGAGTCTGTCACCTCCAGAATATCATCCATCCATCTTGCCCTTGGTCGGCCCCTCTTCCTTTTGCCTTCCACTTTCCCTAGCATCAGCTTCTTCTCCAGGGTATCTTATTATTATTTTATTATTATTATTTTATTTATTATTATTATTTATTATATTATATTATAACTTATTATTTTATCCCTGACCAAATAGGTCAGTTTTCCCATTTCTGCTAATTCTATCATCTTTACAATCCATTCTTCCATTGTGGATATTTCAGTATTTCTCCATCGTTCTGCATATAATAATCTTGCTGCAGTTAGTCTATGAAGGTTCTCAGTCATCCAGGTGGAATTGTCTGTAGCTTGAATCATGTCAACTGGATTTCTATTTTCTCAGTGGAAACGTTTCGCTCCTTATCCAAGGAGCTTCTTCAGTCTGAGCAAAGTTGGTAAGGGAAACATATTTAGGATTCCCTTACCAACTTTGTTCAGACTGAAGAAGCTCCTTGGATAAGGAGCGAAACGTTTCCACTGAGAAAATAGAAATCCAGTTGACATGATTCAAGCTACAGACTTGCTGCAGTTACCATATATAAAATCAGTCTTCTATAAGTCTGTTCTAAATGATTATCTATAAGTCCCAATTAGAAAAGTTCTGGTTTCATCTCAATATTTATCTTTAAAATTCTTTGTATCAATATATTTATTTATGTATTTATTTATCATCATATTTATATCCCGCCCATCTCCCCCGCAAATATATATTTGTATCCATTTTTTTTGGTTTTTCACAAGTCCACCATGCATGGTAAAATGTCCCTTCATATCCATGTTTATGTTGTAAACTTAGAAAAGTCTATACCTGTAGCATCTAATGTAGTTGTCTCCTGATCTTCTTGCTGTACTTGTTGTATAGTTCCCTCCGTTTGATCCAATTGCATCTCCTTCAGTTCCTCTTTGAACCTTTCATAAAAATCTCTCACCTTCTGGACTGAATTAAATTGTTATCTCTGATGCTTAAAGGTTAAAAGCACTTCTTCTAATTTCTCCAGGCAGAATGGAATCCTCTTCTGTTTATCTGTCAAAAAGTTCTCTTGCACAGTATTCTAATAGGTATTTGAGCAAAATTACTTGTGAGTTATTTATTCTTAGCTTAGTATTGAAATGTTGTAGAACCTTGTCTCTTGTCTTCTTCCTGACAAAGTGCACAAGTATATCTCTTGGTACTTTTCTTAATTTTGCATACCTTGTACCTTCTGTATACTTTGCCTACTTCTGCATCTATATCTTCTTCATCCCATTCCAAAAACTTTGTTAGAGATTCAACAACTCTCTCTCTCTGATATCTTCACCAAGTTTCTCTGAAACTGCTCTCAGTCTTAAACAAAGTTCTTTATCTCTTAATTCCAGTAATGCCACATTATCTAAATCTTTTTCCATCTCACGATTTATTATTTCTGTCTTGTTTTCCAAAATTTCTATTTTTTCTTTGGTTTGTTTAACGTCTTCACTCATTACAGATTCTTCAAACTTTTTATTCATCTTTTCTTCCATATTTGCAAATCTTTCCTCCATTCTCCCTTCAAGTGTAGCCAGAGCTCTTTTAACAGATGCAGTTACTGATGCTATAACATTCTTCCCCAATTCTTCAAACATCCTTTGTAAAAGCTCTGGTGTAATTCCTTTTTCTATCATTTGTTGTCCCTCTGTAAATGTTCCTCTCCTCCCTTCTGTAATTTTCACAGCTTTTCTGTTGGTAGCCATTTTTTTTTCTAATTTATAATCCAGAAAGAAGTAAAAAGTAAAAGAGAGCCTTTCTTTTTTCTATTTTCTTAACTCTATTATCCCTTTCAGCACTCCATATATCTCCATATATTTATTTTCATCATTGTATCATTTTATTGTTCTGTGTGTTTTTATCACTCTTAGCCACTCAGAATAAGAATTGGATGGACTCCATATATCTGTGGTCATGTGGTCTTCCCAACTTCCTGTTTCCCTTCTTTCTCTCCTTATCTTTATTTAGCAAAGTCAGCCAATCATCGCCTTTATCTATTTATTAAATTTTTACACCACTCAGTTCTCACTCTGAGCGGTTAAGAGTGATAAAAACACACAGAACAATAAAATGATACAATGATGAAAATAAATAACAGAAAACGGCAAAAACCAGGCAACGGCAAAAAGCAAACACACACTGCCCAGAAGGGGACTTCAGTCACCCTCATCAAAGGCCTGGGCAAAGAGCTAGGTCTTCAAAGCTCTCTGTAGTACAAACAGGCTGGGAGCCATCTGAATTTCAGGAGTCACCTCATTCCATTTCTTTATCTAACTGTAGCACAAACATGCCCTGGCAACCTCATTTTTCTGATGTGTCCTCATGACATTACCTCATGACATTACCTCATGACATTACCTCATGACATTACCTCATGACATTGATTTCACCTAATCCCTAGCCCACGACCGAGGCAGCCTTAAGTCATTCTTAACTGTACTGAGGTTAAAGTCATCTTTCACCTTATCCCAACATGGGTTTGACTGGGCCTATAATCTACTGTGCTTCACGGTGTTGGAGGTTCAGTCAGGTGATATCTTGAGACTGGGATCAGTGTGGCTCCTTTACACTTTACACTAGTATGGGCATGTCTCCTTCCTTCCGATCCCTGGGTACTGTCTTGTAGGGCCATTTTGCTTTCTGCAGTTCAGTCCAGTTCTTTTAAACTGGGTTCACTCTTTGCATCCCCTAGGTCTCCAAGCCAAGGTCTTACTCAGAAAACCTGAATAGTATCTGGCCAGCAATGGGGTAGGGGGCGGAGGGCTGCACAATGAAGTAGAGGGAGAGAGATGATACTCTGCTACTTCTCAGGGCAACTCTCCCCAGCCATGATAGCTGATTGCCTGTTTTGGACACAGGATTACTGAAGTCCAAAACATTGGAGTAATGTACAGAATGCACCAAGGCAAACACCGGCATCATGCCAGGGGGCATTTTGACAGAAGACTAAACCCACCAATCTAGTCATCTGTCAAAACTTGCTGCCGCTGCCTCCTCCTCCCTCCACCCCCAGCCACCTCCTGTGTTAAGTAGAGTGACTGGTAGATATTTTCCTGCTGGCTGGTGATATTTGCCAGGAGGAAAAAAAGTCAGAGGAATCTATCCGTTCCTCTCCTTAACATGCCCTAGACACCAACAGAAAGGACCGCATAATAATTGTGGCAGGATAAGGATCATTCGTGTGAGCGAGAAATGTTAATGTCAGTAGAGTTTTCTGTGAGCTCAGCCCTGAGGAACAGTCCTGAGTTCTGCGTAGTCGTTTGTACACCGTACACTCTCTCTTCAATGTGGACATGGGCAAAATGAAATTAATGCATAGTCTCGATCAGTTTGCAGTCTCTAGGTTCCTGACAATTAATACAATGTTTGGGGTAGTGGATGATATATCTGGAGAAGCAGCAGAAAAGTTGGTGAGACGTGAGCATGTTTTTGTTGAGGGTTTTGAGATATTCTTAATTTTGAAGTATCCCTATAGGACAAACAAATGAAGTCTTCGGCAACGAATGTAAAAGACCTGGCCCTACCTGTTCCCTCACTGGAATTGCAGAGGATAAATGTGATGCAGGTATTAAGTAGTTGTGTTAGTTATACGCTTATTTAAAATGAATTTTCAGCTGGACAGTTAAAAAAAACTTTCAGATTTCTGGAAAAACAACTTTTATATGATGGTATCATTGTTACAATACTGACAGTATAAAACTTCAGAAGCATAAGAGTCCTCATTTTGGAAAAAAAAAAAGAAACCAACTTTAAAAATTAAGGAGAATATCTGAAAACACGAAGAAATTGTTCACGGCTTGTTCCCTGTTCCCCTCCTAATCCCCCTAACCTACATATTTGTCACAGAGCAAGGTCCGTTGTCTGTGCAAATGTCAGGTTTCCCTTTAGCCCCTTGATGATAAGCAAACCTCCGCTTACTCTAACAGAGAATTTGGCTCTGGGATGTGTGAAGTAATAATTAGGGCAACATTCGAGTCTTTGGACTGTGTTTAATTGATTGTTGGTCATGATACACAACCATTGAGCACGTTCAAATGGCTTCCTCTTTGCATTAATGCTGACCATGTTTGCCAAATCCAGGAATCGACTGAAGAATTTCTGCATAACAGAAATATTCACAGAAGAATTTTAGCCCCAACCATCACAACTTTTCACCAGTTCATGCTAAGTTGAAGCTACCTGCCTTATACATCATCAAAACTCTGGTACATCTGGCTCAGAAGTAGGACAGCCCACTTACCAGTTGCTTCTTTTCTCAAGTTCAGATGGCAGGGCTGGGATCTGGGCCATGGTGTACAAGAGATTGTAGTCTAAATACTCCTGGTAGATGCTGCCATACAATCAGTCCACATTAACTTTTTTCATGCCACTGCTAGCTCTTGAGATGACATTGCCCATAGATGACCACGGATGGATCAGGCCATATTCATTGTTTGCTGTGAGATTTCCCAGAATAGCCATTGAATGTCCAGGATACCTGTATGCTGGGGAAAGAAGTCATCAATGAAATCACCCTGGGCATCCATAAGTTAAGGTTGTACAGACCAGCTGTCCAGAGGCCTGGTGATGCGTCACCTTCCTAGAAATTAAGTTTGCATGAAATCAAGCACTGCAAATCATTCTCTTCGGGGCTGAAGAATGAAGCCTAACTCTTTTGAGTGGCAATTGGTAGCATGTGTGAGGGAGGGAGGGAGGGAGGGAGGGGAGAGAAATGACGGTGGGAAGCAAAACAAACATGTCATATCAGGAAAAGGCAGCTTTGCCTGTTTTGTTTTGTTTTGTTTTGTTTTGTTTTGTTTTGTTTTGTTTTGTTTTGTTTTGTTTTGTTTTGTTTTGTTTTGTTTTGTTTGTCTGCCTGTCTTTTCTTGAAAACAAAAGATCACCAAATGTCAGCATAGCAAAGGCATGTTACTTTTCAAAAAAGGGGCATGTGTGAATGGAGGAATCCAGTGTTTTACTTCATTGAACCAGGAAGCCTGAAATCTATTGTGATTCTCCATACTTGCGCTCCAGATCTAAAGGAGAGGCTCATTGATAAGCCTTTCCAGATGTGGCGGGCAACAGCCCTGAGCCTGGCAGCTGGCCAACAGATTGCCTGCAGTCTCTCGGCTTCCCTGTATCTGCAGTGAGAAGAGCTGCAGTGCTTGAATCTTGAAAGAAAACACAGCTGACGACCAGCCGCTCCCCTGTAATGAGCCCTCCTCACCGAGAAATTATCCAGGAAATAACAGCACAAACAAATGTACCTTTCTCCCAAGGCCTGACTTGCTTTAGTGTTGTGGGTGTGAGATTTTCCTATCTGGCATTATGGATCACCACGCAGGAAGACCCCCTTTGAGAAGATCATTCAGTGATCATATCAAGAACTCCACTACTAGAGCCTTGGATACTATCTGGAAGAGCACCAGAGACCGACGCCTCGCAGGTGAGGAAACGGGGTTTCTTTACCCAGGGGATCATGTCCCGAGTGATAATATAGGAGATGCAATTGAACAGAGGTGAGAACGTTATCCCCGCAATTTTTCCTCACCCTCCTGTATCCCAAGTATTTGGGGTTGTGCTTTATCAGTGGAAGATTCAGTAACTGTGGGCTTGGGGGAAAAAATGCTTTTCTTGAAAAAAGAAAAAGTATTAGTAAAGAATTCAACATCTTATGCCCTCTGATTTTCTCATAGGAAATTCAAACGAAGCATTTTTTTTCCCATTGCAAAGAAAACAAGCCCCATCTGCCTTATTGAAATTGTTTGCTTCGGTGGGTTGCCTTAAGAATGGTTTCCTTGCCCGTAGTGAGATATAGGCCTCTGGACAGGGTATCTTGAGATTGCAGGCTACTTTTCCCCAATGACAAGGCTACTTTGCAGCCCAAACGCATGTTCTTGATGACAGTATCAAACACTTAATATGCAAATTGAATTGTGTTGACAACATCCTGACTTGGTTGGTAGGACTTAAAAACAAAAACAAAAATCCAGAGGACCAAAGAGTCAGAGTTTTCCTTACCTCATTGCTACTACCTAGTGGTCATCCAGAGGTTTGCAACCCAGATCTAGGAGCCTTAGGAGATTACATGTTACTTAGATATACTGTCAAGATTTTTAAAGCAGGAAAGCTGAGAAATATTCCTGATACAAGGCAGCAAGCTCAATATTATAGAGAAAACCTGAACTCTTTTTATCTTCAACCAAAGAGGGACAAGCCAACAAGGCAAACTTTTTTTCACAGCTGTGCTAGATATTTCATGAAGTAGATAGCCTTAACATTTCTCCCATAATTGTTTGTAAGTATTCAGTAACTAGTATGACTAAATTGTTTCCTCTCCTTCCCTCCCTCCAAATACTCCAGCATCATTTTATGCTGCTACCTAATTTCCATATTATACTTAAAATGAATGTAAAAATACTACATGGGGAGGGTTATACTTCTGAAGTAATTCTAAGAGCACATACCTATCTATGCTGGCTTCTTCTATGCTGGCTAAGTCTCAGGGTGCCCAGTAGGTTTCCCCTATAGATATGTGCTGGATATGCACGTCTGGATATGCTGAAATATCAGCCTCTATAGAAAAGTTGGTAGAACTGGATTGTGAAAAGACATTGCAACAAGAGTGCAATACATTATGAGTATAGTCCTTTTCAGATACATGGTGTGACTTGCTGGACATCTGCCAAACTTTGAAACTTGTAAATTGGCAAGGGAGAGAAGCCCATCTTTCTTTGGGAGGCATATTTCCATGGGAGTAATTTACTAGGGGCTACATGCCATTAGTGGGAAGGGCCAGAAGGAGTAGTGAGCAAGGTACCCCTTTTTCTTTTACTATCACTCCCTCTTTTTCTTTCTTTTTGGCTCCCTCCCTTCTCCTTCCCACCCATCATGTTTTCATGGAGGCATAGTTTACTCTTGCCAAAGATCTGATCTTATTGCTTACAGAAATTAGCTCTGTAGTTTGTTTCATGTAGCCCACTCTTGTACTTCTAAAATAAATTTTCCTTTCTATAACCAACTTATAATTCTGTGAAGTGGGGTTGGTGGTTTAAGAATTTGTAACAGAGGAGTCTCTGCATCCTCTTCAAATGCCAATTCTGTAGACCCCTGCAGTGCTATGGCAGACCAAAATGATGCCAATGATATGAATATAAAATTAAACAGATTTTAATTATGTGAATTTAGCCTTCAACTTGCAGCAGGGATGAAACAAGCTTTCACTTGTCACTTAATCTTAGCAATAAACTTGTTGACTTGTTTTTATTAGATTTTTACCTCTTGTGAGCCACCCAGAGTTGCTTAGATGAGATGGGTGGCCATACTAATCGAATAATAATAATAATAATAATTCTTCCTCTTCCTCTTCCTCTTCCTCCTCCTCCTCCTCCTCATCTTATTAAGTATATGGCTTCATTTCTTTCTAGAAGTAGGAAAGGTTGAAGTCCCATTTTCACTTTTTCTCTATTTTTTGTACAGCCTAGGGGCTGATTGATCCTATGATCTTCTGTAATGCAATTCCCAGCATCCCTTGCTATTGTCCATGATGGGTGATGCTGCTGATAATTAATAAATATCATCTGTAGGGGTGCAGGTTGTCTACTCTTGGTTTATGATTGATAAATGGTTGTCAAGATGATGGACTGAGAAGAGGAAGATCTTTCATATTGCGAGACTGTAAATCTGGGACTTGAGGGAGTTGGGTAGAAAGTAGTTAGATTTTTGTTATTACCCAAATTGTCTTGCTGATTTTGAAAGATAGGCAGGCTGCTCTGAAATGCTTTCACTTGTTCGGCAGTACATAAACTCAATAAGGCCATGGGATTTCATGGGAGACAACCAGCCAGCCAGTGGGGATTTCAGGCCTGCTTGCTCCCTTATTGAGTTTCATATCACATTAAGGCAGTGAGCATAGAAACAATATCCCCCATCTTAAAAACTATGAAGTTTTCTCCAGAGTCCTTCTCTAAGAAGCTCTTTCTTGCTTTATTTCTTTTCACTCTTTTCAAAGTTCATTATTCAATTATCTTTCCTTTGAGTTCTTTTCCCAATCTGTTGCCTACTTGGATACTGCTGGCCACTAAGTTATGTAGCTCTTATCTTCTCTATTTCACAGATGAGATCATTCATCACTCCAGATGAGATTTTAATTGCTATCAAACCGTTTATTCTGCCCCCACACCCAAAGTACAGTATTCTATACTTTCACAGCAGTTTGAGCCAATCAGTATCTGAGGCTTGGTTTACCCAAGTGCCATCTAATACAGAGTATATGTAGATCTGTAAAATTATCAGGTGTATATCCTGGTTATTGCTTCAAGGTATCTTACAAGAACAAGTTTAAAATAATAATAATAATAATAATAATAATAATAATAATAATAATAATACCAACAATAATGAAGATTATAGAATTTAAAGAAGACAATTAAAATACTCTTTGGATTCTTTCATTTCAAGTCAAAATGGCTTTTCGGACTAGTTGCGTTCAAGGTACATGAGGACAATAGCTTGTAACTAAGCTGTTTTGCACTGCACTTTCCAGATATTTGCTATATCTTATCTGCTCTACCTACAACTCCTGAATCATGTTGGACCAAAACCTGTTAAACAACTGTTTTGTAAATAGAGTCATTTCCCCAGACTAATGCCCTTCATATGTGCTGCCTAGAACACTGTTCTTCTCTTTTCAGTATGATTAGTATGTTGGCTAAGAGTGATTAGTATGTTGGCTAAGAGTGATTAGATCAGTAGACCAACCTATATAGAAAATGTCAGATTGGGGTAATACTTTTTTTCAAGGACATCTTTTGCAGGTAAATTATATAGGACGCGAATGAACATTTGTAACAAACATTCTGTCTATGCTTGGTTGAGGTTCATTCTTATAACTAAGTTAATGGAATAAACTTGGAGCACAGGGAATAGCGGAATAGTTGGTAGACACTGAGTAGGTCAATTTCTGCTTATGTATCTACCCAGTTAGGACGGGCTTGAGTAAAGCTGTTCACAGCTCAGTTTCATTTGTCACTGATGTCAGCAGCTTCCAACCTCCACAAACATTATTTGCCTCTTCTCCAAGCAAATCTGGCTTCTTCCTTTCTACTCAGTACTTTACAGAGAGATATGTAAAGGTATGTGCAATCTGTACCTTTGAACCTTCCGTGACATGCTTTTAAAACATGGTAGGTGTTATCAAAGCAAAACAAGTGTCAATGTCCACATATTTCTTCTTTTCCCTTTACAAAAAAACATCTAAGGCTGGAAAATATTAGAGACAAAGATGCTTGTTACAGAGACTGCTGCATTCCTAGAATGAAACCAAAGCCATCCTCCCCAAGCCTCTTGGCGTACACTGATAAGGATGGACGTTTATATTCTTGATGGCAGACATTTACAATCAGTTACAGGTTTTTCTTTTTTCCTTTTTTCAAAAAGCCTCCTCTCCTCAGAGATTAGATGTTGGAGGACTGTAAAAAGTAGTGAGCATTTGACTTTCCAGAATCAGACAAAGCTCTAAAGTTGACAGGTACAATAATATGCCTGGTTTGCATTTAGCTACATAGCCATCATTCATCAACCTGTGGTGCACCCAATCTAGAATCTAAGTTTTGTCTGAAACTTATTTAAAAGGGTGAGGGTTTTTAGTGCCCTCTGAATTCTGGAAAGGAAAATTAAAAACAAAGAAGCTGAATGCCTCCTTTTTTCTAAAAAGCTCAGGCTTTTTATATTTATTTTTATACTTTTTTAAGTATGTGGAATCACCCAGTTTTTGTTCTCACTGTGTCCTTGAGAATTAATAAGCTAAAAAGTCATTCATTCTGTTGCATGGCCAAATGGCAATTTGATCCAAGCTTCCCTAGCTTAAGAGTTCCACTTTGACTACTGTACTGTATGATTTTGTGCCATATATGTACCGGAGCCTACGAGATGATTGTTTTTATTTCAAATGCTCTTGTTGACAATGATTTGCATTTGGATTCTTACATTTTGAATATTAATTAGCCTTCTGATGCTTTCTGCAGCACCTTCCATGGTGGGTGAGAAATGGTTCCACTAGATTAAACAGATGCAGCTTTATGTATGAATAGACTATTTCCTATGTTACTAACCAAAGCAGCCGTCTTTATAAGTTTATTTCAAAATTTACATTGTAGTTGGCAGTTTTGATTGATTGATTGTGATTGATCATGTGCCATCAAGTTGTTTTGACTCCTAGCAACCACATAGATAGATTTTCTCCATGATGATCTATCCCTAGCCTGGTCTTTCAGGTCTTCCAATACATCACCACTGTAACTGAGCCCATCCACCTTGCTGCTGGTCGTCCTCTTCTTCTCTTTCCTTCCACCTGGGTCTTTGCATAATGTGTCCAAAGTAGGATAATTTGTGCCTTGAGTGAGAACTCTGGGTTGATTTGTTTGATGATCCCTTTGTTTTACTGGCTGTCTACGGTATACTCAGGAATCTTCTCCAACATAGGCTGACCATACGTCCCGTTTTGAACGGGACAGTCCCGTTATTTTAACATTTTCCAACTCTCCTGTCACAAAATGGAGATTTTGTCCAGTTTTCAAAGTTAGAGTGCGTGCGTGTGCACTGGCGCGCCTGCCTACGCACCTGCCTGCATGGCAGCGTGCCGGCGCACGCACGCCTGCATGCCAGCATGCTGGCGCATGAGCGTGCGTTAGGATCCCGTTTTCGTCTCAAGGAGATAAGGTCAGCCTACTCCAACACCAAAGTTCAAAGGCATCAATACTCTTCCTATCCTGCTTCTTCAAAGTCCAGTAGTTGGCATACGCAAAGCTAAAACAATAATGACACTAGAAAGCTGAAATCAAATCATCCTGCTGTTTGTTAGGCTTAAAAACAAACCCAGAGTAACACTGCTAAGGAAAGCGATATATAATCCTTTTTCCCTACACAGTTTCCCAGGTCCAATCTCTGTGCCTTCTCCTAGTATATCATACATTCCTGTGAAGCTGTTATTTGTCTTGCAAAGAAATGATAAACCATATAAAGAACACTAGGTATCCTTTTACAACATAGCTGTTTTGATTAGGTTTTCTCTCATGACACAACGGCTTTGAATTAGGAAACGCACAGTTGTTCCAATGTTATGTTTTTTAAGTATGTGGAATCACCAAGTTTCTTGATTCTATAGAAATCATTATTCATTTGTACAGATACCTTGAGGATATTTGCTGAGGGAAGATGTTGTAGAAATATAAGCTGTATATCCCTTCCATGTAACAGTTTTGATATGAATAATAATGAGCTTTGGAAAGTATTTTGATCTTTAGAGTTCAGAACTATTTCACATGATCATGTTTGTTATTATTGCCCTAGAGCTACACTGGGATTTCTTGTGCTACAAATATAAAAATGTGAAAGAAGAGAGCTGATCTCCAAATGCTGGGGGATATACATGGAATTATATGCATCACTGTGCTAGCTCCCTGATGCATGTCCAGTGTGTGTTGAGAGATGCATGCCTACTCTTCACACTTCTGTGTTTACTTGAGCAGACACTGTGTACCGGTGGGAAAAGGGATTGCCGCATCAAGCTTCAGTTCAAACATTTTGGGAATGCTAAGTGTTAGTAAACAGGTCTTCTCTCCTTGAACCTAGTGCTAGCCATAAGAGATAAGCAAAACATTTTCCAAGAAGAAAAAAGAGCTGTCATTAAGCTCTTGCCTACTGCAATATTAGTATCTCAGATCTTTGTCTGGTTTTTCCATGGATTGAGCTAGATGCCTCTGAACATTTTCCAAACAGTAGGGTAAAGTTTCCTTGTAAGAGGGTTAGTCTGAGAGTCTTTTTCTGCAGGCAAATGGCAACAAGGTAAAAGTCAAAACTTTGCATACAGCACATGTTTTGCCTACAGAGAGTCCCAGATGGAATCCTTGCCAGCCTCAGTTAGGGCTGAAAAAGACCATGACTGAAACTCTGGGAATTTACTGCTGTGGTGCAGATGAATTCTCAAGGTAGATGGGATGCTGGCCTGACTCAGCAGAATATAATATATACTTCAAAAATCAAATGCATTTATTAATAAGGGGCTATGCTAGGGACATAACGTTCACTTGCTTATGGAAAAATCCTAGGTCAAGGTACAATTTAAAAAATGTAAACCATATTGTCAGATCATACACTATGCTAAAAACTTAAGACCCAGAACAGCAAAAGGGACGCGGTGGCTCAGCGGGTTAAACCGCTGAGCTGTAGACTGCCGATCGGAAGGTCGTCAGTTCGAATCCCCGCGCAACGAGGTGAGCTCTCGTTGCTAGTCCCAGCTCCTGTCAACCCAACAGTTCGAAAGCTTAGCAAATAGATAAATGGGTACCACCTTAAGTGGGAGAATATGCTGGTGTCCTGTCGGGGAGTCGGCCACTGAATTGGAAGATCTCTGGAATGGTGGCGGCAACGACGGATCCCGGAAAGAAGCAGTTTCATCTACAGGACGTCAGCATCCGGCTCCGACGCAAGGCATTGTGGGGCTTGTAGTCCAAGCCACGGAAGAGTCGGTTCCCTTACCCCTTTCCTTAGCGCGCGGTTTAAATGAAATTGTATATGTATGAAATGTTAATGAAATATATATATGTATGTAAGCCGCCTAGAGTCCTCCGTTAGGGAGGGGATAGGCGGGGTATAAATACGATAAATAATAATAACCCCTGTGCTATCTATTGGAGAGCTTTCCAAACTGTGTGTCGGGACACGTTAGTGTGTCGGCTGCAGTGTCTGGGTGTGTCGCAGCTGCTGCTGCCTCCGAGCCCTGCCAGGATTCCGCACAGGTCCTAGTGCCTGCCTTGTGCCCTGCTGTAAGAGTGTGTCGCGAAATGATGCCCTGCTGTAAGAGTGTGTCACGAAACTATGCATGTCTAAAAAGTGTGTCACCAACATGAAAAGTTTGGAAAGCTCTGTGCTATTGTATCACAAAGCTGCCAAATGAATGGCACAATGAATAACTATTTTCCCAATCTGATGTTCTCCTGATACCTTGGTACAACAGTTCTCAGAATTCCCAGTCAGCATGACTAGGAGTTGCTGTCCCAACACAGCTGGAAAGGGCTAAGGATTTTGGAGAGGAGAGGGTTGAAGGAGGGGACTCAAAAAGGCTGGATACAGGGCAGGATGAAATGGGACCTTGGAGGAGATACAAGTAGAGAGAGACTCATTCCTGGAGAATTTGGAGTCTGCCTGTAGAAGACTCTTATACCTCATACTAAAGGTACAAGAAAGAATGACTACTGATCAGAAGTCTGTATGTTCAACAGCAGCTTGAAATAAACATCTGTCGGTATCCTTGCCTTAATGCCTTCCCTTGAAATTGTCACTCTTCAGAGCTTTCCAATACTCCTTCACATTTTTCTCTGAAGAGGTTGTGGTGCAAATCTGGTGCTGTTTATCTTCAGCTCTTGGAATGTTTTCTTTTTCAACACCCTTGCCCTTCTCATCTGAAGGCTGATATGTGGAGTTTCCAGCAGCCCTGCCACCATACAACCAGCAGTGTGCTTGCTTTATCATAAGTGTTGTACATGAATATTCAGCCCAAATACATCAAGCATTGGCTTTCAGGAGAATGAAGCATAAATAGTTTTTGGTTTTATATTTTTGAAACATTTATTTCACCATTATACTATAATATTGCATTATTGTTTTCAAAAAGCAACATTTTGTATTTCTAAAACCATCACAGAAAACCCCATATATTTTGCTGATTAATCATTGAAGTCTAACTAGAATAAGTTGGTTAATTCACCATATTTAGAATGATAGATTTAGGGATAGCTGGTAAGACTTTCTGCTTGCGTGTATTTAAAAGATAGCTGTCAAGAAAACCTTCAGCAAGGGAGGGATCACTACTCTTTTATGTAATTGGTTCCATTGTTAAATTGGCATTTCCGTTACAGTAGTTGTTGTTATTGTTCAGTCGTTTAGTCGTGTCCGACTCTTCGTGACCCCATGGACCATAGCACGCCAGGCCTTCCTGTCCTCCACTGTCTCCCGGAGTTTACTCAAATTCATGTTCATTACATCGGTGATGCTATCTAACCATCTCATCCTCTGCCGTCCCCTTCTCCTTTTGCCTTCAGTCTTTCCCAGCATCAGGGTCTTTTCCAGGGAGTCCTCTCTTCGCATTAGGTGGCCAAAATATTTGAGCTTCAGCTTCAGCATCTGTCCTTCCAATGAGCAGTCAGGGTTGATTTCCTTTAGGATTGACTGATTTGACCTCCTTGCAGTCCAAGGGACTCTCAAGAGTCTTCTCCAGCACCACAGTTCGAAAGCATCAATTCTTCGGCGCTCAGCCTTCCTTATGGTCCAACTCTCACAGCCATACATTACTACTGGGAAAACCATAGCTTTAATTATACGGACCTTTGTCCACAAGCTGATGTCTCTGCTTTTTAATATGCTGTCTAGGTTTGCCATAGCTTTCCTCCCAAGGAGCAGAGTTTTTCCTAATACTTAGCTGAAACCTGCCCTCTAGGGGAGCAGAAAGCAAGTACTTTGTAGTAGGCTTCCAAATATTTGAAAAGTGACATCATCTGCCTCCTCATCCTTTTTTTGCCTTGGCTCAATATGCCTAGTTCCAGTTTTGCGTACCATTAATTATCTTCCCTGCACTATGCTGAACCTGTTTCAACTCATATAAATTAGGGATAGGCAACCTCATAGGGCATCAACCTAGCATTGGTTCGGGTCTCTGATAGATCTCTCTGCTTTCTCAGCAGCCTGTTGCTTGGGAGATAGAGCAAAGAGGGGTATTCATAAAAAGAGGGGTGTCAAAGAGGGTAGGAAAAGGTTATTAGAGTGAACGTGGTTGTCCCCACCCACTCTGGCCTCCAACACTTATCTGAGCCATTTCCATTATGCATCTCCCAACAGATTATCCCTATGGGAACGTGGTTTATGATTGAAAAAAGAATATTTACCCCCCAGGCTATATAGCCTGATGCTTCTCTGAGTAATTAATTTTGCATGTACTGTAACTGTGCAAATGCCTCGGTAGAAGCAGACAGAAATACGATGATGCCGTCACTTTCACTGATGGAAGGACGAAGTGCTTGGTAGTGGTTTTGAATTTCTCCTTGCAAGAGAGAGGAGGAAAAATGGACTGTTACCGCCACAACCCATTTAATGTGTGTTGGCAAAATTATTTTTTGCAGAAGTCCATGAGCGCAAGAATGCATCATTGCCTGTAATCAACTCTGCTAATTATATTGGTGAGCTACAGTATACACTGCACATTAATCACACTCCAATTCAAAACATTTATTCTGGCAGTGACTAATGGCAAAAATCAAGCTTTCTGTCTTTACAGCTCATGGCAGTATTCGCCTGTCTCTTTCTTTTAAATGTATTTGGCCGACAGTACTTTTGGCCTACCAAGCCAAATACACCCAACAAGTACGATGCCCCATATGATAAATGTCCTGGTTTTGATGACTGTTTGGGATTGTAAAAACAGGGTGTACATTTCAAGCACTTAGTGGGTCACAATATATCTCTGCTCGTTTATTGGAGAAACATAAATTTTGCAGATCTAACCTTTCTCCCAACACTACTTCCAATGTTGATTTTAAAAAAAACAACCACCTTGGGTTACTTCATGGCAAAGTATTCTTTGTTGCCCAAGAATGCCATACATGTCTATCACTTTGTAAACAGAATGCAAATTGATTGATTGATTGATTGATTTACAATTTTTATATAGTGCCATGCTCCATATATCACTCAGGCATATTGTGTAAAAGCCAACAGCTAATTAGTAAAAATGATTATCACCCTAAATAAAACAATGCTTCCTACCTCGTCTTCACACATATATTTGCTGCCAGCAAAAGTTACGGTTTTTGGAGGAATGTGCCATTTTGACACTGCATGTATACATTTTGCGTGTGTGTATGTGTGTGTGTGTGTGTGTGTATGTGTGCATATTGTAATGTATGGAATGTTCCTTAGATCAAGAAGAAAACTGTAAGAAGATCAATGTATTCAACTTTCACAATATTTTGAAATCCTTTTGGACATCCTCTTCTTTCAGCACTATTCAGCCCCAAGCTTCTGGCTACATAGATAGTATACAACTTCTGCATTTCCACGTGGGATGCCAAAAATTCTTTCTTTGATGAGATGAAGATACAGGAGGGATATGAAAAATGAGGCATTTGCACTTCCTGTTCTTCCACACCAAGTTCAGAGCAGTTCCAAAGCTGCTCTGAAACTATGTATTTAAAACATGTATTGTCTGCCTTTCCTCAACAGTGTTCCAAAAGTTATGACAAAAGTAAAATCATAAAAATGCTATTAAAAATATGAGTTCCTAGGATCATTATATGAGAGAGACACTCATGTAAGTTCTTTAAATAAATAAATAGTTCCATTAATACTAGGGCAGGAAGAGGAAAATCAGCAGCAATACACTGTAGCAGCAATAAGAGTTATTTTAAAATATAATAATTGTATTTTAAGAAAATGGCAGGAAAAGCAAGAGGCCTATGTGAAAAGTGAGTTGTTCCACAGTTACCTTAAAAAGAAGGAACATTTCTGATTGGAGAGAAGGCGCCCATTGAGCTTTAAGAAGACGGAGATGCTTTCTGTGTGAACAGCTACTACTGCCAATAGAGGTAAACCTAAGCCACTTCTGAAAAGTTAAGGACCCTGAAGAAATAAACAGTGTGCATTTTTATTTAATAACTTTTCTTATAATAACTTTTTACATAAAAATAATAACTTTTATAATAATAACTATTATTATTATTATTATTATTATTATTATTATTATTATAGGGGGTGCAGTGGCTCAGCTGTTAAGACGCCAGGCTTGTCGATCGGAAGATCGCAAGTTCGGAGATTTGAGACCCGAGCGCTGTGTGACGGAGTGAGCTCCCGCACTCGCCCCAGCTCTTGCCAACCTAGCAATTCGAAAGCATGCAAATGCAAGTAGATTAATAGGTACCACTTCGGTGGGTAGGTAACAGCGTTCCGTGCGCGTCATGCCGGCCACATGACCGTGGAAGCGTCTTCGGACAACGCTGGCTCTTTGGCTAACAAACGGAGATGAGCACCGGCCCCTAGAGTCGGACACGACTGTGCGGGGGAACCTTTACCTTTACTTTTAACTTTTATCATTCAACCGTCCAAAAACTAGGCTTACCATAATGGAGGCATAAAATGAGCCACATAATAAGTAACAGCTACATGTTTAAGACAATTCCAATCAGCAGAGCAGGCATGGGAAAACAGCTCTAAGCTAATGCTAATCTGAATGACCTTAAAACAGCCCGTTCTAAATTCCAAGCTGGCCTCAGACAAAAGGAAGCACTTTTTGACGCAAGGCATAGCTAAAGCATGGAGTTTATTTCCATAGTTAGAATGATGGCCTCCAGGTTTATGGGGGGATTTCACAAATTAAGGGAGGACAAGGTTATCAATGGCTACTAGTCATAGAGCAGTAAGTTTCTGGATGGGGTGGGAGAAAGCTGTTGGTGTCACTGTAATTTCATGGGGTTTTTTTAAGTGTAAGGTTAGCCTGTCCTGTTCCCCCATTGTTTTGAAGTGCTTTGAAAAGTCTCCTACTATTATTACTCTTTTATTGTTTTTTTCATTTGTTCCCCATCTCAGCAGGAAGTCACCAGTAGTGGAGCTCAAGGAAACTTTACTTTTTCACTCCATCCTGAACCACGCTTTCCAATTTCCCAAACATTTATTCCTCTGTTTTTCTCTTCTCAGTTGCCTTGTTTTAGGATTACAGTTCTGCACTTGCTTAATTGTGGTGATCCTTTTTTGTTTTGTTTTGTTTTGCATCTCTCCTTTGCCTTCCTGGCTACCTGTGTTTTATGATCAGAAAAGGACCGGGAGAAAGATTATGGTTTCTCTCGGGATATAACTGAGACACAGAAAGCCAGAAAGGCTGCAGACCAATGGGGAAGTGATTGTACAAGGAAAGTCAGAACACTCAAAACAAACTTTGGCCATTTCATATATAGGGTAAGAAAGTACAAACTTCCTACCAGGAGGGTCTGCAGGGGTGGTCAGAAAAGGCAAGATGGTGGCCACAACCATGTGATTAAAGTCCTACCCTTTGCACATTGTGGTTGCCATCTTTAATTTTTTGACACAAACCCCTCCCTGCAGCCACTCCTGCTCCCTACAAACTATTTATATTTATACAAACTATTTATATTTTTACTGTTGTTTTTATTGTATTTTAATGGTGTTATTGTGGCTGTGAACCGCCCAGAGTCCCTCCTTGAGGGGGAGATGGACGGTCATAGAAATTTAATAAATAAATAAATAAATTTGGAAACTCTTGTTTTCCATCAAATTGAATAGGAAAGGCTGAAAAGGAAACCCAAACTTTTTGTGGTTATACCAAGGTAGATAGAGAGTCTGTAGCTTGAATCATGTCAACTGGATTTCTATTTTCTCAGTGGAAACATTTCGCTCCTTATCCAAGAAGCTTCTTCAGTCTGAGCAAAGTTTGTAAGGGAATCCTTAAATATGTTTCTAGGGTGGCTGTGTGACCTTGCACCTGGGGCTAGGTCATGGTTATTTGAGATGTTTATTTCTAAGTCCCTTTATCATCCAAAGGAGGATCGTTAAGATTACCTTGCTGTTGTTGAGATTGCGAAATGGTCTTAATCTTAATCTTAATCTTCCTAGGCACAGAAGACAAAGCAGGAAGGAAAATAGGGGAAAGGCCTCAGGCACAATCTTTCCCCTATTTTCCTTCCTGCTTTGTCTTCTGTGCCTAGGAAGATTAAGACCATTTCACAAGCTCAACAGCAGCATGGTAATCTTAACGATCCTCCTTTGGATGATAAAGGGACTTAGAAATAAACATCTCAAATAACCATGAGCTAGCCACAGGTGCAAGGTCACACAGCCACCCTAGAAACATATTTAAGGATTCCCTTACTAACTTTGCTCAGACTGAAGAAGCTTCTTAGATAAGGAGCGAAACGCTTCCACTGAGAAAATAGAAATCCAGTTGACATGATTCAAGCTACAGACTGTTCCACCTGGATGACTGAGAACCTTCATCGACGTAGATAGAGAGGGATTTCTGTGAGATTAGGGGAGCACTGCATCTTGTTCTCTTAATGTAAAACTAAAGCTTGACCTTATATCCAAAAGGCCTATTGTGCACATATTTTATTTTTTACTTATTTATTTATTTATTTATTTATTTTTATTTTCTATCCCGCCATTGGCTCCTTCCTAGGGCTGAGACACAGGGACTGGCCCAAGGTCACCCAGCCGGCTTTCATGCCTAAGGTGGGACTAGAACTCACAGCCTCCTGGTTTCTAGCCTGGAGCCTTAACCACTAGACCAAACTGGCTCATATACTTTTGGAAAAACTAAACATATATGAAATTAGAAGATAGAATATAGGTATTTGAAATAAATGATCTGAAGAGAAGAATCATGGGAGGCAGCAAAAACTGAGCATCTCTCTCTCTCTCTCTCCCTCCCTCTCCCTCTCTCTCTCTCCCTCTCTCCTGCTAAACCACTGCACCTTCCATTCCTGCATATGAATTATTTTGGCAAACAAAGGTGTGGGAATATATTTTCCTTGCACAGTAACAATCCAACTCTCCCTACCTGAAATGGATAGCTTTACATTTTGCTATTTCTTTCAATCTTTCTGAAAGGGAAAGCGCTAAAATATTTTGCATATCAACTTATGAAAGAACCTTATTCAACAAATGCCACAACACTACGGCGGCAAACATCTGACAGTTTCCTGACGTCACTTGTTGGATGATGGCTTCCAGATGTTATGACTTATTGATGTTTTGATTAGCTTCTAAGCAACACTGTCTCTCTGTTTTGTTTGCTGCATCCAACTTCTTTTGCACATGAGTGTGATTGGAAGAGAGCGGGAAATGAAATTAGTGTTTGGCACCCACCCAGACATAGCTGAACTTTCCTGTTATCATCAGCGTGTTCAGCTCTGCTACAGGATATGCAGTCTGTGAGAAGGTTGGTTCTGAGATAAGGAGAATTTTGCTAGAATGCTATTTTCAATTAAAAGGAGCTGCATAATTAGCTAATTCTGTCCAAGATGAAGCATTGAATGCTAAGCTATCCAGGCAACAGGAAGCAAAGAAAATAGAAGAACAGGAATAGTTTGCATTCTAACCATTGTTTCAATGCTTGTCATCCTCATACTTCTTTCTATGCAGAGGACATTTATGAAAAATTATGAGAAAGTTTTCCAGGAACAGTATCAGCTACACTAAGCTACATTAAGAATGTTTGCTTTCTTTGGCTGATAATGCCTGGAATTCCCTCCCAGGTACGGACACAATACAGTTAATGCTAGTTCCCTTCCAAATCTGTGTGTTCCATGAAGCCTTTAGTCTTGCCAAGGTTTCTCATGCTGTGTGGTGTGACTTCCTGGGGGGTCATGAGCAAATTTGAGGGGGATCAGAAATTTTGGAGGGGTTGCATATTTAGGGCAGGGTCACTATCAGAACTTGTTCCTGTTCTACTGGCAGGGATCCAGGCGGCGATGCCTGTGGAAATTGAAATTTAATTACTGAGGGCAGGTGTTGTGTTTATTTCTTTTTCCAATGAAATCATTGGTTTATTTGTGGAATGGGGGTCACATGGGTTTCTTTGAAATTTTGGGGAGTTGCAATGCCACAAAGTTTTAGAACCTCTGTCTTGTCCTTAGTTTTCATCCTCTAGTAAAGACGGCTTCATTTACTTGTTTCCATTTCTTATTATCCTCCCACTTGACTTCCATCTTCTGAATTTAAATGTAGTTTTAATTTCTTAGGAAAATCAAAAACTCCATTTATGTATTTTAATTTTGTGACATTCTGGAGCATCATATGCCTATTTGTTTCCACCAAAATAGCACTCATGTATGTATCGTAGCCAATTATTCTGTTTCCATTTCTTGATTCATTGTTGCAAGATAAACATTACAAAGTGGGCCAAGTGACTTTGGTGTGCAGGAATCAGAAGGAAATAAAAGACTGAAAGAGGCAGAAAACTACAGGAAAAAGAGCCACAAGGAGCTGTATTTTTTTAAAAAGCACCATAAAGAATTTGGGAAGAAATTTAGAGAAGTGTAGGAATGAAGAATGGATTTTTGTTTCTTTGTTGACTTTTCCTTTTCCAATAATGGTTGAATAATGGCTTTGACCAGACAAAACATAACTATGTGTCAAGGTGATCAATGCATGTCCCTTCCACCTCTCTTCCTCTAATCCAGTGTTTCTCAACCTTGGCAACTTGAAGATGTCTGGACTTCAACTCCCAGAATTCCCCAGCCACGGCATTGCTAAATTTGAGAAACACTGCTCTAATCTGTTCAGTAGAAAGAGATGCAAAGATTTCATCTTTTTTCAATCAACCACATGGGGCACTGTTTTAGGCAGGAATGGGGAACTAGTCTCTTGCAGGCTACATGGAGCCCAAATTGGCTCCCTGATTGATCCACAAGCATCCTCCACAGTAGTTAGATGTGAAAAAAGTCTCCCACTGGTGCCAATTAAGCACTTTTTCCAGAGCCCTCACAACTGTAGCGCAGGGTCAGGTTTAAAGGATAACACACAAAGAGCCCTCACAAAGTGACTGGGGCAGAAGCCCCAGGTGTGAGCCTTCTCAGTGATGGTCTCTGTCTCTGGAAAACCTACTCCCAGATATCTGGACTACCCCATAACTGCTGTGAAATCTGTCTCTGCAAAGAGGCATTTGGAGACAACTGAAGATTCTGCTACCCCAAAGGGTCACACACCAGACTCTTCTTACAGATAAGTTATTGATTTGTCATATTTTTATTTTTATGTTCTTACTTCTACCATAAGGAAGGCTGAGCGAAGGAAGATAGATGCTTTTGAACTGTGGTGTTGGAGGAAAATTCTGAGAGTGCCTTGGACTGCAAGAAGATCAAACCAGTCCATACTCCAGGAAATCAAGCCAGACTGCTCACTTGAGGGAATGATATTAAAGGCAAAACTGAAGTACTTTGGCCACATAATGAGAAGACAGGATACCCTGGAGAAGATGCTGATGCTAGGGAAAGTGGAAGGCAAAAGGAAGAGGGGCCGACCAAGGGCAAGATGGATGGATGATATTCTGGAGGTGACGGACTCGACCGTGGGGGAGCTGGGGGTGGCGACGGCCGACAGGAAGCTCTGGCGTGGGCTGGTCCATGAAGTCACAGAGAGTCGGAAGCGACTGAACGAATAAACAACAAAAACTTCTAGGCTACTTGGAGTCTTCAGAAATAAGACAGATTATAAACCGCAGTAATAATATGCAAGCAAACAAATGAACAAATAAATAAATAAATCCTCCCATTCAAGCCAGCAAGGGCTTTTTCAAAGGATAGTTGCAACACAAAGTACAACTTCAGATGTTTGAAAGTAGGTGCCTGATTGGTGGGATGTGGAGAAACCTGCCCCGCCGTTTGTCACTCAGAAAAGCTTTAACTTGGACTGCACCAACAGCTGGCATGCAAATGCCAGAGAACTATCCGTGAGGAAATATGACCCAAGATGTTAAAAAACATAATTTCCCCAATTCCAGTGAAGATTTTTTTCCCCAATGCCAATAATTTTAGAGAAGTGATTTTCATCAGGACTTCTGCAAAAGTGGGATGGAATGGAAGTCTGTGTGCATGTGCATCTGTCACTATAGAAATCTGTTCCTAACAACAATAATAGTAAAATGATGACACATGCATCATGATGTCACAATACAAGATCCCTCCATTCATATTTGCATCACAGTGTTGCAAGTACAATTGTTCTTACTCTAAAATCTTACAGCATTATAGCAAAAAAAAAGCTTGAAAACTTAATAGCTTCTTCATAAATAACCAGTTCTCCTAGCCTCTTAGCAGTTGATTAAATATGTCAGTACATATTAAACCAATTATATTATGGTTTCCCTTTTTCTTATACATAAGAATGTTTGTGTTCAACTGCATGCAATAATTGACCTATCTAAACTGACTTTTAACCCTATGAAAAGATTTAGTCTTATTACAACAAAACTAGATCAAGCAAAACCATCTGTCTTTATTTAATTCTGCAATAATCTGCAGTTCAGGGATGCAATATCCAAAATTGAAGTTTATTTACAAAATTTCCATTGAATGGCTCTGAGTTACACTCTGCATCTAATTTATA
The DNA here is from genome assembly GCA_023362775.1 of Charina bottae. NCBI lineage: Eukaryota > Metazoa > Chordata > Lepidosauria > Squamata > Charinaidae > Charina > Charina bottae. Next base: position 20,373,322 of record JALMGJ010000019.1, on the reverse strand, counting down.
CTATAATAGCTTTCAAAGGCTAATTTTTTTTAATGCTTAACTAAAACTGAAACAATTTAAGAAACTAAATCTATCCATTGGATTGAAAAAATGTATTACAGTATGTATATATTTTGAGGATCATAAATGCTGTATAGAAGAAAGGAATGAGGAATTTAGAAAGAAGAATTAGTTCATTAAAAGAACAAATTTTAATACATATTTCTGATTTAAAAAAAACAAACTGGAAAATGATGGATGCCTTCCAGATCTGGAAAAAATGGTGTGTGTTTTTTAAAGCACATTGTGAGAACAGATGCATAAGGCTTACTAGGACAGTAACTTCCTAAGGAAGTGGGATAATTTATATGCAATGCAATAAATGGAAAAGCACATTAATTGTTTTCTTTACATATTTAGTTTGAATAGAGCCACCTCTGTGATAATAATAGAAATTTGGTCCATACTTTTATTAAGAGTTTATTTTTGATAGTAATTTTTTTTCAGGTTTTCTTCCGCTCCCTGTCTAGCCAAAGCTTGGGACAATCCTCTGGCAAAATATATGAATATATTTAGAGGAATTTGCAATTCAGTGATTGTTCTGTATTTCCCAGTCCTCAATTTTAGTCTTGTGTGATCAAATGTTATCTTTATAGGGAAATATAGGAACTGAAGTCTGCCCCAGGATGGGGGAATCTTTTCTAGAATCTTCGCAGTGAATTTGAATTGTATAAAGAAGAGAAATTCTTTATAGTTCAGTCAAAACATCTACAGGTAGTTTATATATTTAAAGACTGTGATGCCATATCAGATGAAGATCCACCTAATCCATAGCTTTCCAAACTGTGTGCCGCGACACATTAGTGTGTCGCGATAAAACCCGGAAGTGCTGATGGCGCGTCGCCGCCACCCCTGTGGTGGCACGTGTGGCGGTGGCGGCAGCGGCGCACCATCAGCTCTTCCGGGTTTTATTGTGAAACATGAGACCACTGCTGCCGCCATGCACGACGCTGCCATGCCGCCGCCACCATGCGCGCCGCCGCCGCTGGTGTGTCGCCAATGGTGGGACTTTGGAAAGCACTGACCTAATCATTGCACTTAGTCCTGGCAAGTATGTGATTAAACAGAAATTGGCCAGTCATCTACACATAAGTTACAGTCTAGATTCTCTCTACCTCTTGATTAATAACTGAGTTATGGTAAACTGACTTGCTGATAAAACCTGTAGAACAGGACTTTCCAAAGTTTTTCCCACGGCGACACACCAACCGCTGTTGGTGTGTCACCGCGGGAAAACCCGGAAGTGCGGCAGCGTACAAAAACCCGGGAGCTCTGCTGCTGCTTTCGGGTTTTGCGCACTGCAGTTGGTGTGTCGCCGCGGGAAAACCCGGAAGCGCTGATTATGATCAGCACTTCCGGGTTGTGTGGCGACACACCAGACTGTGTGTGGCGACACACTTTTGTGTCGCCACACACAGTTTGGAAAGCTCTGCTGTAGAAGTTAACTTAGCATCTCTATTGTAGCCTCAGAGCAAAATAATGCCCAACTTTTGCTCAGCTGATTTATCACACAGGTCAATATTCATTCTACCTCCCATCCATACATATACGTGTGCTTTTTAACTTGAAAAAGCTCAGAGACTGGATTGGGGAGGGGGGGGCATAATTACAAGCAAGCCATCAATTTGATAGACTGAAAACATACCACCAGGCAGCCTGTTATCTGATTATCAGAGCCTCGTACAAATTGTGCCAGACTTCCTTAGCTCTAACATTTCAAGTTCTGCCAACAGCAGTAATTGAAGGGGGATGCCATCAAGTCTCATTGGCACAAAAATTCTTTCTGTCTGATCAACCCCATGTTGAAGATCTGCTTCATTATTTGCCATACTGCCGTTTCTAATCATCTAGGTTGAGGAGAAAATCCTGAATCAAGTATTGCGTGAAGAAGAAGAACAAGGTGAGGATGTTAGTAAATCATGTTGCTTCTTTTGCCATGGCCAATGATTGAAGTCTGTGACAATTGCTAGCAAAGGCAAGTTTCTCACTAAATGCAGTTCATATTCTTTTTTAACTTTCTGGAGATTAACTTGAATGTTTTGTAACTTGTTCCATGTAAATATTTCATAATAGCCTATAGGGGCAGACATCATAAACTAATTTGGATTCAGCATTATGTCCCCTTCCTTCAGCCTCTTAAATCTCTACAGACTTCTTCCCAAATCTGCAGAGAAGTAACTCTTACCTTTATCCTTCTTGGCGTACAACACTTCATCCAGTGTCCTTTCTCTTCCCTGCCTTTTTTATCTTGTCCTCTGCAGCTTCCATTTACTAGTTGTCCCTGTTGTGTGACATCCCGCTTTTTCCAAAATGCTAAAAATAAGTTCAGGTGAGGCAGTATAGACAAGGACTTCCAGAGGGATGCAACGTCTGACATGGAGCATTAATAGCAAAGCTACTGATCTGATGTCACCATACATTGAACATGTACATTATTTTCTTTGGCTGCTGTGAATAAAATGGTTCCCTTAAATGAATGAATGAATGAATGAATGAATGAATGAATGAATGAATGAATGTATTTGCACAATTTATATAGATGCCATCTCACCCAGGCAACTCTAGGCTGCGTACAGAGATTAAAACCAAAAGAACAAAAAGACAGTTTATAGAACAATATACAAAAAACTAAAATGTACCATGTGCCTGGGATTGGGGGGGAAATTTCCATTTCATCACAAAATAGTAATTAAACAGCCAACCAACAGGGCTTTCTCAACCTCCTATGAGAACATCCAGGCCAATGGGATCAGGACCATCTGGATCTTGAGGGGAAGGCTACAGGACAAGAGCAATGACAGGGAAGGCATGGCTGCTAGGTCTCATGAGGTGGCACTAATAGACAGGACCTGAAGCATGCCAACTCTGCTGGTTCTGGTGGAGTGAACAGAGACAGGCAGTCCCACAAACAACCTGGCACTGTGCCATTGGGCTTTAGAAGTAACTAGACAACCTGTGTCCCGTTGGGTCATTGTTTCAAAGGTATTTCCTTACCAGATTCCTCAATGCCTTCAATGATGGCAGAGCTGCTAATGTACTGCGTTCACTGGAAAAGTTCTTAAAAATTCAGGGGGATTTTCAGAGATGTACCTGGCTTGAAAATAGCCCATGTCATTCATATTGAACTGCACAGGGCAGTCTAACATCAGGAGTTGACCACAGGAAATGTTTTATGACATTTTGTATTATGTCATTAAATGTTTTATGATAATTTTTATGTCATAAAATGTTCTATAAAATTTGCCAACTTTCAGTTCCACAGGAGTCATGGGTCCCGGATTTTGGACGCATTCTGTAAGTTAGCCCATTTGAGGTACCTTGGTTCAAAAATTGTTGCCCTACGATGCACCGTTTCACCCAGTTAAAGGTTACACACAAACAGGAGAGTTTTAGTAGCATATACATAACAAGCACTTAGATCACTTTAGCAGATTTTGACAGATAGCTTAGCAGTACCTATAACAGAGTCCATTAACTTTCAAGTCTTTACCCTGTTATTCCTCTTAACTCCATTCATCATTAGTGCCAGGGAATTCAATTTTGTCAATAGCTGTTATCAACCCAGATTGTATTATCTCTGGGTCATACAGAAAGAAGTATAAAAAATGCAGCAGCAGTGGACATCATGTAAAACTAACTGAAAGTATTGCCTTAAAGAATTGGGTAAAGATTATTATTCACCTGGTTTGGAGAACAGTGCAGTTCAGAAAATTATAAGAATGTTGTCTTTGGCCTTGAGTAGATTTTAGCAAGAGATGCATGTAACATCTTGGATAAAAACCCTTCAATATTTTATCACTTTTTAAATCTAGTTTCAAATCATTGGAAATCATGGGAATGGCCATCCCATGTCCGTTCTTGATATTCTATCAACATTATTTTATGAAGCCTGAAAGCAGGATATGTACTTCTATTCTTTGTCATCATCCCCACTGCAGCATTTGCATTCTTCATTACCCGGGGTTTTTTCCCCATTTTATTTGCATTTCCCTCAATAATATATCCTGTGAGAGGTTCATCAGTGAGCATCTTTACCAACCATCTTCACTTGCTTGCAGAGTGATGAAGGAAGTCTGTTTCAGAGGACAGAGTTGAGTGTTCTTCATGAAGAGATGAAGAGAACCTGTTTCTCTCCAAAAACGGATGATGACTGTGCTGGCAGGGACTGTTGGGAGGTTGAGTCTGATAATATTTGAAGAGCCACTTAAACTTGTTAAACTTGTTTTTTAAATTAAGAGTCTCAGAGCCCATCATCCCCAAGAGAATAAAATAAACTATACTTTTTTTTATTTGGGCTGTTTTTTTATCTCCTCATCAGTAAGCAACTGTTTGTAAAGTTCCCATGGCTATAGTAACAGCAGTTACTTGTAAGTTTTCCTTATTAAAATTATTAAATATTATGACATCACTGTTACATCCCTCAAATTGTGGCGTCCTTGGTGCTCTCTGAGCCTTGATGTTTTCTTGCAGACGTTTCCTTGCCAGACTAGGCAACATCTTCAGTGCGAAAAGGGAGTGGGACTTGCTCTCTGTTTATATACCATGGCTTGTCCTGCTTGTGTTGGTGGGGGTGTTGTTCTCTCCTTGGTAGTTCCTTGATTGGGCTGTTGTTTGCTGCTTGGTTGATTGACTGAGTTAATAGTTCCTTGACTAGGGTATATTGTGCTGTTTGATTGTTCCTCTGGTGCTAATCCTGGTGTTAATCTTTGCATATCTGGGTGTGGATTGCTGGCAAGGAGGTGTTCTGGTCTTCTGGCTTTTCTATTGTCTCTTATGAATGGTATGTAAATGTTGTTTACCTCTATGTGTCTGTTGATGGCTGCTTTGTCTGAGTGCCAAGCTTCCAGGAATTCTCTAGCATTTTTGGATTTGGCTTGGTTTAAGATGCTCTCAGTTTCCCAGTTGAAAGTATGGTTGAGTCTGTCCATGTGTTGTGAGATTAAGGAGTTTTCATTGGGTCTTCTGACTGCTAGTTGGTGTTCGTGGATGAGCTCCACAAGGCTCAGAGAGCACCAAGGACTCCACAGTTCAACCCTGAGCTACAAATATTCTCTTTGATTGATCCCTCAAATTGGCTATGTCTAAACTGAAGCCAGAAGTTTCTGATCTTTGCAGCATGGCCACTTTTTAAAAAAGCCTCCTTAAGCATTTGAGTATTATATATTTCTCCTTTTTTGTATATGATTGTATATGATTCACCAATTTCTCCACCTTGTCTCTTTCTTGTCATTAAACTGATGTATAATGTTTTCTGTTTTTTTCCACATGCTATCTGTTGTACAATCCTGCATTTTTTCCCCTACAATTGCACCACTCTCTTGGGAAAAGACACCCACAGCAGCTTTAAAGTGTTGCACAGAAATGCTGTGTTTGTACTCCCCCGCACCCCAAAACACCTTTTGGAGATCAGATCTGAAGCCCTGAAAAGTCCTAGTGGATGGCACTTATTACAGAGAAATGAGTGCTGCCTAGTTAAAATGGTTCGCTAGAATTAATTTCCACATGGCCTTCAAATATACTCAGTAATGTGGAACCAGTTGTTAATTCTCAGACTAACCCAGAGTTATTTTAATATGAAGGGGGAGGGAGTGGCACAATTTGTCATCATCCAGAAGATGATGTTAAAGAAGCTAAAATGTGGTTCTTTTGAATGTCAGTTGCTGCATGAATTTATTTCAAGGCATCATACAATCTCCCCAGCAACTGTCAGTCAAGAGAACCATATTTTAGCTTCTTTAACATCATCTTCTGGATGATGTGAAATATGAGGCAATTCAGGTTGCACAGTAGGTACTGAGTCAGATTGACCAGTAAGAAACATTAAAAACAACTATTTGGTTTCCTTGTTGGGTGTGTGTGTGTGTGTGTGAGAGAGAGAGAGAGCATTCTACATCTCAGGGGTTTGCAATGTCAATAGTCTTAAATTGTCTCTGTAGGGTGGACCTCAGGAAATGAATGAGGTGCCAGAATTATATTGTGTGGAGAATAGATAATTATTAGTGTCTAGAATTAGTGCACTAGAGTTATAAAAGCAGGAAAGTGGCTTTAAATAGACTTCCCACAGCAGAGGCATCACTCAAATAAGTTTAATTTCAGATCGCAGGGAATGGCCTGCGCATAAGAACAAAATTATTGTGGGTAAATACTTTTTTGCCTGCTTCCTGTGATGTCTGTCAGCTTTAAGATCTGTCTTACTCAGACATCGATAGTATCTTGAACGAGTACAGTTGCCACATGCTTACATGCTGTCTTCAAGGAGCGGATTCACATGCCAAGAAAATTCCTTCCATACTTGAAGAGGGTGTGTGATGTTGGAACAGGAGGCAAGTTTTGGGGTAGGGGAAAATGGTAACAAATAAGGTGAACGTTTAGTTGTATACGCTGTAGGCTGTTTTATCTATTAATTCATGTTCTGAAAACAAAACAAAGATTGTATCTGATATGAAGACAGAAGCTTCTGTAGAAGTGCATTTCATAAAGACAGATGGGAGCTGCATGGATGGAAATATCCAGCATCTCTATCTAATATCAACACATTCTTTTCTTTACCTACCTATCTGACTAACTGCCTTCCTAGTTTATAATAGGAAAATTACTCCCATGCATTTATTTGCAATATTTACTTGTAACATTTTAAACTTCTCTTACTGATGAGAGATGTTCTGCGGTCCTAAACCTGTTGACTTAGCAATAACAGCTGCGCCATTTAATTCTATGTAATATTTAGTCAATTTAAGACTTGAACTTTTATTAGCTGTTATGCATCTTGTGGCATATCTGTATGTTGCTTAGACAGCAATACTGTGTTTTCCTTGTAGAAGATATTGCATTTATTGGAGTCAGTCTTTCTGTAAACACATGTAAACATTCTGAAAGGAAATTGCCAAGATTATTCCATGCTGCGGCTGAGAATCAATGATCTGGCAGCTGCGTGCAGGCCCTATCTTCTTTTTAAGCTCCTGCAGTACATGGACTTTCAGAGGAAAACATCCACAAAAGAAAAATAGATGTGGTGAGCCTGGATTAGATCTAACACTTTAAAAAACAATTATTTTTAATGGTATAATTTAATGTTTAATGGGCAAAAATCTTAGTCATGATCCTCCGGTGACATTATTTTTATCTATCTATCTATCTATCTATCTATCTATCTATCTATCTATCTATCTATCTATCTATCTATCTATCTGCAAATGAGAGACACTCAGGTTATCTTGCCTCTGTTGCCTGTGGCTGGCACTTTAAAAAACAAGGCATATCCCAGCCCTGGTTTAAAGCAGGTATGGGCAACTTTTGAGAGCACGGGACCTGCATTATGGTGTCACAAATTCCTAGAGGTTTGCAGGATGTGACATGTTACTTTCAGTCTGAGGAAATGTTATGGTGGGTAAGAAGCAGAAGTCTTTGGAGCCAGACCATTTCCACCCCACCATAAAATTTTGAAGCTAAAAATTGCACACCAAAATTCACCTTTTTGGGATGTGGGAGGACTACAAGTGGCAAGAAGGAAAACATAGCTGATTATTTTACTTTCCCAAAATATTTGAGAACTAGTAATGAAAACTGAGAATCCAAAGAACTTTGTGTTTAGATAAAGGTCAACAGGACAAACAGGAAAGAATGTTAACTAATCTAACTGTTCCTGTCTTAAATCTGTTTGTTCCCTACAGCAGTCTTCCTCTCTCCACATAGTGAGTTACACATTTAATTCAATGCTTCAAATCAAGTACAATTAGCAAGTGGGATAAGTTCACTGCTTGGAAAAGAAAAATATTTATTTATTGTCCCATAAACAGCTGATTATGTCTAAAAATTATGTATGGTGGAACTGTCATGAAATGACATGCTTAATAGTCTTTGGATGAAAAGAACTGTTGCTCTATACAGCTCAGGAAAACTAGACTGCTGTATATCACATTTTAAGGGGAATATGGGACTTTCCACGTGAAACTATTCTTCATGAGCTATATTTCCAGATAAATAAATGCATCCATCCCACTTCCTTCATCAAGGGGGCCAATCAAAAAATCAAAAGGGTGCAGTTTGAGAGTTGAACACACTCAAGTATTTCAGAAGTTTAATTTTATATACAGTTCATCTTTAAGCTTTAAATGCACACATACTTTTTTTTCATGCATTAACTACTTTTTCCTAAGCGTCATTCTCAGCCTTTCATTTTACTTTATTTATTTATTTAATTTATATGGCCGCCATCTCACTTTCATGTGACTCTGGGCAGCGTACATATTTAAAACACAACTAACCATCATAGCCTTCCACTATTAAAAACCAATTAAACAGTTAAAAGCTACAGTTAAAATAATACGATAACAAAAAGACAGGTGTAATGGTATTTATTATTTTATTTATTTATTTATTTATTTATTTATTGTATTTATACCCCGCCTATCCCCTCCCTAACGGAGGGCTCTAGGCGGCTTACATACATTGTATTTTTCATATATTATACATTCATATATTAACAACATTTACCGCGCGCTAAGGGGAGGGGTAAGGGAACCGACTCTTTTTCCGTGGGTATTGGACTACATGTCCCAGAATACCTTGCTTTTCAGAGTCGGCTGCTGACGTAATGGTATGTGGGAAATACCTTGGGAAATGGGGCAAAGAGATGCTGCCAAGGGAACAGTCAGATAAGAGAGGGCATAGCCCGCAGCTGCAGTGGGAGGAGCAAGAGACTCAAAAGGGGTCCTCCCTAGTTTTTCAGGCTGTGAAGGTGACGTTGGGAGAATTGTACTTTCAGACTTGCAAGTTTCTGTCAATGTAGCTTTACAATAAAATAGAATTAGCTTATCTGGCCGTGTTTCCTGTCTGGTCTACCTGGTAAGGCTGACAACAGGGAAGAGTACAGTCTAACTTTTATACAGTGTAACACGTGCAGTTCTTGGAGCACACAAAACTGCCTGCGCCACTGCATTTTGTACCAGTTGAAGCTTCCGGATACCCTTCAAGGGCAGCCCCTGAAACTGACTTGCCTGAAACATAACTCTGAGCCAGGTAAGAAAAATTGCTGTAGATGCACAGATAGTCAAGAGAAACTTTGGAAACAGCACCCTGAACCTTCTAGAGGAGAAGGCTGCGTTAACATACATGAAGGGCTGTTTCATACATGAAGGCTGCTTCATATATGAAGGGATGTTTCACTCACACTGACACACTTTGGGAAGTTCCCCTTTAGATATCTGGTACTTACTAATCCTATATATTACAGGTAGTCCTTGTTTAACGATGCTAATTGGTACCGAAACTCTGTTGTTAATTGATGGGGTGGTAAGTCAAAAAACCACGTGACTGTGCTGCTTAGTGGCAGCAGTTCCAGCAGTCCTGGTTGCCATCATTAAGTGAGGACCACAGAGGTTGTTAAGTGAGGACCTCACATGACCGTGACTTCCAACTTCCTGTCGGCTTCCCCACTGACTTTGCTTGTGGGAAGCCATCAGGAAAGGTTACAAATCCCAATCATGTGACCGCGGGATGCTGCGCTGGCCATAAGTACAAGGTGCAGTTGTAACTACCACTCATTCAACACTGTTGTAAGTTCGGTCGCTGAATGAGTGGTTGTTAAACGAGGACCATCTGTATAGATACTGCTTGTTTGCCATTAAAATTCAGCATTACTAAATCTCAATGACCGATAAGCAGAGGCTGCAGGAATAGTAAATGAGGCCCACATTCAGTTCAAGAGGAAGATGTAGAATATGACATGCTCAATGGAAAACCATGAGGAGAAATTGAAGAAATTTAGAGAAATGAAGACTGATTTGTAGGAGGAGAGTTCTTTTACTTTAGTAAAGGTAAAGGTTCCCCCCGCACATTTGTGCAGTCGTGTCCAACTCTAGGGGCCGGTGCTCATCTCCATTTGTTAGCCAAAGAGCCAGCGTTGTCCAAAGACGCTTCCACGGTCATTTGGCCAGCATGACACGCGGAACGCTGTTACCTTCCCACCAAAGTGGTACCTATTCATCTACTTGCATTTGCATGCTTTTGAATTGCTAGGTTGGCAAGAGCTGGGGCTAGTACGGAAGCTCACTCCGTCATGCGGGGCTAGGGATTCGAACCTCCGAACTTGTGATTTTCCGATCGACCCGCTGAGCCACCACACCCCCTTCATAAAAGCCATACCCCCCATTTTAAAAGCAAAAACAACATTGATAATGAATGTTAAGCCTCTGCAAAGCAAAACACATCACACCCTTAACAGAGCTTTCCAAACTTTTCATGTTGGTGACACACTTTTTAGACATGCATCATTTCGCAACACACTCTTACAGCAGGGCATCATCATGATGCACGCGGAACGCTGTTACTTTTACTCTGCGATGGCAAAAAATCAGGAGGAGTTTAGTTGGCACTTATTCCAACTGACAAATTTTATTAAAAGTCACAAGCTGTCTTGAGCTGTACGTAGCTCACTTCGTCAGAGGCATCTGGAACATGAGAGCAGCCTTCCAATCCCAGAACAGTGAAGAAGGCTTGTTTCCTCCTGACACAATGGTGGAATTAAATTTAATCTATTTTAGCTGGAGAAGGGCACATTTGGATGGAACTTCAGAAGAAATGTTTTAACAGTAAGAGCAATGTGACAGATTGTTGGAGATTTTTATGCAGATATTGGCGGGATATCTATTGAGGATATTTTATGTCTGGAGTCTTGTACTGAGCATAGAGTTGGAAAAGGCCAGTATCTGTGATTTAGCACCATACATTATATCTTACTGTTATTTAATTCAGGACCACAATATGAATATTATGGAAATATTTTATCAATAATATTTTATATTATTACCTAAATCAGAGCTTTCCAAACTGTGTGTCACCACACAAAAGTGTGTCGCCACACACAGTCTGGTGTGTCGCCACACAACCCGGAAGCGCTGATCATCATCAGCGCTTCCGGGTTTTCCCGCGGCGACACACCAACTGCAGCGCGCAAAACCCGAAAGCAGCAGCAGCGCTTCCAGGTTTTTGCGCGCTGCCGCGGGAAAAACTTTGGAAAGCCCTGACCTAAATATTTAATCAAGATTTTTATTACATTAAAATCTTTTATCCTTTCTTCATATTTCCTTTGCCCTCCACCCTCTTTCTACTCTTTCCCTACTGAGGACAACAATTTTGACCATGTTAATTCTGAAAGATACATCTTTTGTAAGTACAATTAGGAACTACCAGATTCCATTAGGTCCTTTGCAGTTCTGTGATTCAGTGATTTCCTCTTTTGTTCATAGTGATGGGTCAGATTTAGGCTACACTGGTGGTTTCTTTTAATGAAATCCTCTGTAGATTCATGTTACCAGCAAACTTGTTTTGAATGCAACCGCTTTTCCTGAGCCATTTATCTGAATTCTAAGTTCAGCACTTTTCAAGAAGCTGAAGAAGATGGAGTAGGAAATCCAGAGATCCTTGTGCCACTTATGGGGGCTGCTGATAACTTGTCTGGAATTTTTCAGGTTGGCTTGTAACTAAGCAAACTTCTGTTCTGAAGGAAATCCCTTCAGTTAAGGAAGGAAGAGGAGCAGTGCATAAACAAATTAGCATCTTCTAAGTATAGCAGCTTGTAACCTAGGGCCATCCTATGATGTAGTCACTGCACCATTAATTTTAAACTGCAAAACACAGGTCACACATGCCTCAGCTTGCCTTCCATATAAATAGCCATAAGGACATTTCTGAAATTCAGATCACTGGCATTTATGGCATTCAGACATTAGCAATCTTAATAAGCTTTGTGAATACATTACATGTGTCTCTTGGAATAGCAGACTGATACCCAGATCATAAAGGTTTTTTTGGAAATGCATTATCCAGGGGATAAATGGGAAAGACAGCGTAAGCAATGGTCCATTTTTCTGACCTAATTTATGTCCAAAACTCTTTTGCAATTGCTTTTATCCCTCACTGGGTTCAAAGCTTCCCACAGGGGCTTAAGTAACAATGATAAAGTTTCAGGGAAGACAGACCCTATAATTAGGCAAAGTGAAGTGGTCTCCTCTGCTAGAGATATTGGGAGATGGCAGTAAGGTGTTTGGGGAAATATCTTCTCCATAAGTTCAGGTATGTTGGAGAAGACTATCCTGTCATCCATGCTGAAATAAGATTTATCTGCCATTCCAGTCAGCTTTGGTATGTGGAATTAAAATTTGGGTGCCATATTTTTATTAGCTTCAAGCAAAATGTCATGGATTTCACTGAGCAACTGATAATGAAGGATTAAGGGCCTTCTTCCTTGACAAGACAAATATTTCCCTCATGAGCAGACATATGACATTTGTATACACAAGGGGTACTCCAATCTGGTATTGATGCCAAGCTGCATTGACCCCTAACAAAGACGTCCAACTTGGGGAAGTCTTCCAACTCAGCTCCTGCTCCAGAGAAAAAGCTCTGAAAACGATTTTGCAGAATTTGGTGTGGGAGGTTTTTGATTAATGAGAATTCCTGCTGTCAGGCTTGTTGGCATCTACCTAAAACCAAAAGTGATTCTTTCCAAGCAAGATTCTCTCACGGAGTCTCTCCAGCAAGATTTATTGAGAAGAGATGGATGGGGTTTCAAAAACTCCAGCAACTGAATAATTTCCTATCTAGGACCAATATGTCCTAATGTACATTGGGGTGAAGACTTTTTAAATTTCTTTCTAACTGTGATCTAGTAAGTTGGCAAGTCTTCTCACAAATATGGAGAAGCTTGCAGGTGGCTGTTTTACAGAACAGTCTCCTGAATCTTCAGCCTGGGAATCTACTCTTACACCTGCCTTGTCCAGTCTCTCAGCTTCAGAGATCTCATTTCTTCCTCCTGAAGCCAAAGCATCATCCCCATTCTTTAGGAAGGATTGGAGGGGTAGCTTCTCCATTACCCCCGAAGAGTCACCCGTTTTTTTTCTCCCCTCACTACCAAACAGAAAACAATGTGGATGGAGGCCAGGATGCTAACTGGAACACCATTTTTTCTGTCCTCTCATTCATAATTAGATGGGCTTCCTATCTTCCTTTTTCTTAGCAGTGAGGACACTCACATAACAATGCAACATTGTTCCAGAGGGGTGTGGCCGTTGGCTTTGTATAAGTACCCTTAAAAAGAGAGAAATGTCCATCAGGGCTGAAGTGTAATCAATGTTGTTTCTCCCTTTTTATTATCCTCCCCCACATTTCTTGATGAATTTTGACCATCATGGATAGGTTTTAAGGATATTTCTGTAATAGATTTATAAATTCTGTTCAAGATTCGTATCTACTTCCCTTCTTCCCTTTGTACATTGGCTGACCTTCCCATTCCCCTTGTATTTGCTAATGTTTCCAGGACAAAGTTGTTTTCATGTGTGAAATATTTTATACGTCCTCAGCGCCTGAAACCATTCCAAGGATTACATAATAAAGTTCATGGGAATTTGGGCTAAACCCGATACAGAAGGAAATAGCCTCCCAACTCTCCTTTGAGCACAGCTACTTATTAAAGCCAATTTCTTTCAACATTCTTAGCATTTCTCCGGAAATTTCTCTTCCCCTACTTTTCGTCCTGAGCACATAATTAATCTATTAAAGAATTAAATATTTTGGTCCTGATCTTTAGATCTCCATACATTGGAAGTATGCTGTATACTCAAGGCTTCTCATGCAAGGGCCAAAGCATAAAGGGGATGTAGATATTGGCTTGTTCACACAAATCACCTCTTTGGAGTTTAAAAAAAAAGGCTTCACTCAGTCTCTCTTACAGTAGATACAGTGATTAATAATAGCAGAATTGATATTTGTATTATTATTAATTTATATTATTGTAAACCGCCCAGAGTCTACCGCATAGAGATGGGCGGTGATAAATCCAAATAATAAATAAATAAATAAATAAAATATACTAGTCACCAGTGACTGGGCAAAGATGGAATATTTAACGTTGGCATAAAATTATACTTCCTAACTCACGGTGAATTCCTTGGGATTGATTAAATCATGGGTGGGAAATTTGCATTCCTATCCCCCATTTTCTAGTTGATTGAGCACCCCAGATCATACTGCTGGAATTTGGCAAGAAAACAGTCAATTTTCAGAAGTACAGATTTGGGCTTTTTAAAATCATAATTAGGATGAGAATTAACATGTTAAGACTCTGTGAGACAAAATGTATCCACTTCCACTCTAAAAAAAAATCCCCCCTCAACTTAAAAAAAGAAAAGAGAGAGAGAGAGAACTAAAGTTTTGATCCTACCTAGTACTGGTTAATGTCCCATCTTCATTAGACAAGCTCTCTTGCAGCCTTTGGAGGCCAAAATATTTTTAAAGAAAAAATTGCAACACCCCCCTCCCCAGCTAAAAAGATCCTCTGCCCCTAGATTAAATGCATTAAAAACAAAAGACTGAGTGATTCCATGAAGTTATTAAATAAAACTCAGAAGTTCTTGTATAATTTTCTGTTATCATTCAAGCGATGTTATGCTTAATAACTAGATTATGAAAATAAACGTTTGGCATAGTTAAGAAGAGACAAGAAGATATATATCTGATGTAGCTAGAACCAAGATATGCTTCTTAAAAGGTAAAGGTACCCCCCGCACATTTGTGCAGTCGTGTCCGACTCTAGGGGCCGGTGCTCATCTCCGTTTGTTAGCCAAGGAGCCAGCGTTGTCCGAAGACGCTTCCACAGTCATGTGGCCGCATGACACGCGCGGAACGCTGTTACCTACCCACTGAAGTGGTACCTATTCATCTACTTGCATTTGCATGTTTTCGAATTGCTAGGTTGGCAAGAGCTGGAGCTAGTGCGGGAGCTCACTCCGCATGCAGGACTAGGGATTCGAACCTCCGAACTTGCAATCTTCCGATCGACAAGCCTGGCGTCTTACCCACTGAGCCACCTTATCTATACCTAAATTTTCAGGGCTGAAGCGTATGCCAAGCAGCCATCTTTCCAGTTCTTGCAATATATAGATTCAAGATGTAGGTCTGGGCATAACTTCAAGCCTGGAGGATTTACTTTGTTTTTACTAGCATCCCAAGTTTAACCACCCATAGAGAGATGAAAAATACTGGCTCAGGCTGCTCACAAAGCTGTATTTTTTATTATTATTATTTTTAAATGTACATACGGCAACATAAGAATAAATACATACAGTAAGCATTACAGAAAATAGTACCCAGGGATTACCAAAGGACCTCAGCCAAAATAGTTTCTGCTTTGTCAGTTCATAGATGCTATCTTAGGTAAAAGCTATCACATAATTATAATTTTTAAGAATACTACTCAAACTGCATTAAATTAAACCAATAAAAGGAAAGGAATAAAATAACATTTGAATCAACTGTTTTCCCATAAATTAACTTTTCCATAGATAATGAGATGATAGTGATGATGATACGAATTTAGGTAGACATCCAATCAACATGTGACTCAGGTCAGTGTACAACAGATACTACAAAAAATTGATATAATAAATCATATTCCACCACAGACAATTTCAAACAAGCAAAACCAGCCAGACATAATCAAGATAGGCATAAGATCCATCTGATAAGACCCAGGTTTCCTGATACTTCCAAAAGGCAGACAGGATCAGAGCCATTTGAACCTTGGGGAAATCCTTTCCATAGGGCAGGAACAGCAAGAGAGAAGGTACATCTCCTGGGTCCCACCAGAGGACACTGCTTAAGTGATGAGATCAGATCTTCTTGGACAGGCAGAAATAAATGGAGATAGACAATCCCCAATACAGTCAGGGCCTGTGCCATGAAGGGAAACAACCAGCACCTTGAATCACACCTGGAAGCAGTGGTGTTACATGGGCACCCTGAAATGCTCCTGTAAGTACTCACACTGCTACCTTCTGGAGTAGCTGTAGCTTCTGATTGCCCAGGCCTGAAATCAAACTGAAAAGATCCAGTAAGCTGTTTCCTCCAGAGCCCTTTGAAGCTTCAGCCCAGTCACTTTCTCAGCAACCGTCCCCCAAAAGAGAATGCGTTTGGAGATTTCCAATACTGTTGGGTCTAATGATGGCTTCTTGAGTAAGGGACACACCAACATTTCCTTAAGTGCAGGGAGAACCATCCCCTCCCTCAAGGATGAATTCACCACCACTTGGAACAACACATCACAACCAGCACATCATCTCTCAGGAGGCCTTGACCAACCATAAGGGACATTCATCTAAAATACAGGTGGCCATGCTAACAGCTTTGAGAATACTGTCTACCTCTGAGCCAACAGGCTCAAAAGATAACCTTGCCAGACCATACCTTACTCATCTGTGCAAACCTGCATAGCCAGTGTTCAGTTCAGAGCAAATCTAAGCAAATCTATCCAACCGATGCCTTGAATAATCCTCACAGTGACCCTTCAGATGATTTTCTGATTCATCCCTCCCTAAGAGGCACTGTTTTGGTGGTGGTGATGGTGCCTTCAAGTCAGTGTTGACTCCTGGTGACTGCCAGAACAAGTCCCTGTAGTTTTCTTGGCAAGGTTTTCAGACGTGGTGTGCCATTGCCTCCTTCCTAGGGCTGAGAGAGAGGGACTGGCCCAAATTCCCCCAGCTGGCTTCTTGTCCAAGGCAGGACTAGAACTCACGATCTCCCGGCTTCTAGCCAGTTGCCTTAACCACTACACCAGATTGACTCTCTTAAGAGGCACTAGGTCACCTTAAACAGGGCCATCAATGGCAATTTGTGGGTGCAGTAAGAGCAGAAGAAGAATTACATTTTGCTGTTCTTATTGCCACAGTGTAATCCTTAATAAAAGCCCTCATTCATGTTCAGTCAGATTCACTCTTTGTCTTTCAGCAGTGGCACTCTAGGCATCTCTTCCACTGCTTCATCTCCTGGAGTTGTTCTAAAAACCGGAGAGCCCTCCGGGATCCATGCTCAGAGGCATGCTATGAGACACAATCTTATCTAGGGCCGTTATCACCCTCTCATTCCAAGTGGTGACAAAGGCCTCAATGGAACTACATACCAGGTCCTCAGGAGCTTCCCCAAGTACCCTCTGAAACTGGAAATGGTCCATGAGGTATCTGGGATGGACCAATCAAATTGGTCCAACCTCCCAACAGTAGGGAGCAGATATGAAGAACTCCAGAGCAATCAAAAAGTGATATTTCCAGGACAAGAGAAAAATAATAATATCCCACAACTCCAGATCATGTCTCCATGAACTTCCCCCAAGACAAAAACCAGATCCAGTGTGTGATTCCCACTGTGTCTTAAGCCCTCAATGACTTGGCTCAGGTCCATAGTAGCCATGGTGGCCATGAACTCCTGAGCCACTTCAAATTATAATCATTATAATTTCAGTATACTTATAACAGTTTGTTTGTTTGTTTGTTTATTTATTACATTTCTTCACCGCCCATCTCGCCAAGCGACTCTGGGCGGTTTATAATTCAATTGAATTACTCCTCCTGCTCCAAATTAGATTGCTCACAGTTCACATATACAATGGAAAACCATTCTGTTGAAAATCATCTTTGTAATATAACATAAAAATTAAATTGAGAGGTAAGCTTTTCCATTACTGCAATTTGCCAAACTTTCTTAAAACATCTGAACCATTTAGAACACACTAGACAACAACCATACCAGAAAAATAAATAGGTAGGCTATAAGGTGATTATCAAATTTGTGGCAAAGCCAATAACACCGTTTACCTTTTGCTTGTTAGTAATATTATTCAAATCAGAAAGATGTTATACCCTAAACAGGAACCTTTTTTACAGAACCACCACATATGTATCAAATTGATTTTTGAATTTATGAACTACTTTTAAAATAGTTTCCTTCATATTTGAGAAATGAAACCCAGATTCACACGGAGCCAGTTAAATTAAATTAAAGCCCAAACTTTCATTTCTGTTTTAGATTGATAATCCAGCTCCCAAATGCCTTCAAGAGAATCCCGTTTTAGCCATATCTAATTCCAGTGTACATTTCAGATAGAATGGCAGAAGTTTGAAAGTTAGTCCACAAACTTATGATCAGTACTAAAATAAAACATGCACATTCACACAACCTCCACTCCTGGTTTTCCCCTCAAGCAATGTTTCAGCAATCAAATTTGGAGCAGGAGGAGGAAGCTTTTCAATTGTTTTTATTCTTTGGTAACTGGCAGGTCCCTATCTATTGTGCTTTCCCTTCCTCTTGAGCTGATGACTCAGTATGGGTTAAACTTTCCAGAAGATTGTCAAAGTCCAAAAAAAAAACCTCCACAAAAAATACACACATAAACACACAGAGTTGACCCTTTAAACTGGCTGCCTCAGGTGATAGATGGTGAGTGTGTGGTAGCAGCAGACAAAGGCATGCTTTTGTTGGCCCTGATCCACCAACTAGGCTTGAATTCCTGGTTGGAGATTGCCCTGAACTGGCCATAGAATAAGCACACCAAATGTTTTCCAAGGTGAATAATTAGTTTATTGTAGGAGCTATAGATTGCTTTTCACTATTAAAACAGTTACTCTCCACCCATATTATGGCCTACAGCTGGGAAATTTAGCTTCTCATATTCCTTAGACAAAATCATGTGCTGGTTCCTATATATTTCCCCTCTGACCTTTGGTAGAATTGGTTACACTTGGTTTAGGCTGTGAAAGTGAGAGTAGAATACATCCTTTGTTTTGCTTAAATTGCCCCAGAGATCTTCAGCTTTACAGGACATGAGTGCTGACTGTGGAGCTTCATCTAAAATATGCAGCTGTTTGCTAGTCTTTAGATGGTATCTCGCCAGTGATCTGAATTCTGTGACAGACTGCAGGGTTCTCTCTCTATGATCAAATGAAGTAAACACAGTTAATGTTAACTGTAATCAACATTGTAGAAAAGATGAGGATGTTTTACTGGATATGCCTTATGTCAGTGTTTCTCGACCTTGGCAACTTTAAGATATGTGGACTTCAATTCCCAGAATTCCCCAGCCAGCAAACCTGAAAATGTTCAATAGTGATTTTGTTATGTAAAAAGTCATGCATTAATTCTGGAAAGCCAGGGAAATCGTTTCTATATTTCCATGCCTTTTTTCTCAGTTTTCATGTGAGAGAAATTAGTTCTTCATTGTCTAGAGATGCACATCCTTGTATTATTGTGATGAAGTGAATTCTCAAGAGACAAAGTCAATGGATATCTGCATTAAGAAATAAAAAATTAGGGGAAACCATTTGCTGCAGGGCGGATGGGCGGATGGGCGGATGGATGGATGGATGGATGGATGGATGGATGGATGGATGGATGGATGGATGGATGGATGGATGGATAGATAGATAGATAGATAGATAGATAGATCCCCCTTCCACTTTTTCTATGAAATAGTAAAGTGGGGATGAAACATTTGTGGAACAAATACACAAACATGCAAATATCAGGAGAACATATTCAAATCCTCAAAAGTCATGGGCATTTATGTTAAGATGCCTGAGCATTTACCAGTCCCAGTAATTCCTGTTTGTTGCAAGAGAAGATAGAATGGAAACGGAACTCACTTGGGTGGGATTTTCCTCTCCTGGTTGAACGCTGCACTGCTCAGTTTGAGGAGAGATCAGCTAACACGTTTGGATGCCATTCTGCATTTCAGCACTCCGCCTCTTTATGCGACATTATCAAGCACACCTTACCCTCGCCCCTTGTTGGTTTCTCTCAGCTGCTATTCTCACACTTTCCAGCCTTATCAATTAGTGTGGGAAGGATTAGCAGGCAGACTTCCCATCTATACCGTAATAAAGTAGTCGTCTTCAACCTGTCACCGCCCCCCCCCCCAAGGCTGATGGGACTGCAACCCCTCACATTCCCAGTTGGCATGCTGGTTGGGAATTTTGGGAGTTGCAGTCTCAAACCATTTACAGCACACCAAGTCTGGAAAGGCTATAAAAAGTATGGATGCCTTACCTCTTTTTTGGTGATATCCTAAATAACAAATGTATTCGTGGGGATGTAGATGAAAAGCTGAAATACAGATAAATGTGTCGGTAATGTTGAACTCAAACCTTAATTAGGTTATTATTAAAATGACGCTTTCAGATATGAACACCCCATATGTGATTTTTTTGTATGTTTGGGTCAAAGTGTTTTCAGAAGACTGAAAACATTTGAAGTGGTACTATCTAAATATGAGCATTAATATAGCATTGATGATGATGATGATATTAATAATACAATATTAATAATATTAATATACTTATTAATATGAACATTAACTAAACAGTCATGTTTAGTTAGAGGGGAAAAGAGTTATCAGCATGAGTTTGAAGAAGTATGCTTCTCTTCACATGAAATGATTGTGATGATTCATGATTTAAATATGTATATCTTTTTCAATGAAACCCAAAGTTGCATTCTTTTGAGAACTGACCTGCTAATATCATTGTCATAATTCAAATGGCATAGACCAGTCTGTGTGGTATCGTCTAGTGGATATACAGTATTCAATTGATCTTCAAAGACTTTAGAATTTTAATTTTCTGTATCAGCTCATAAATTACACTTGAAATCATTTATGCAATATAGCACAATAATTCAATAATCACTGTAAGACTCAAACAGTACTAAAATCTTGCTAGGTTTCTGTATTCCTGAATTCTTGACTAGATTCCTGTTAGGCTTCTTTCAGATTAATGCATGAACTAGAAGGCTCACAACCAGAGATTAAAGGACACTGCATATACTAGAAAATACCCAGGAAAACCAGTTCCTGCCAACACTAGGATTCAAGCTTTATGCCTAGCAGTCCTCAGGTTCAAATCTTACATCTCTTTCTCCCACCTTTATAACATACTAAGAACTGCTCATTTCTCAGCAGAAGAAGTGGTTGATTCCTGTGCAGTGTAATTGTAACCAATCAGTCTAGTCCCACCTTGCCAACTCACAAGTCCTTTCAACAAGGATATAGAAGCTTTCATTCTCCAGATGTTGTGAGACTACAATTCTGATCTTTCCGACCTATTCCATATAATTCTACTTTCCTTCACATTCTAATCAACCCCACTGATATCAGTCTCATTGACCTCAACCAGATCATTCTGAAATACATGGTCTGTGTTGAAAATTCTCCCTTAACAGACTTCATTACATGATTTCATTCTGTGAGGAGGTCACAGACCAACAGTAACCTTCTTGAGTTGAAACCAGTCAGAGTGTTGTCCTGGGCTATGATATTCGCTTCTGGTTAAATTTAAATCTTGTCTTGCTGAAGTGTTGACATTTCTAAAATATACAGGGGAAGGAAATTGCCTTCCATTCTTAGTTTTATTATTGATTTACAAGCTTTAATTTGGGCTCCTGAACTCTACGGTGTCTGTCTTCTTTCTAAGAATATTTGAATTACTGGGAATAAATTCCCACATTTTCAGTCAGACTGATATAAGGCTTAATCTGGTCTACATGCCATTGTGCCATAAATTTCAGTAAATCAACCTGTCCTCAACAGGTTATAGTAATACCACCTTCAAATCACATTGGGTTCCATGAGCTAGCTAAATATACCAGAAACCATGAACAGTTTTCTGTTCCAGCGTAAAGGCATCACCCAAAAGAAGAATGGGCTTAGTTCTAGGAGACAACCTGATTTTCATTCAGAAATATGGTAGATTCTCACAGGAATCTATGCCAGCAAAGCGCCCTGCCTATTATATTTGTATAACAAATGCAATTTGCATTGTTTGCATTGTTTAGCTATGAGCTAAATGCTAGTCAGGAATTGTTTCTGGTGTATTTATTAACATAGTTTCTGCAACCAGAAGGAACAGAGGGGCTATGTGTAGTTTCTCATGTGCAGTGCAGCTGTCCATATGAATGGATTTTATGGTGTGTTGTCCATGCGTATAATAATTTTTAAAAACTGTATAGTTTCCTCAACACAGCTAGCCAACATTTAATATGTAATCTTCATTAAAGCTTCCTTGTGGAATGTTAACATATTCATAGGATTATTTTTCCTGCCAGGAGCTCATGTAGATTTATATGAAAGGCTCCTCCTCCCACCTTTTTTAATATGGAGGCTGGGTTTTTATATGCAGAAGGCAACGCAGCTGTCATGTTGATGACAAACAGCATTTAATGGTAACTGAAGTAGTAAATGAGTAGTAAAGACCTGGTTCTGCCGCCTGGCATGGGAAGGAGGAAATAATAGTTCCTCATGGGGGTGGTTAATTTCATAATGTCCTTCTTTTTATTAAGCTATCTGGCCATTTGGATCTTATAATTTATTTATTGTATTATTTGATGTGTTTTTATATTCTTTATTCTATTTCAATCAGTTTTATTGTAAACCGCCCAGAGTTCCCCGTTGGGGGAGATGGGCGGTCATATAAGTTGAATAGATAAATAAATAAATAAATAGATGATGTTCCTTCTGACAATTCTCTTTTAGCATTGAGCTAACTCACTTGCATCATGCAAGCAGTTACTACTCTCCAGCTATATGGAGATTACAACTTTCAGAAGCAAAAGATCCAGACCATATAATTCCTTCTGGAATCTATTTCTTTAAATAGTAGCAAAAGCTTGGGCTATATTAAAATTATTTCATCTCCAAGCCGTTGCCTTACTCTGATATTAACATTTAGTCAATTATAAGCTCTTCCCGACAGTGATATTTTTCCACCTCTTGGGTAGTAAACAGCCTCATGGATTGTACAATGCAGGTAGTCCTTGTTTAGCGAACTAAACAAAATCAAGATGGGGTTACTTTAAGTTTCTTTCTCACACTTTCCTCTTTCTCAGGACTGAGTAGTCTTTCTCAGGACTGAGTAGTCTTTTCTAAAAGTCACTGAGAAGAGAAGCACAAGAGCCAGTTATTTTTAATTAAACTTTAAATTGCATGCATTGAGTTAGAGAAAGACTAGTCATTTCAGGATTCCGTACTTTCTAGGACAACTGGTTGGGCAACTCATTTAAAAGAAAAAAAAATGGCTGTGAAAGCCAGGGTTCCTGTCTCCCTTGCAGCCAAAACAGCAGTGTGGACCGGGCAGAAGGAGCTGGTCCCACACATTGCTGCTGGACCAGTTGTAACCAAGCTGATCAGTGCTCCTGGCTGGGTCACTACAAGTCTGCTCCATGAACCATGGATTGTCTGGATGGGAAGTTCTCTTCCATTCTCTGAAGGCTAATGCTACTTTTTTGTGGAACACCTTGGGCAGGCTTCAGCCTACCCCAGCAGGGATCTGCCTGTGAGATGGAAGCTCTGATGTGAGGACATCTCCATAGGAAACAATAAGTGGGGCTTCCTTGCACTGGGTTAAGCAGACTCTGTGGCAACCATTATTTGTAGAAACACAGCACTACGTTTGCCAAGACTTAATCATCTTAAATCTGTCTAAAATATATGATGGTTTATAGTTGATGGCTTTCTATACCTGAACATATAATTTCTTCTTTGTGTGGGGTATAAAACAGAAAGAAACACTTAACTACCCAAATGAAGATGTGGTGAATCCTACAAAATCAGACTGGAATTATCTAGCATCAGTGGCCAATTATTTGCTTTAGTTGTAAGCATCTTGGCAGCCATGGAATGAAAATTTCAAAAATCTGCATCCTTAGCAAAATAAAGTACTTGATTGGTTTTGGAAATGGGAGAAGACCATGATTAATAATCTGTGAAAGGAGATTACTGCTAATTTTTTTCATCCACAGCTTTCCATTTCTAGGTAAAAAGTCAAAGGAAAGGCGTTTGAGCTTTGCCCTGTTTATACTTATCTGCAAAACACACGAAGACGGAGTTTGAAAGACAGAAACAAATCGCGTGTTTAACCTTAAGAGACGCTTGGGGCTTTCTGCTAATCTCAACCTGCCACATAGTTGAAAGTGGAAGCCTTTGAAATGGTTTTACAAAAATATTTACTTTTTATTAAAATTAGGACTGCAAAAGATTAACATAGATTCCCCTTTCCCTTTCCTTTTAACCTTGCAAACATTTTAGTCATGGAGGGTGGCAGGTCAACATGTTCTGTTGTATTTATCTGATAGCAGGAGAACAAACTTCAAATATTTCAAGGGCTGTGCTCTACCCCATCCGCCTTTCTTAATTAAGAATAACTGCCTGTTCCCAAAGAAATGTGACCAGCAAATACTTCTTAGGGGGTAAAATAGTCATATTTTAGTGTACACAGAATTTCGCTTCTCTTCAAATTTTGTGGAAGCCCACTATTTCATTAGCATGGAGTAAGAGGGAGAGCAGCTACCACAATTATGGCTGGAGGGGTTGAGTTAAAAGCTCCATCCATGAATCAATGCTCTGCATGTAGAACAGTCTCTAGGAACTCCATCAAAGGAGTCCAAGATAATATCAATAAGATAAGATAATAATTTAGATAAGATCCTAAGTAAGTTTAGTTGTGCTTTCACTACCAACAGTAAGGAATGGATTGTCAATTAAATTCATTAAACGAATTGTTGGCCTGTTACACTTACTCTGCTACAAAGCTACAAAGTGAGAAGAGGTATGTTCCTCATGCTTCTGGATTCAGATTCTGACTTAATGGTGGTGAAATTTTTACATTTCTGAAGATTATCCATTTCCCTTTTCTGGTTTCATTTTAGGGACTAAACTAAATTAGGAGATCAGCAAAGATCACAGCAGCTACTTTATTGATTTATAGAATGACTTTTTTCATATTCCAGTATAAGTCGCCATTTTCAATGTTACGCTGCTATTACATTGAGTCAGGTGCAGTAGCAGCTATTCAGATTCTGGTCCAGCAGCTGTAAGTCTGAGCTCAAACTTAAACTCACAGTTCTCTTATTATCTTCTAATGTGGAGCTATTATTTTAATGCAACTATCTTACAGAGCAGTTGTAAAAGTCATTCAGGTGAAGATTTTAAACAGTTTTGTAAACAAAATCTACAGGCTGCAGAAATCAGTGTCCAGAGTAAGTCACACACATTCCTTCAATGCAAGACACCAGGCTTGTCGATCAGAAGATTGCAAGTTTGGAGGTTCGAATCCCTAGCCCCACGTGACGGAGTGAGCTCCCGCACTCACCCCAGCTCTTGCCAACCTAGCAATTCGAAAGCATGCAAATGCAAGTAGATTAATAGGTACCACTTTGGTGGGTAGGTAACAGCGTTCCGCGTGCGTCATGCGGCCACATGACCGTGGAAGCGTCTTCAGACAACGCTGGCTCTTCGGCTAACAAACAGAGATGAGCACCGGCCCCTAGAGTCAGACACGACTGCACAAATGTGCAGGGGGAACCTTTACCTTTTAAAAGAAATATAATATAGTGAAGCCTTGATCCCATCTAACCCTTCAGAGAGTAGGGGACTTTGTTAAATCTGAATGTCTATTAATCCCAAAGGTTCCCCTCCCTTGTTTTTCTGTTCCTTTCCCAGAGTCTACTAAAGACCAAAAGGCTCTTTCAAAGAATAAAGGTACCAAGAGGTTTCCCAACTCTCTGCCAGCAAGAATGCTTTAGTTGGAGCAGGAAAAGAATCACTGCTACTGCAGTATACATCTCACCAGCTCAATCATCTACCACTTGCTTGAGCAACCTTCCCACTCCCTTCCCTCCCTGTCAGCCTCCCCCTTCAGTTATCATTCCAGCTCATCAACCACCACCTGACTTTCTCAACACATTCCCATTCTCTCTCTTTCAACTGAGCCACTGCTGCCCCATTACACCATCCACCTGCCCACCCAATCTTCCCCATGCCTCTCCTCCCTTCCTCTCTTATCAGGAACACAAAGATGAAGTGTGTGCATAGCCCATTGGCTCACCCAATCTTCCTAGCATCTTCCTTCCATCACCTGGAACTCAAAGACAAAGTGTGCAAAGAAGAATAACCATTCTCAGTATTTCTCACCTGTAAAATATGAATATACTGTAAATGGATTGCCTTTGCTCAATTCATGTGCACTCCTATGAGTACAGTTGAATCTTTGAGTTAGAATCCCTGATCTACAGTAATTCAGCTGAAGGTTTGTATTTGAAGGAACAATATTAATGGGGTAGCTGCTTCAACCCACATTTATATGCACCTCCATCCATACACGTATAGATCTTGCTCCTGACTTCAGTGGTTTACCAAACACAGATTCCACAGACTTAAGTCTGTTGGAAGTACATAGTATCATAATTATAGACTCTTTGCTAGTTTTATGAGCCCACTGACTTTTCTGCAGAGCATCTTTCTATCTTGCTGATCATCAACCTGGGTTTTCTTGCTCTATATAAATATTGTTTCTCAGCATGCAAGACATGTTTATCCTCTTGTTTAATAACACGCCTACAGGGTTCTTAGGATGGAGGGAGATTTCGAGTGTCCTTGTGTACTCTAAACCATTCTTTTCAAAAGCTTAAGGTCAAGAGATACCTTTACTCTCTTCAGAGAATTCATGTCATTCCAGGATATTGTTTGTCTTAAAGATTTATCTTACGTGAACTTCTGTGCATTCTGGTGACATCTGCTTTTGCTTACATTCATTATTAGCTTGCAATGCTCTGCTCTGTCTGTCTTGACTCCATTTCTGCCTGCTGTCAAATATTTGATTGTAAATTCCTCCTAAGAATGTGCTTCTTCTGTGCTTGTATTTATTGTAAGCTCACACTTGATGACTATGATCCAGTCTTCATGTATTTAGCTCTTCATCTTCTGCTTCATAGATTACCCTTATCTATTTTTCCCTGGGCATTCCTTTTTCATTGTTTTCTCAAATTTATTCTGCCATCATGTTTCTTCTTATTCTTGTTTCTTGTATACTTATTGTTGTATCCTGTCCTTCTAGTGCTATCATTTAACATCTATGTTGCTTTGATCTTAACTTGCCTAAGCAGGCATAACCAACTAAAACAGGCCATTCTTGAATATTGCTACTGACTAGAAACATGTCTAACCACATGTAACTGAGGAAAGAGACCAGGAGTTAGGGTGCAACATCAAGAATAAAAAGTCATGGCAGTTCACATATTTTTGGGTTAATCCTGACCACCAGCGCTGAGTTGTTTTTATTTTTGTTTTGTTTATTACCTTGGTTTCATACAGAACCAGATTAATTCCCAGAAGGAATATGTCTGCATCTATGGAAAGATACCATGGTTACTTACCAAGTCTCTGGAAGGAAAAAAAAGGCAACATTTGGAATGTTGAGAAACCCTCATGGGAAGAAAGTTCTGGCTGGAAAAATTAGTCAGAGGTTTTACATGAATATTTGGTCTCAAATCTAAGATGTACTCTATTGGCATAAAGAAATGGCAGAAGGAGATATACATTATTATTTGGGAAATAGCCTTAAACCTATAAGTATCCAGTGAAATTGTTAGATGGAGCGCCCTATGTCAAATGGGGACAGAACAGCCACTGTGCTATTGTAAATAATTCTACAGAATTTGAATGCTATATCTAATTTCTCAGCAGGGCTTTTGAAAATGAATCGTAACTAATAGCAGTGAGACTAGGAATCTATCTCTGCCCTTTTCTTTTATGAGCCATTTACAATGAGATAGGAACATGGGAAATTGTCTCATATCATCAGAGCATATAAAAACAATAATAGCTCTGTTGCTGAACTTTTTTAAGTATTGGAAGGAAACATGATTGTGCAACATTAGCCTCCTCAGCTGGCAAACAACATGGAATTAGCCAGAGTGGTACTTTGGATTTGGCTATTAGTTTTGTATAGTCTACAGATCAGGACAATCTGTCTTCTCCATCTCTGTCCCCAGCTACCATAACAGATCTCAGACAATCCCAGTGGGAAAAAAGTTCCAGGTGTGGATTTAGATCCTGTGTCTCAAAGCCATAGGTAAAAGGTAAAGGTTCCCCCCGCACATTTGTGCAGTCATGTCCGACTCTAGGGGCCGGTGCTCATCTCCGTTTGTTAGCCGAAGAGCCAGCGTTGTCCGAAGACGCTTCCCGCATGACGCGCGCGGAACGCTGTTACCTACCCACCGAAGTGGTACCTATTCATCTACTTGCATTTGCATGCTTTCGAATTGCTAGGTTGGCAAGAGCTGGAGCTAGTGCGGGAGCTCACTCCGCACGCAGGGCTAGGGATTCGAACCTCCGAACTTGCGATCTTCCGATCGACAAGCGTGGTGTCTTACCCGCTGAGCCACCATGCCCCTTAAAGCCATGCATGGTCCTAAATCTGATAACAAACATGTTAAAAATGCATTTTAAAATGTAATTCAGATTTATGTCTATAGCTTTGTCAATAATTACACCATTGTTCAATTACTGTCCTGGGAGTATCTGCAGCAGCCTAACGTTTATTTATTTATTTTCTATCCCGCCTTTATTATTTTTACAAATAACTCAAGGCGGTGAACATACCTAATACTCCCTCCTCCTATTTTCCCCACAACAACCACCCTGTGAGGTGAGTTGGGCTGAGAGAGAGTGACTGGCCCAAGGTCACCCAGCCGGCTTTCATACCTAAGGCGGGACTAGAACTCTCAGTCTCCTGGTTTCTAGCTTGTTGCCTTAGCCACTAGACCAAACTGGCTCCCTTTATGAAATACATAGAGCTGCTGTAATGTTTTATTCCAAGGAGATTTTCAACATGCTCAAAGGTGAAGAGATGAATTATAGTCAGATGCTAGGTTCTTCCCCTTCCTCCCCAAAGAAATTTCTAAAGCTAATGTTTTATCCTTCCATAACTATGGTTATGGATTGGAAGGTTTATCTGAAACAGTGGTCCCCTAAGAAGGAGATTTTTCTTCCAAAATTGTAGCTGGAGGTTAGCCAAGGACGTTATGACTCATTTGGAATTGAGATGCCTTTTCCTACAGGTTGTAGACTATATCATATTTTTTCTCTAAAAAGTGGTATTTGCTTTAGTAACCAGTAACATGCTAAATATGTCCAGTATCAACTACTTAGGCTTCTTTCTTTTTCAAGTAGAACATCAGCTGCAAACACCAGCTGCTTTTCTTAAAATTGTAAGAAAAGATTAATGATAGAATCAAAGTGGATGTGGGAATGTTGGCTGCAAAAAAAGTAGTCTTGTGTCTCCTCCTGTTCTACCATAGTAACATCTAACAAAAAAAGTTATGCAATATTATTGTTTCCCCAAACTCATTGTCTTGCCATTTACAAAAGAGTGGCCGTATTGAACAATATGGAGGGAAAAGACAGACTCCTGTTTTCAGTGGCCACCAGTGGCCATCAGGCACTTCTCATAAAACTTGTGTTCAACCATAGTATTAGAGGGATGAGTTGTTTCTACAAACATTTAAGATCATGTTGGGCAGAGTGCATAGGGTACCATTTATTGGAACAGTACATAGCTCTACTTTCACCATTGAGCTAAACCAGTAGCACAGCAGTAGGATAGCAAAATCCAATCTGCCCAGCGTTACTAGAGCAGCGGTGCTAAAGGGATAAATGAGACATTTCAGTTGTCAACATACAAACTTCTTTGATGGTAAAATGTGCCATAATCAAATGGTATGTGTGGGTCTGTGTCTGTGTTTTTAAAAACTCATTCTCCGAAGTCATTCTACTGGGCAGCTGTCTTCAACCTGATGATCTTCAGATGTATTGCAATGCATTCCTATAGTCCCAAGACAGCAATTCTTATGATGGATGGTGGGATTTGAGTTCAAAATATATAAAGGGCACAAAGTTGGGGAAGGATACTGAAGAGGATTAAATTTTAAGACAGAAAAAGCATTAATGTGATTTATTCTATATTCCACATATCTTTGCAGAGGGTACTCAGGGTTTTTGGAAAATATCAGTGATATTGTTATGGGACTTTAAGAGGCAAAAATGGTCATTGGTTTGTGTAATGAACCCAGATGAATTTGCAGGGTAGAAGGCTGCAGGTCTGAAACTTCCTCTCCAGGAAATTGTCTGGGTCTTCACTATCTGGCCCTGTCTTTGGGGGAGAGTATGAATTGCAAAACAAATAAATTAAATTATCAAAATGGTATAGAATTAAACCCGATAATGCTACAACAAAATATAGGACATTTTCCAATGCTGGAAAATGCCCTATATTTTAGTCAAGTCACTGAATAGAGCCATAAATGGTTCAATAACTTTATGTTTTATGTATTGAATTGGGGCATTAAAGGCTTTGTTGATAAGGCAGGACTAGAACTCACAGTCTCCCAGTTTCTAGCCCAGTGCCTTAACCACTACACCAAACTGGCTCTCAACAATGGATTAAATGATTACTATTTCAGCACTTGCCAGTCAGCCACAATACTAATCAATCCTCTCCTGTAGTATTTGAATTTCCTAAATTTGGTAGATCATACTAAAATACCGCATTGACCAAAACATATATTTAATATTTTTAAAGCACTTCTTTTTGCCTTTAATTCTTCCCATGCCATTCCTTAATGGCCTTGAGGAAAGAACCAACTTTCATCTCTTTCCCAAAGACAAAGCATCTAATTATTTTGGGATAATACCATAACATTAGTCTCTCTGGCTAGATACACTTAAGATGGCTAAGAAAGTAAGGGTTTTGTTTATTTGTGTTTTATTTGCAAGGCATATAAGCTGTTTCAATTCAAGATAACTTTGAGCCTAGGTAGGTAAGGTATATAGGATAGATAATCTAAAGTTAGGATCAGCTCATGCAACCTAGTAGAAAATATATCCATATCTATCCTACCATCACCACTAGTAGATATAAGCATTGAAATTACATGTATTTAAGTTTCTCTACAAAAATGTAAACTATTGTTGAAGCAATGAGAATAAAGTGATGGGAAGCCTAAATCTACTCATTAGAGAATATATCCAATGTAGAGGAGCTTACCCTTTTGAACAGACTTGCTTAGACTTGTGCTGTGTGTGATATAATACTCTGATTAAAAAGAGCTTGCACTAATGCTAAACAGAATTAGAATGTTCACGCAGCATAATCCACATTTTATTCCTCTGACTACAAGGTCTATAGTACAACTTCTAATTCCTCTAAATTCAGATATAATAAACAGTATCTTGCTAACATATGACAGGTTACCTTTGTCATTTCTGGGATATTGTAACAGTCTGCATAATGCCAATTTCCACCCTGGATGTTTCATTCTCCCTGCCTTTCTCTGGCACAAGCTTCAACCAACTTTGATCATCTGGGTTCAAATGGGATGACTGGGTAGAGAAACTGACTGATAATAACTCAGTAACAACAAGGGGAGACATTATCTTTTCCCCTGGAATTCTCCTGGGGAGGAATATTTCCGTTTAAATGTAACATTCCTGGGAAATCTCATAATGCATTTGCAGGTGCAAATAACATCTGTCTGGGTTTTGAAGAAGAGTATAGTGAAAATTGTAAGGACAAGAGATTATGTATATTAATATTAATATGCATACAAAAGTCAGCCTCTTAAAAGGTCTGCAAATACTTCAGCTGCTGAATAACAATCCTTTGAATTATTCATTAGCAACAAGAAAATAAACTGCATACTTTTTTGTCCCTAATTTTAATTTAATCATTGGTTGCCAAAGTAACATCCAGTTTTGGCTGAAAGTTAAATAATGAATGAAATAATGTTTTGTAATAATCTCATGTTTTAAAATGGGAAACTTCTTTTTGACAAGCTCTCACTATATTAAAGGGACTCTCTTTCCCATTTGGCAAAGGACCCGTTTAAAAATTCAAAGAGACAGACAGTTCCCAGGGACAGCATCAGATCTGACTAAATGTGTCCTTTTATTTTCTTTCAATCTGGACTTTAAGTGCAGCGAGCAGTGAATGATATATAGATAGATAGATAGATAGATAGATAGATAGATAGATAGATAGATAGATAGAGTCAAACAAATTCACATACTGGGCCTTCATTTGAACAACCTTCATCAATTCTGAGGATCAATAAGTGCCCTTAAATTACATTTCCATGATGCTGTTTGTTTTTCAGAAACACAGAGAGAGGGAGAGAATATCTATTCTTATACCCATTCTGCTTAACCTTTATCTCTGCTCTCCCATCTGTAACAATGGCTGTATATTTACACAAAGGTGCATAACTGAAAACTAATTTCATAATTTTAAAATACATTTAAAACCATTTGAAATGAAATAAAACAAGAGAAAGCAACAAAAGCTGTAAAAACAGATCATGGAAAAGATCTTAATTTAAAAAAATGAATGCCAAGAAAATAGAATGGCCTACAGTGCATAATTAAAAGTCCGGGAAGTGCTGTAATTAAAGCTGAAGACAGTAAAAGTGACATGGCTTACTCAACTAGAACAATTTTCCATGTATGATTTCAAACAACAGATCAAGAAAAGAAAACCATAGAAAGATAGTACCTTAGATTTGCTTTGACAGAGAGATTCGTGCTGTGGAAGCAATGTAATTTTCTTCATCATGGCGATGAGATGACATCTCTCTCTCTTGGTGATCACTCGTGGCCAAGCAAGATTGTCTTCCAGGGGTAAAATCTTAACAGTGGATCCGTAAGTGGCTGTAAAGGCCAATTCTGGATCCGCACAACCTCCCGCAATGAGGGCGTAGGTTTCCAGGTGGAAGACGGTCACGATGAGGGTTTGCTTGACGTGCCTTCCTCTTAGCTCGTTTCTCCCTTTCGCCCTGTACTCGTGCTTCTTCAAAGTCCAAAGCGCCTTTAATAAAGGCTGACCTCCAATTGAAACGCTCATGAGTTAGGGCTTCCCAATTCTCAATGCTGATATTACATTTTTTTTAATTAGCTTTGAGAACATCTTTAAATCTCTTTTGCTGTCCACCAATATTCCGTTTTCCATTCTCAAGTTGGGAGTAAAGTAGCTGCTTTGGAAGACGACGGTCAGGCATTCGAACAACATGGCCGGTCCAGCCAAGTTGATGTTGGATGATCATTGTTTCAACGCTGGTGGTCTTCGCTTCTTCCAATACACTAACATTAGTCCGCCTATCTTCCCAAGTAACTTGCAGAATTTTTCGGAGGCAGCGCTGATGGAATCTTTAAAGAAGTTGGAGGTGGCGTTTGTAGGGGGTCCATGTTTCACAGGCGTACAGAAGGGTCGGTGGTACAATGGCTTTGTAAACGAGCATTTTGGTCTCCCTGCGATTTCCTGAACTTCCTGATGCTGAGAACTGCTGTGGGCCATCGCTCCAAGATACGTTTCCTCTCAGTTTTCCCCTAAGACTGGCTGAAGTGTTTCCAAGCTGGAAGGCTTTTGCCTTTGTCCAAAGTCTTTGTTCAAGCTGCCTAGGCTGGAAGAACTGTTGCACTTGCATTAGGGGTTGGGCTTGGCAACTTGGGTGCACACTGCAGGGTCTCCTGCCACCCAGACCAGAAGGACTTCAGCCAGCCCTGAGGTTAGCGGGTGAGGCTTCTCTCCTGCAGTGCTAGTCAAAGAAGCATCTTCTTAATTTCTCGCCCACTGCACAATCTGCGGAAAGAAGTTGTGAGGGGCTGTGAAAGCAGAGCAACACAATACAACATGTCTTTTTGCTCATTAGTCTTCATTGCGTAAGAAAGCAGCTTCAGTAATAAAAACTATTAAACCTAAAAGGGGGGATGAAAAACCAAAACAATGACATCCATGTTAAAAACCTAAAATATTTTTAAAAATTGGGGCCAGGAGGACTAAAGAAGTCTTCACTTGATTCCCAAAATTTCACAAATACAGTACGGTGCTAGCATAGCCTCTCTGGGGAAACTTAATCCGTATTTCAGCAGTGTAAACAGTAACTATAATTATGAAGGAATACTTTGGCCACTTAATGCGAAGAGAAGACTCACTGGAAAAGACCCTGATGCTGGGAAAGACTGAAGGCAAAAGGAGAAGGGGACGGCAGAGGATGAGATGGTTAGATAGCATCACCGATGTAACGAACATGAATTTGAGTAAACTCCGGGAGACAGTGGAGGACAGGAAGGCTTGGCGTGCTATGGTCCATGGGGTCACGAAGAGTCGGACATGACTAAACGACTGAACAACAACAACAACTATGCAATACAAAGTCCTAATATGAAAAACCTTCATCTGTTATCTAAATGTAGAGATGTAGTTATTATCATCATTCCTACTAATACCAAACTCAGTTCCACTATGATGGTAGCTTTGTAACTACATCAGACCCACAGAGTACAAGAGGGAGGTAAATCCAAGACATGGGCAGCGTACAAGCAAAGTAAAATAGATGGATGGGTGGGTGGATGGTATATGTATATATTTAAAATCAAGATTAAAACCATTAATTAAAATAATTAACAATTTAAACATTAGCAAAATAATTGTGTTTTTACTTTCTTCCTAAATATTGCGAGAGTGGAAACTTGGCCCTTTCCCATGTACCAGTTGTTGAGTTTCCAGCAGCAGAAGCAGCTTCAGAAGGGTCTCTGGCACATACTCAGAGGACCTTGTTAAGGACTTTAAAGGGGGTGCGTGCGCGCGCACACACGCATGTCTTTAAAAGTTGAATCCTGGCGACTGCCTGGACAAGCCCCTGCAGTTTTCTTGGCAAGATTTCAGAAGTGGTTTGCCATTGCTTCCTTCCCAGGGCTGAGAGAGAGTGACTGGCCCCACATCACCCAGCTGATTTTATGCCCAAGGCGAGACTAAAACTCATGGACTCCTGGTTTCTAGCCTTAACCACTACACTACACTACACTTTAAAATAATATCCCCACTCATCTTATAGAGTGTCCTTCAATAAAAAATTCCAGAAGCTTTCTCCTTTTTTTGTCCTGGGAAACTCCTATCTCATTAAAACCAAATAATCCCTGAAGTTGTGGTGGTGGGGCTTTATGTTTCGGTGGAGAAATCAACAGACTTCTACTGCTTTGTGTAGAGGATTATTTTACAGCTCTCCCTGTGAAGAAATTAAGTTGAACTCTGAGTGAACCAACCAAGTCTTTACTTTTGAGTTCAAAAAAGTTCATTTCATTTTGATTTGTTTTTCTTTAATTTCATCTGCATCTTGCTTCCAGGTGTTAAGCCAATTGCAAAAAAATCTGTAGTTCTATAAGAAGGAGGACCTTTTATAGTATTTTGGATTAGTCAAAAGTAGAAGTCTCTGCTGAGGAACCTTCATTTTCTTGGTCTGCCCTTCTGATACCATAGTAGAGAGGCCACGTTTTAACAAAAACCAGAAATGAAATTCTTTGAATTTGGTTTTTTGAAGGTTAGCCATCTCTTTAAAAGTGATAAGGCCAAACAAATAAAATATTATAAGGTTTTAATGGTTGTGGGTGTTTCTACAAATAAAATATTATAAGGTTTTAATGGTTGTGGGTATTTATTCTTTGCTTTCATCAAATATATAAGAAGGGATAACAAATATGGTTTTTGTAATGAATTGTATATAGCAATCTCCAGCATATAACTCTTGCAATTCCAGCCTGGTTCCCTACTGACAAAATATTTATTCAAAGCTTGAGGGACCCACTTTTTAACCATAGTGACAAATACAGTTTGCTTGATACATTTATTTATGTACTAAAGGTAAAGGTTCCCCCCGCACATTTGTGCAGTCGTGTCTGACTCTAGGGGCCAGTGCTCATCTCCGTTTGTTAGCCGAAGAGCCAGCATTGTCCGAAGACACTTCCGCAGTCTTGTGGCCGGCATGACGCGCGTGGAACGCTGTTACCTTCCCACAGAAGTGGTACCTATTCATCTACTTGCATTTGCATGCTTTCGAATTGCTAAGTTGGCAAGAGCTGGGGCGAGTGCGGGAGCTCACTCCGCACGCAGGGCTAGGGATTCGAACCTCCGAACTTGCGAACTTCCGATCAACAACCCTGGCGTCTTACCTGCTGAGCCACCACGCCCCAAGTATTTATGTATTTTATGTAAATATGTAGTACATAAATGTAATTTATGTACTACAGATGTATTAATCAGACATTTCTGAACCATCTCTTTTCATGGCTAAATCTTTTAAATGAAAGAATGATGTTATGCCCCTTCAGACCAGTCTGACCAAGTATTGCTTATGGCCTTGGCATATGTTCGATTCATCAGTGCAGCACTATACAGCAGAGCTTTCCAAACTTTTCATGTTGGTGACACACTTTTTAGACATGCATCATTTCGCGACACACTCTTACAGCAAGGCACAAGGCAGGCACTAGGACCTGAGCGGAATCACAGCAGGTTTGGAGGCACAAGGCAGGCACTAGGACCTGCGCGGAATCCTGGCAGGGCTCGGAGGCAGCAGCAGCCGCGACACACCCAGACACTGCAGCCGACACACTAACGTGTCCCGACACACAGTTTGGAAAGCTCTGCTATACAGGATTTGCAATTCTTTTCTGTTTCTTGAGTGAAATATTACTCCCAGAGAGATGAACATCATTATGTCCACCTCTCCAAATGCTCTCAGGTGTTTTTACCACTGACCATGCTGGTTGAGTTGCAGAATGTTGTATTCAAGAAATTCTGAAGGCCACAAATTCTTCACCATTGCCCTAGTTGTGTCCATTTGCTTGTTCTTCCAAACAGTATTGGATTTAACAGAGAGATGAATGTTTAGTAGAGCCTTAGAAGATGAAAAGAGAACTTTCTCTGCAATTACCCAGTGGGGAGAGCTCTTTTAGAAATACCTCTTTGTGATAGTTAACCTTGGATCACAAAGCATCCTAGCTATTATCCAAACAGTTGCATGCAATAATTTAGGAACCCCCAGTTAATTGTATGTTTCAATGAATCCGTAAGTGAACAGAATCTAACATGGTCCAAACACAACATTGTTCCCCAAATATAAATACATAATTACTAATTATTTACAGATTCAAAGCAAGAAAACAGTGAAGATGGCAGGTGCAGATGTATGGACGCCCTTTCATTCAGTATTTTGTAACATCTCCTTTGGCAAAATATAACACTTTCCAAACAGCCAACTAAGAGTCATTCTATTCTGCTCTATTTGGGGGTTTTGTTGTTTGTTTGTTTGTTTGCCATTTTTCCTACTCTTTCTTGGAGAACTCTTATAGCTGAGAAATATCCTTAGACTTCCTTCCCTGCACTGCATGTTTGAGATTTCCTTACAGAGAAAGAAAGAGAAAAATGAGTTTCTGTAATGGAACACCACATAACTCCTCAAAACAATGTTTTAGAGCCACTTAAAACTTGGATTAAAAATAAATAAATGGGTAATAGAACATACATACCCATCATACTCTAGATTTTGTATTTGTTGATGTAGGCTTAATAGTCTTGTGGCTGTTGATTGGTACAATATCCTGGAAATGTCCCAAACCTTTGGTGAACACTGAAGGGAATACTTTTGGAAATGTTTGATCAAAGGAAAAGAAACCTGAATTTTGCAAGCTGGCAGGAAAGCAGGTAGTTGCTTTTAAGATGACTCTTGCTTTCTTTCTTTCTGGGTTCCTACTTGTTCTCCTGTACTCAGCACTGCAATAAACAAGGACTACAAAAATACCGTTCAATTCCAGTATTTTTTCATCCCTAGGAAAAGGCACATCTTTTCAAGGTTGACCCTTGAATCTTCATTCTCAGAAATGAGTTGCCAATACAAAATACCACCATAGAATCTAAATTATTAAGCATAATGGGACATATAGCTTGCATTTTTTTCTGTTTCAAAATACATGAGTGAGAGCTGATCCTTTCCTGGGTGCAGATTGTACATGTTTGCTTTGGTGTTAGATAGGAGGATTTATTATATAAGCAGTAACAATATACTTCATTTATATGGATCTATGCGTGATATTTCTGAATGAACTTTGAAATGGAAAACATTACATAAATATGTTTATCTCCAACTATTGGAAAAGGGAGATCAAAGAATAAGCATATCAGAGTTGGTTGGAGACAGTAGATTTCCATCTACGAACAAAGGACAAAGGTTCAATGTTTTGGCTTTTCCTTTGAGGTTCTTTTGTTTCCATTTCACTCAGTGTTCAGTTTTGACAGTGCTTCTATTGAATCCAGCATAATGATCAATTTGTGTAGCATGTCACTTGTAGTTTCATAACAGGAACAATAGAACTACCATTATAAAGGGGTGAACTTTCAATTTAAAAATAATCTGTAGAGTTTTCCCTGCTAAACCCTTTGGGTATAATTAACCAGGCTTAATCCAGGAAAAAAACCTCTATGACTTTACACTCTTTTTTTCCAGTGGTCAGAAACCTGACTCATGTTTACCTTAAAAAAGAAGCACCATTGGACTTGAGAACTTTATTTAGCTGTCCTAGGAACATCTAATTGTTTGGTTTCTTTAAAACATAACCTTCCTGGAAAAACAGAAAAATTATTGGCAACCCCAAGGTCTTTAAAATATGGTTTGGAAACAAAATCCCACTGACTTCAATGGAATTCACTATCTCAACACCATTTCCTGAGCTAGTGTCACAGAACCATTGGTCTGGTTCACGGCTGCAGCTCAGGAATGGGTTTTAGGAGGTAAAAGGCATACCAGTTGCAGTCTGCAGGTAGAATATCACATGTTGAAAACTAGTAAAATAAAGAGCAGGAAAATATTTATCAGAAGCACAACAATGATTGTTGTTTTATTTATTTGAAGGGGTTTTTGTTTGTTTTGCAAATTTGTGTAGCTAAATATTATGCAGGGAATTGCTGCTTGGTTCTATTACTTTCCACCCACCCTATGGTAGAAGCTGCTTCCTGCCTTACTCTATGGTAGAAAAATGGAGTCAGTGTTGGTAAATATTGACTAGAAGTACTTTATGAGAAGGAAAACTTGGGCAAAATCCCTCCAGTGAGCAAGAAAACACCATGAAAAGTTCCCTGCTCCAAATCCAGCACTGAGTCCAACAAGCTTTACAGCAAGGGTACATAACCTTTCTTCTCTTGAGAACTGTATTCATTGGAAATAATCCGATACTGCAGGTATCGGAGCTTGAATGGAAATGGACAGGGCAGCTGCTACCAGAAATCTAAGCTAATAATCTGCAGATGGCTTCTGAAATTCAGCTGAGGGTCCCATGAAATTAGATAGAAAGCCCTGGTTGCCCACTTCTGGCTTGTGAGCTCTATCAAGTTAAAGTTTTAAAGCAATTTGAAGAAACATAGTTTGCAAACCTAGTTTCCCAATATGTGGCTTGAATCATGTCAACTGGATTTCTATTTTCTCAGTAGGAACGTTTCACTCCTTATCCAAGGAGCTTCTTCAGTCTAGTTTCCCAATACAGTTCAGTTCAGCTGGTAAATCGTGATTCCCTCTTCCCCTTCTTTTAATTATTTAGTCACACATTTTCTAACTCTGTATACAAGGCTTCAAGCAATCATTGGTTTCACAATCTAAAAAAATCATTAGAAAATTTATTTATTTATTTATTTATTTATTATTTGGATTTATCCCCGCCCATCTCTACCGTGGTAGACTCTGGGCGGTTTACAACCACAATATAAAAGATAAAACCTATACATTTAAAACTACTATAAAAATAAAATTCTGTGAAAGTGGCACATCTGTTATGTTAGTTGCATACAGGTAGTCCTTGCTTAACAACCATTCGTTTAGTGATGGTTCAGACTTAAGATGGTACTGAGAAAAATGGCTTACAACCGGTCCTCACATTTATGACTGTTCCAGTATCCCCGCGGTCACATGATCATAATTTGGGTGCTTGGCAACCAGTTCACATTTATGACCGTCAGTGTCCCATGGTCATGTGATTGTCATTTTCGACTTTGCCAGCTGGCTTCTGGCAAGCAAAATCAATGGGGAACCGTGTGATTTGCTTAACGGCCACATGGCTTGCTTAACACCCAGTGATTTGCTTAACGACCGCCACAAAAAAGTCATAAAATTGGGTCAGATTCACTTAATGACCGCTTCGCTTAGCAACCAAAATTCTGGTCCCAATTGTGGTCCTTAAGCGAGGCAGCCTCTACTGTTCTTATACCACGCAGACGGTATAAGGAATTCTGTCCATATTACATTTCAGATGTGATTTAATTTTCATTTATATTTAACCTAAATTAAACTAACCAGGTACAGTTCATATGATTATTATGGATTGTGCCATTCCTTTGGAAAGCAGAGCAGCCCATACGAAGCCCCTCTTTTCACATCATTAAAGCAGTCGTGTGTTTTTCCTGCCACCTCTGGCTGCTTCACATCGGTGCTCATACAGTGTCGCTTTGTCTTGAGATGGCTGGTGGCCGATTCCAAAGCAGGTCCACAAGCCTGAAAAAAGACACAACTACTTTTAAAGATATGAAGGTGGGGCCACACATTCCCTCTTCCATGGGATTTGCACAGCCCTATCTTATTTCCATCTATTTAATTTTTTTTCCTGCTGCCCCATTAAAAATCTTTCTTTGGTGGCAATTTTGGGAGGGGCCTTGGGAGGCTTTTAAAGCATGCATGAATTTTCAGTTTGCACACAGCTTGTAGCAATAATAGGATTCCCTTATACTTTGAGGGATATAGAAAAAAATGATCCCAGTTAGTATTTCTGAGGGCCGCTCAGCTTCAATGTCAGCCTTCCACTTTAAGGTTCACTGAGGTTAGAGATGTTCAAATAGATGAACCCTGCTTCAGTGTTCCACGCTCCACAGAAAACTGGGCACTGTGCAAGCCTTTTTTGAGAGAAGTCACTGATTCCAAGCCAGGGTTTATTAGAAATTCATTTCTCAGCTGACGTGGTGACTTGCCGTGCAGGGATAAAAGGCCATGATGAAAAGCCCCACTGTTCTCAAGACGAGTCCTTTGATTCCTGGCATTATCAAGCAGGAATGAAATAGCAAAAATAGCTGCCCAGAGAATAAGACATCAGCTTTCCTTCCTTTCCCTAAGGAAAAAAAATGTGCTGGAAGAAACAGTGTCAATAAATTTTCAAGAATGCTACAAGGGAGATCACAGCAAAAGAAACGTATTTATTGTCTATTCCAAGATATTTGTTTCATGCAGACACAAACACAATCAAACTAGCGACCATCCCTGGAATATTTTAATAGGGCAATTGTTGTTTTCTGTTTAAAGCCAGTTGAACAGTAATTATTAATATTTAATTGTAGACCATTTAAATTTAAATGAAGATTTAGGCACACTTTTATTTGGTGGGCTACTTTGTTCTAGGCCAACCTTCCCCAACTTTAAGATGCATTGGACTACATTTCATATAATTATATGTCTGGAGGCCATCATGTTAGGGATTGTTATTGTAATCAGATGGATAAAATGCTGAAAATACTTTCTTAAGCATTGTTTCCTTTTGCAAAATGCAATTATTTTAAAAGGTTGGTGATGGGCAAAATCTGTGCCACTGAGTGGGCTTCCCCCCCCCCCCCATGAAAAAGTCAAAGATGGAGAATAATCAAAATTTCTCTCCAGGAACCCTATGCTTCAATATATTCCAACTCTATATCGTTCTCCAGGTGTGAGATCCCTACAAATCCTCTTGATTTTTTGGCCCCTTTTCTCCAGTTGATCTGCTTATTCTTCTTTAACCTGGCCTTTGATGTCCATGTCAATGGGCTGGGAGGCATATGTTCTTTCTCTTCCAGCTTACAGTAATTAAGTTTGTGAGGTTAATATGGCATGCATGACAGATTCTAAAGAGGTACCAGTAAATCAGTTCGAAGGGTCTATATACATACCTTTCAAGTCATTGTTTATACTTCCTGTCTGGAAATCAGATCTCAATTGGGACTGTATTGTTTTTTGAAGATGTTAATAGTCCCTTTAGTAGGTGGACAGAAGATCTCCCAAGAAAAAAAATTTTCTTATCCATCCCCAATGGCCTTTGTAGGAAATACGAATCAATTTATTGCAAAGAAAAAATACCTCATTTCAGAAAGGGACATTTGGTTTTCATACAGTGATATAGGAGAGCTGTCAACATCTACTGACCATGGGTAATTAATTGTCTGCTCAGTGACCTTAAGCAAGGGTCTGTGCTACATTTTTTTCCTTCTCTTAAATTGATTAAGCAAATATTCAAACCAGCTTTAGTTTTTGCTTTCTGGGGTCCTTTCATCCTTCCTGGTCTTTTTGGGTCATGTCAGATTGTACTGTAAAATGTTTTTCAGTATCATTGGCCTATACTAAGAACAGGGAACTTCCTAAAGAGTGGAAGCCTTTGATGGACTATTTGCAAAAAGCAGGAGGAGCAAAGCTTGCATGGGGTTTTGATGATTAGATTATATATAAATAGAATATATTAGACAAGAAATGTATATGAATGTTATATGAATAGCCAGCATGTAAGAACAAATTACTTTTCTTTACTCCTATGACCATAGATAGATCGGAAGTTATCCAATTTCTATGTTTGTTTTCTTTTTTTTCTTTTGCTTTACTACACTTTTCTTTTTCTATTTCTTTAATTTGTATTTCTATTTCTGTTTCATTTTCAACTTTTAACTTTGTATATTTAAAATCTTAATAAAATCTATATATATAAAAAAAAGAACTTCCAATACAGAGACGTAATCTACCAGCCTGCGCTGTCTGATCTCCAGGTCTGTAAGCAAGTCCTTCACCTAATTAGCAGCATGACTCTGCTTCAGCTGCTCCCTACTTCCTTGGTAGTTGCCCCGTCAGATAAATCATCCATTGAAACGTGTGCTGTGCCATTATTCTTCCAAGTGTTTATTTTTGGTCAACTCAAGGCGGTGCACATACTGTACCTAATGCTCCCGCTTCCTATTTCCCTCACAACAACCCAGTGAGGTAGGGTGGCTGAGAGAGGGACTGACCCAAAGTCACCCAGCCAGCTTTCATGCTTTCATGGCTAAGGCGGGACTAGAACTCTCAGTCTCCTGGTTTGCCATTGGCTCCTTCCTAGGGCTGAGAGAGGGACTAACCCAAAGTCACCCAGCCAGCTTTCATGCTTGAGGGAAGCCTAGAACTCAGAGTCTCTTGGTTTCTAGCCCAGCACCTTAACCACTACAGAAAACTACACAAGACACTACATCAAACTGTCTTTTAAAGGACAACTGGGAAAAATTAATATGATGTGCTAAGAATATATTGGACATGATCTGACTAAGGAGAAGACAATTCGGCAGCATAGGTTTCTCTCTTTGGAAACGCAACTGGCCCCCGATTCATTTAAGAATTCTTACACTGAGTACACAGTATCCCTCTCTATATGGGCTCTGCAGATTCTTTGTACTAACTGAATAATCCATATCAAGGCCAGCCTACATCTCATGGGCACTGATCTTTCAAGTGTATAAGCTCAAAGGAAGCTCCCACGTAATCTTCTTGCTACCAAGCAAGTAACATGATACCTATTTAGCTCTAAGAGTGTAAAGACATAATGTGTTGTAATTGTGGGGGAAGCGGGTAAAGTTTAAAAGATTGTGTGCGTTTTGTAGTTTGTGTTTATAACGTAAAAACATGTTGCAATATAGAGCTACAATTGGAGGAAGAGCAGGCACTGATGCTGCTTTTGTAGATTATACTTGAATTTAGCCTTGGTTAAAACCACAAGTCCCATAATAATATGTATGTACCTGCATAGCTGGTAAATGCATGAGTTTTAAAGTAAAGATTGTATAAGCAGGTACAACAAGCCACAGTATTCATGCTGCAGTTACAGGAGGAGTGAAAGTTCATACTGGGTATGTCGATGAAGGTTCTCAGTCATCCAGGTGGAACAGTCTGT
Source organism: Charina bottae (assembly GCA_023362775.1). Classification (NCBI taxonomy): domain Eukaryota; kingdom Metazoa; phylum Chordata; class Lepidosauria; order Squamata; family Charinaidae; genus Charina; species Charina bottae. The sequence continues at coordinate 20,329,839 of JALMGJ010000019.1, read as the reverse complement.
GGCTTGAATCATGTCAACTGGATTTCTATTTTCTCAGTGTAAGCGTTTCGCTCCTTATCCAAGGAGCTTCTTCAGTCTGAGTAAAGTTAGTAAGGGAATCCTTAAATATGTTTCTAGGGTGGCTGTGTGACCTTGCACCTGGGGCTAGGTCATGGTTATTTTGAGATGTTTATTTCTAAGTCCCTTTATCATCTAAAGGAGGATCGTTAAGATTACCCTGCTGCTGTTGAGCTTGCGAAATGGTCTTAATCTTCCTAGGCACAGAAGACAAAGCAGGAAGGAAGATAGGGGAAAGGTTATGCCTGAGGCCCCCACCTCTATTCAAGGAAGGATTTTCCAAGTTGGCATAAATGGATTCCTTGACCCCTCTCTCAAACCACCTATCTTCTCTGTCTAAAATGTGAACATCTCAAAATAACCATGACCTAGCCCCAGGTGCAAGGTCACACAGCCACCCTAGAAACATATTTAAGGATTCCCTTACTAACTTTACTCAGACTGAAGAAGCTCCTTGGATAAGGAGTGAAACGTTCCTACTGAGAAAATAGAAATCCAGTTGACATGATTCAAGCCACAGTTCATACTGGGTAGTCGTTGTGTGGATAAAATTGAAGGTGGGAGTGCTATATAGGCCACCTCGAGCTTGTCAAAAAAAAGTAGAATATAAATCTAACACATATACAAAATAAATATGGGAAAACCTCGATATATCTTATCCAGCCCTGCTGCACAGATGTTTTCAGCCTTGTTTTCTGAATGTGTTCCTGTTTTGCCTCTGATGGAGTGGCAAAAAAAAAGTAAATATTAACTTGTGCCTTCCATTCTTATTTTTTTCTCACTCTGGCACAAAGCAGCCCACTGTGGTTATCTCCTGTATATTTGTACTTAGAATCAGCTGTCAGGGAAACTTCAAGTCATGGAGGAGTGCTTCTATTTTTCCAAAAAGCAATGATAGAAGGGCATAGTCACTGCAAAAAGACGGGCTTGATTCAGGCACTAAAGCAGATGTCAGGAAGTGAGCATAGCAGGGAACAAAATAAGCCTCAGGTTTATTTGCCTATGCCTCTGGCATACACATGGCCAAATCAATGCAATGATGGGAGTGGAAGTCCAGCTCATCAGAAAAAGACAGTGTTGGTCAAGATCCTTCTATATATACCATCATAGGTAAAGGTATAAAAAAAAAAAGTAAAGGTTCCCCCAGCACATTTGTGCAGTCGTGTCCGACTCTAGGGGCCGGTGCTCATCTCCGTTTGTTAGCCGAAGAGCCAGTGTTGTCCGAAGATGCTTCCACGGTCATGTGGCCGGCATGACGCGCGTGGAACGCTGTTACCTACCCACCAAAGTGGTACCTATTTATCTACTTGCAATTGCATGCTTTCTAGGTTGCTAGGTTGGCAAGAGCTGGGGCGAGTGCGGGAGCTCACTCCGTCACGCGGGGCTTGGGATTCGAACCTCCGAACTTGCAGTCGACAAGCCTGGCGTCTTACCCGCTGAGCCACCACGCCCATATATATGTATATACGTGTGTGTATGATGATATACCATCATACACGCATGTAAACTCATATGAACTTTATTGGCATGATCCAAGTTAGAAGGTCTTCACGCAGGATCCATGTGGAGACCCAGTTCATGTCCAGAGGGCAGGTCTCCCTCAAGAGCCTTATGCTTGCAGCTTTGCCTTCAGTATTTCCATGACACATGTGGATTCTTTTTTAGAAACTCTATTGTAGCTATTGTATACTACACAGTGAATAGTTGGCCAGTTCTCTTCACTGTTCATTTCCTTGCCTCAGTTGCAACACTTAGGAGATGACTGAATTTTAGAAATGCGAAAGAATGAACACAAGGGCTTGATTTTAGATGTGGGTGGGCTTAAAAAACCAGACTAAACTATATACAAATTTATGGCCCAATTCTCAGATTATCTGGCTGGAATATTTTAAACACTGTATTACCACAGTCTCCACAAATGCTAACATTATACCAGGAACGTTCATTGATACTTATGCTCCTGGTTCAGAAGGGAAAGCCATATATGGTAGAAATAGATGAATCAATTGATTTGGATCTGTATCACTTTTATGCACATTCATCCACAATGCTTTCCTGTACTGTTTCTGTATTAATTTGCCCCACCAAAATGGTATTCCACATGAAAGCTAGCATTTCTGAAGCTGTTCTATCAATGTAATGTTTTAGATTTATATACATCCATTTTTAGCTGAGAACTGCATTGAAGAAATGTAAAAGCCAGTGGCAGACTAACTTCCGATCAATTTATTGATCCAGTAAGTGCAAATCAAGTTCATTCATACTCGAATTCATATACATTAAATATCTCAAGCATCTCTGTGACCTGCTGTTTTCTTGGCCTATTTGTCCTAATGGTATGTCATCCCTTTGAATCCAGTTTTATACATTATACCTTATTCTCCCCAATGTAATAAAGCACTAAAAAAGAAAAGCTTTGTTTGGAACTGTAATGAAAGGAGGTACGAAAGGGAGCTTGTTCCAATTACCATAGTGATTGTGCTTTATTGAGTTATCGGTTTAAAAAGATTTCCTCTATCCTACAGTTTCACCCTGGGGGCTACAAATGAGCAGCAGCCTTTCCTATAATTGGCCAGCTAAGCCAGGTGATACTTATTCCTATTTCCTCCAGAGGAAATAAGCTTAATGAATGAAAAAATTCACTGGACTACAAAGCATTGGGTCATCCATCAAGAAAAAAGAAAATGACTAAGCCTGAATGGGAACTTCAGCGATTCCTAGGAATACCTTAGATATTGTAGCTGCCAATCAGAATCCTGGATTGACAATAAATTCTGTTAGCATGGAGCTTTACACTGGATGCTGAATGCCTTGGTGACCAGCTAGGTTGTATTACTCCAAATGTAATGTAAGCTTTTATCAGCAGTATTACAGGATTCATGTCATGAAAAGCTTCTACCTTTTTCATCACAGACATAACTTAGCCAAAATTTGCCCTTTTGTAGGGTTGCCAGATTGTAGCCTGGAAATTGGCCATATACCTTTATATTGAGAAGTGAGGCAGTTCCTCTCTATCTGCTTTCTTGTCTACTTTTCACCCTCAGTGAAGGGAATGGAGAAAAGGACCCAAAGGGGAAAAAAACAGAAGTAATGGCTTGTTTCCTGAATCAGCTGTGATTTAGTAACAGAACTATCATAGGAATGATGAAAGCTAACACCTTGCAGAAGACTGGCTGTATGTTATGATGAGATGTGGCGTTTTTCAGATCAGACTATTCTTCCACAAGGAGCAAAATTGCTACCTGCTAATTTTCTATAAATTGTAAATTTTCTATAAAGGGGCATGGTGGCTCAGCGGGTAAGACACCAGGCTCGTTGATCTGAAGATCGGAAGGTCGGCGGTTCGAATCCCTAGCCCCGTATGACAGAGTGAGCTCCTGCACTCGCCCCAGCTCTTGCCAACCTAGCAATTCGAAAGCATGCAAATGCAAGTAGATTAATAGGTACCACTTCGGTGGGTAGGTAACAGTGTTCCGTGCGCGTCATGCCGGCCACATGACTGTGGAAGTCTCTTTGGACAACGCTGGCTCTTCGGCTAACAAACGGAGATGAGCACCGGCCCCTAGAGTCGGACACGACTGCACAAATGTGCGGGGGGAACCTTTACCTTTTTTAAAAATTTTCTATAGGGAAATTGCTTTCTCATTGAGAAAGTTGTTTTCTAAGTTCTGTTCCTCTGGACTAACTTCCTATCTTGGTAACTTTTAGATGAAAAATAGTTGCTGTAGTATTTGTATAATATATGCAATACAATATTGATAAGGAAGGATCCATTCATTCTCCAAGACAATTCATTGAACCTTGGTCAAGTGCTAAAATATGGATTACTAATATGCATAAAGTGAAGATGACAGAACTAGCAGAGATGGCAAAACTAGCTTGATTAGAGAAAGATCAACAACTGTGGCTGGAAACCCCTTATGGACTTTTTGCTGAAAAAAGAGAAAAATGAACTTGTGATTTATGAGTTTGAAGATTAGAAAGGGTAGCTTATGAAAAAAAAGAGAGGAAATTATGATGTAACTTTAGAGCAGGGTTTCTCAACCAGGGTTCCGTGGATCCCTAGGGTTCCGCGAGAGGTCAGTAGGGGTTCCCTGGGAGATCACGGTTTATTTAAAAAATTATTTCAAATTCAGGCAACTTCACATTAGAGAGTTAAGTTTCATTCTTTATTTTTAGTTTAAGAACACTTTTAATGCATATATACAGGCCTAAACATGAAAGGAATATAATAATTTGGTAACTTCTGGCCTATATTTGAGCCTGAATGTGCAGGGGTTCCCTGAGGCCTGAAAAATATTTCAAGGGTTCCTCCAGGGTCAAAAAGTTGAGAAAGGCTGCTTTAGAGAGAGAGGGCAAAATATAAATGTATTTATAACCACTGTCAAGATCAGAAGCCAATTTTTTATCATCTTTCTTTTCCTTTTCTTTCTCTTTTCTCTCTTTTCACTATTTACTATTTTTCTTTATTATCTTTATTTTCTTTTATGGTTTTTACTTCGTTAAAAATTTCTTCAATAAAAATTATATTTAAAAAAACTAATATGCATACACTCACAGGGTTGTTGTTGTGGGGAAAATAGGAGGAAGAAGGAGTATTAGGTATGTTCGCTGCCTTGAGTTATTTATAAAAATAATAAAGGCAGGATAAAAATTAAATAAATAAATTAAGAAAGCCAATGCAAAAGTACTTTATAGACAAAAAACTTCATCATTGCTCACCAAAAAAACAATAAACTCTCAGAACCTACAAACTTTTCATTAATGTTGATGGGGAAATTGCACTAAATATGAGTAAACCTAGCAGGATTTTGTTCACACTGTGGTCTTCAGTTGGGATTAGTGACTGGAGTAGCAGAAGTGTGGTTATAGAATCCAAGGTCTAATTCCCAAAAGGTTGCTTACAGCCACACGTTAGAGAAAAATATACAGTAAGTCTGTTTAGAAGTCAAAACTCAAAGCAGCCAGAGCCCTAGTCAAGGTTCCAGAAGATGAAGGACATCTGTCAGGGTTCAATATGCAGTGTTAATACAGGTGATAGACTGTGCACCATTTAGTTTGGATTTTAATGGTGAAGTTCCACCAGCAACCATAAGGTGTTCTCAAGCAGAGAGAAGGTAGAGACTGCAGTTTCCCCCGTCTTACTTAGCTGCTGTTCATCAAACCTGATCTGACAGCAAGTTCATCTGGCGTGTTAGCCTGTTCTGAAGTAGATTGTATAAGTGAGCAAAAAAATTAATCACTTTGTAAATATTTTTATTAAAAGAAGATTTTACAAAGATTTTAAAAACTACAAAAACATGGAAGGAGAAATAGAAAAAGATTATAAAAGGGTAAAAGAAAAAGTGAAGAATAACAAAAAAGAAAAATCTAAAGAAGCTACTTCCGATTTTCTTTGCAGTAGTTGCAAACATAGCAATTACCATCTCCACTCCCCCATATTACGTATCATAATTTCCTTTTTTCCATAAACAAACCTTTTAAATCAATAAATCCCAAATCAGCAGCTCATTTTTATCCATTTTCAGCAAAAAGTCTATAAATGGTTTCCAGTCTTTTGTAAAAGTAATTGTAGTTCCCTCCTTGATCAAACAAGTCAATTTAGCCATTTCTGCAAACTCAGCCATCTTCACAATCCATTCCTCCATTATGGGTGTTTCTGTAGTCTTCCATCTTTGTGCATATAATAACCTCGCTGCAGTTACCATATATAAAACCCATTGTCCATGAGCCTTTTCTAGTTGAGTGTCCATAAGTCCTAATAAGAAAAGTTCCAGTTTCATCTGAATGTTAATTTTCAAAACTCTCTGCATCACTATATGTGTTTGTATCCAGTATCTTTTCACTTTTTCACAAGGCCACCATGCATGATAAAATGTCCCTTCATGTTTTTCACATTTCCAACAGTGACTAGAAGTACCTTTATACATCTTAGACATCTTATTCACTTTGGTGCCTCTCTGATCTTCAATCTGCCACTTTAGACAGACTAAAATTGGGGAGACTCAGGTTCAAATGCTGATGGAGATCAGGCAATTTTCAACCAGTCACCACCTCTCGGATTATCCTTAACGGCTGTGAGGATCAGATGGAGGAAAGAGAACATAGAAAAGACCTGGAAGAAAAATAACATGTGATGTTAATAATTTCCACTACCACTGCTACATTTTTGAAGCAAAACGTACCGCTTGCTTCTGTGTAAAGTTCTTATCTCCCACATCTACATTTGTACTATCAAATGAATTATATTAAACAATTGAGGAAGAGAAATTCTGAGTATTTAAACCACACTGCACAGCCTAACCAAACCAAGCAGCATAGCCTGAAGCCTGGAATCTCATGAGACATGCTTGTAATCTAGCACACTTTGTGCTTGGAAGATATTTATACTATATTCATGGAAAGGGACTAATATATTTCACAACTCCACATCAGTGTCAGTGAATCGTAAGATCTGTTCCCAACTGCTACTTCTCTGAAGCCGGTGCTTAAAAGATGCACTGATTAAAAGTGTGCATCTAGCAGTGGGGGGGGAGCACATGGGCCCTAAGGGGAAAAGAGGACACAATGCAGGCCTTATTGTCAATTTCCCATCTTGCAAGTGCTACTGAAAACACAAGAATATACCTTGAAGTGAATAAATGTGCCTATAGAGCACTTTCATAAATACTCTGCCATCCATCTTGAACTCTGACTCCATTAAACACGCTGCTACAGCCCTTTGAAGGGATCTTCCTTCTGTCAATAGGCATGACCTACAAATCAGTATATGATCATTAACTTTCTTTCATGGGCTAGCCTGGGACTCTCGCCGAATACAAAAGAAAAAGTGTCTTGATTCACAACTCTCAGAACAAAAGTGCTACTGCTGTTGTGGCTTTTAAAATATTCTCATTCTAAAGAGACAACTCCTTGAAAGATGATTTTTTGGTAATCCAAAAACAGAAGTTTTGGTGACTTTGAAATTTGCTGAAGTGCACACAAGGCGGGCTAGATGTCTCCAAGAACTGAGATAATGTGGAAAAAATAAAGATCTATAACATTGCTGAGACGGAGATCAGACAACCTGTATCAGAAAAAAGAAACTTAGAGCATGCATTTGTTTCCGTCATGTAAAGACTGCATGTTCATTTCCTTTTTTTATATATAAATTTTATTAGGTTTTGAATTTACATAGATAAAAGTTTGAAACAGAAAAGAAAATGGAAGTACAAATCAAAGAAAGAAAGAGAGTAAAAAGGTGTAGTAAAGTAAAAAGAAAAAAGATACAGATGAAACATAGAGATTAGTCAACTTCCGATTTGTCTCTGGTCATAGTAATTTAACAATTTTATCTTACATGCTAGTCCTATATAAAACATTAAAGAACATTTCTTGTCTATTGTATCAAAATATATATATTTTAATCTTCCAATCCCCATATAAGCTTTGCTCCTCCCGCATCTTGTAAATAGTCAGTTAATGGTTTCCACTCTTTAAGAACATAATAATTTGAATTTTCTTTTAATAAACATGTCAATTTATCATTCTCTGCCATATCCATCAATTTTAACATCCAATCTTGTATCGTAGGCAAGATCTGGTTTTTCCAATTTTGTGCATATATAAGTCTTGCCGCTGTAATCATGTATTGCATAATTCTTATAAATTGCTTCCCAAGTTGTCCATCAATTATTCCCAACAAAAAGAATTCCGGTTTAAATGGAACTCGAATTTGTAATATGTTTTGCATCAATGAATGTATTTGAGTCCAAAATTTCTTTGCAATCTCACATGTCCACCACATATGGTAAAAAGACCCCTCTTTTTTTTTACATTTCCAACATAAGTTGGAAACATTCCCATACATTTTAGAAAGTTTTTGTGGGGTCATATGACCCCACAAAAACTGCATGTTCATTTCCCATGCAAAACAAAACCCAGAAGAAACAATCAACATGTTCCAAAATACTACAAATATCACAATTCGAATGCTGGCCTACAAAGTATTCAATAGTGCAAGATATGCAAACCACTTCACTTCAGAGAGCCTCCTAAACTTAAATTGCTGGAGCAAAGTGACACAACAGCACAGAAAAGTGAGACACTCCGTATCGACACTTCTAGTTGATGCACGGATGTGGATATTTCTCTTTGCCAGGCGACTTCACCTTGATGGAAATGGCTTCGGTGTACCCATGAGCAGAAGACTTTTGAAGGTAAAGCAAAGAGTCCACTTCAACATAGAATGACATCTTTATGGCTGTGTCCAGAAGTGAAGTGGCCCTTCACTCAGCAGGACAGATTCAAAGAAACACTTCGTCAAAGGTGCAACTGAAGCAAAATACCCATTTGAGGTTTTGCACAGAGCAATTAAGTAATCCATCTTTAAAAAAATTAAGATAAAATTTAAAAATGACCAATGGAAGCTGTGTCACAGGCTACAGAAGTAGAAAACTGCATTTGTTTTCATAGTTTGTGCTTCCACAGAACTGATTTATATATCACTCCCCCTTCAAATTTTGATTCATCTCTGCTTCATAAATAGCGATGTGAATCTCTTCTAAGATGAAACCCTAAGAAGTGAGAGGTTGTAGCCTTCAGTTGTTCTCAGACTAACACCAGACGGCAGTTAATATATTTAACTATTATAACTTGCCTTTCTGAAGGCGAGTTTGGTGTAGTGGTTAAGGCATCAGGCTGGAAACTGGGAGGCCATGAGTTCTAGTCCCACCTTAGGCACAAAGCCAACTGGGTGACCTTGGGCCAGGCACACACACTCAGCCCTGGGAAGAAGGCAATGGCAAACCACTTCTAAAATGTTGCAAAGAAAACTGCAGGAACTTGTCCAGGCAGTTGCCAGGAATCAACACTGACTCAAAGGAACACGCCCCCCAAAAAATGCCTTTCTACTGAAATAAGCTGCTCAAAAAAATAAAGGGAACACTGAAATAAGACATCCTAGATCTGAATGAATGAAATATTCGTATTAATTACTTTGTTCATTACATAGTTGAATGTGCTGACAACAAAATCACACAAAAAGCAATGGAAATCAAATGTAAGCAACCCCTGGAGGTCTGGATGTGGAGTTACACTCAAAAATTAAAGTGGAAAAGAACACTACAGGCTGATCCAACGTTGATGTAATGTCCTTAAAACAAGTCAAAATGAGGCTCAGTAGTGTGTGTGGCCTCCACGTGCCTGTATGACCTCCCTACAACGCCTGGGCATGCTCCTGATGAGGTGGCGGATGGTCTCCTGAGGGATCTCCTCCCACACCTGGACTAAAGCATCCCCCAACTCCTGGACAGTCTGTGGTGCAACGTGGCGTTGGTGGATGGAGCGAGACATGATGTCCCAGATGTGCTCAATTGGATTCAGGTCTGCGGAACGGGCGGGCCAGTCCATAGCATCAATGCCTTCGTCTTGCAGGAACTGCTGGCACACTGCAGCCACATGAGGTCTAGCATTGTCTTGCATTAGGAGGAACCCAGGGCCAACCGCACCAGCATATGGTCTCACAAGGGGTCTGAGGATCTCATCTCGGTACCTAATGGCAGTCAGGCTACCTCTGGCGAGCACATGGAGGGCTGTGCGGCCCCCTAAAGAAATGCCACCCCACACCATTACTGACCCACTGCCAAACCGGTCATGCTGGAGGATGTTGCAGCCAGCAGAACATTCTCCACGGCGTCTCCAGACCATGTCACGTCTGTCACATGTGCTCAGTGTGAACCTGCTTTCATCTGTGAAGAGCACAGGGCGCCAGTGGCGAAGTTGCCAATCTTGTGTTCTCTGGCAAATGCCAAACGTCCTGCACGGTGTTGGGCTGTAAGCACAACCCCCACCTGTGGACGTCGGGCCCTCATACCACCCTCATGGAGTCTGTTTCTGACCGTTTGAGCAGCCACACGCACATTTGTGGCCCACTGGAGGTCATTTTGCAGGGCTCTGGCAGTGCTCCTCCTGTCCCTCCTTGCACAAAGGCGGAGGTAGCGGTCCTGCTGCTGGGTTGTTGCCCTCCTACGCCCTCCTCCTCGTCTCCTGATGTACTGACCTGTCTCCTGGTAGCGCCTCCATGCTCTGGACACTACGCTGACAGACACAGCAAACCTTCTTGCCACAGCTCGCATTGATGTGCCATCCTGGATGAGCTGCAATACCTGAGCCACTTGTGTGGGTTGTAGACTCCGTCTCATGCTACCACTAGAGTGGAAGCACCGCCAGCATTCAAAAGTGACCAAACCATCAGCCAGAAAGCATAGGAACTGAGAAGTGGTCTGTGGTCACCACCTGCAGATCCACTCCTTTATTGGGGATGTCTTGCTAACTGCCTATGCTTTCCGCCTGTTGTCTATTCCATGTGCACAACAGCATGTGAAATTGATTGTCAATCAGTGTTGCTACCTAAGTGGACAGTTTGATTTCACAGAAGTGTGATTGACTTGGACTTACATTGTGTTGTTTCAGTGTTCCCTTTATTTTTTTGAGCAGTGTATAATGCTATCAGCTCTAGTACCCAACAACTCTCATTAAGAATTAAGATGGCATAGCAAATATTATGTTGGGGTACTACCTAGACCAGAGCTTTCCAAACTGTGTGTCGTGACACAAAAGTGTGTCACCACACACAACGTGGTGTGTCGCCACACCACCCAGAAGCGGTGGCGCGTGTGTGTATGGCAGCTGTGGCAGCGGCGCGGCATCAGTGCTTCCGTGTTTTAGCGGAGGCTGCCGCCACTGCTGCCGCCATGCACATGCACACCGCTGCACGCCCCCCCACGCCACCACCGTGCACGCACGCGCCGCCGCACACCCCCCCGCGCTGCTGCCGCCACCACCACTGGTGTGTCGCCAGTGGCAGCACTTTGGAAAGCTCTGACCTAGACTCTTGGGAACTTTTTTCTCCCAAGGGCCAGCTAAATCATAAGCTTCAACTATGCAAAGAGTATCTGTTATAGATAGGCAAATATAGCTACGCTGGTAAAAACATGACAAAGGTAATTGGCAGAATCAGTAATCCATGAAAAGACAAGCTTTAGCTCCATTCTCTTGTTGGCCATTAAAGCAAATTAATGATCTGGAGCTATGTAGGGGTTTCCAGGAACAACAATGTAACTTCCAACCTGCCAGCACAGATAGAATAAGATCTGCTTTTTGTCAGAAAATGGCTTGCTCAGATTGCACAATAATACACATGTCAAATCAAGCCATAGTGCAGAAATAGGGGAAACTTAGCACGTATCTTAAGAAAAGCCTCTCCCCAACTTACAGAACAAGGTTGTAGCCAGGTGGACAGTATTGAATTTCAACTGCCATCAGGCTCAGGCAGTATGACAAGTGGGCTGGGATGCAGGCAGCTGAGGACCAACATTTGAAGGACCACAGGTTCTCCAGCCATAATTTAAAAAATTGGGATGGTAAAAGCTGCTGCAGGAGCAAGGGGGTTCTCTCTCCCTCTCCCTCTCCCTCTCTCTCCCAATGGGTGCAGCTATTTTGTTCCAAATATGCAGAACAGTTTTTCCTAAATTTAGTCCTAAGGACAAGATTGTACCTATGGGAAGAAATGCATTGTTTAAGGTTCCACCCTTCACAAAATATACTTTTGGAAGTACCTAAATGTAATGGTATGTGTTTGAGGGAGGAGGGGAAGAGATGTTGCCTGGGGAACGATCAGATAAAAGGGGGAGGAGCCTACAGCTGCATAATGGAAAAGAAAGCAGCTTAAAAAGGATCCATACTAAGTATCAGGCTGTTGAAAGTGACAGCCGGAGAATTGTATTTTCAGACTTGCAGGATTCTGTTAATGTAGCCTTACAATAAAGTAGAATTAGTTCATCTGGTCATGTTTCCTGCCTGGTTTACCTGGAAGGACTGACACTAAAAATAAGAAGCAGGTTTGGAATAAAATTATATTTACATGCTGTACCACCTTTGGGCTAGAGCATTGCCCAATAAGAACCAGTTTAAAGTTGGGTTTTTTATATATCCTCCTTAAAATAATAACAACAACAATGCCACCTAACTACTTCTGACTTCCAAAGGACCTACTTTCAAGTAAGTATGTGTCAATCAATTAATCCCCTAGCTTTCTTCCTGTCTTTAACTCAGAAAATATATGGGGGCAAATGGATTAAGGGTGCATTGCATAATCATTGTTTCTAGTTGTTGGCAATGGGGCTACCACTTTTGTCAACTATGAAGGGGAAATAATGTCCCAGGTATAACACACACTATAAATAGTTTGTGGTTGAGCGTCAACAACCATCTCAACTGTTCATCTATAGTGATAAAATATAGTTATTAAGGGTTTAAAATAAGCCCCCAAATTAGTAGCTGTGTAAATTATCCCTATGAGCAAAACTGATACATCAGCGGCTTTTCTTTGAACAAATGAATCTGAATTTATGCTTGCTTCACATGCAAACTTATATTATACTGTATATTTACAGAATATAGCCTCACTGCTTAGAATTCAGGTGGAAAAGATATTTTCCTGGAGAAAGTTTCAGGATGGACAGATGTGAGAAAGATGAGAGAGACCCAGATGAGTAAGTGATAAAAACCATCACCACTGAACAAGACTGAAAGAAAGTCTGGGAAACTAAATATGGGTGGTTTCCTGCTTTATTCATCTCAGTGAGTATGGACAGTTGTAAGTCAGCATGGAGGATTGTACATTTGGCAGAAACCAGGTTGCTGAAAGAGACAGAAGTGATTTGATGATGATGTAGTGTCCAGATCAAACTTTACAGCCACCGCCACAGCTTTGTCTTGCTGTAGGTCGTCAGGTCTTCCGCTTAGCTGTGGCTTGATCTGGTGTGAGAAGGATTAGCTGGTGCAATTCACCGTTTCCAGGGTACACCCAATTGTATTATTTCAGCAATCTTCAGGGAGGCTCCTTCTGTATACCCCAGAAGTGATTTGAGTGATTTGACTGAACTTATGAACTAACATTGCACACTACAATGAATTATGCAATTAAAATGCTTATTTCTTCTTATTAAAAGTATTTGTACATCACTTTCATTGCCTGCTATACAGCTACTCAATTAGTAAATCATAGGAACCTTTCTCTGTTATGCATACCACTTTCTCAAATCAGAAGTGAATCTGTCCACTTCTAATGCTCAGCTTCCCCATACTTTTCTCAACTTCTTGCCCAGCCTGACATGAAGAACAAGAAATGCAGACATGCACAGTCTATTCACTTTGCTTGGCTCCACTTCTGATTATGTGCCATCACATAATCATATGGCTCATGGCAACCACACAGATTTTCTCCATGATGATCTGTCCCTAACCAGGTCTTCCAACGGTGCACCCATTGCCACTATAACTGAGTCTGTCCACCTTGATACTAGTTCTTCTGTTCTCTTTCCTTCCACCTTTCCCAGCATCAGAGCCTCCTCCAGAGAGCTGGGTCTTTGCATAATGTGTCCAAAGTAGGATAATTTGAGCCTGGTCATCTGTGCCTCGAGTGGGCGCTCTGAGTTGAATTGTTTGATGATCCATTTGTTTGTTTTCTTGGCTGTCCAACACCAAAGTTCAAAACCATCAATACTCTTCCTATCCTGCTTCTTCAAAGTCTACTGCTTTGCTTTTAGGACTAATGAAAACAGGCAACTACCAGATCCAGGTGCAAAAATCTGGATAACTGCTGGGTGGCAGCAGAGAGAGTTTTGTCTTTTTGCTTCTATCTACTGGACATCTGGATTTTGCAGCCCAGATCTAGTAACCATATAAAAAAGTTTTCATGTTTCTTATTGTGTATTGGGCAGCAGTTAGAAACAGAGGACATCATCTAGATTTACTACCTTCTGTGTAAGGACTTAAACTACAATTATCAGAGCACAGTAAAATAACGTACATATTAGGGCACCCTCAATACATACAGGTAGTCCTCGCTTAACTACCACAATTGGGACCGGAATTTCGGTTGCTAAGCAAAGCGGTCATTAAGCGAATCCGAGCTGATTTTACGACATTTGCGGCGGTCGTTAAGCAAATCACTGCAGGCGTTAAGCAAACCATGTGGTCGTTAAGCAAATCACGTGGTTCCCCATTGATTTTGCTTGCTGGATGGGAAAGTCAAAAACGGCAATCATGTGACCATGGGATGCTGCAATGGTCATAAATGCGAACCAGTTGCCAAGCGCCCAAATTGTGATCACGTGACCATGGGGATGCTTCAACGGTCATAAGTGTGAGAACCAGTCGTAAGCTTTTTTTTTCAACACTGTTGTAAGTCTGAACCATCACTAAACGAATGGTTGTTAAGTGAGGACTACTTGTATATGCCAACATCATAAACAGGAGAACCCTGTTGAGAATGAGGCAAACCCTTTCTGAGGAAGCTTAAAAATCCTGAGTCAACTGTGAATCAAACCAAGTGGTGCTCTCTCATCACTAACACTACATGGTATTAGGGAAATTGATTTTAAGACGACAGTGATGCTGTGACTAATATTGCAAACTTAGCGATTGGGAGAATTATAGTGAGAATGGCCCTGCAATTTCCTCAGTTTAAACAAATGGGTTACAATCCATTTGAGTAAGAAGGCATGTCAGAATGAATAAAAATTGCTTAACTTGTACAGGGTGGTATGCCTTCTTGCTCTGTACATGTCAGATTAGTACCAGCAAATCCCTAAAAGCTGAGTTATGCTAAAAGTATTCAGTTAAACAAAAAAAAAGTTTTCTTTATGAATCAGATCCAGCCCCCCCCCCCCAAAGATCTTCACTGCAGAAGTTGTAGTATGAATCAGAAGAAACCAGCATCAATGTTTAATAGACTTCTGAAGCATAGGATTGGTTGTCTTAGACAGCAGTCTAAAAAAGCAGGTGGGGCTGTAGGTACAACGTACCATTACAAAAACAAAAATCTGAAATGAGACATGCTGCAAAAATTCAGGTGTGGATTTTTAACAGTAACTTGCTTCTCTATACCAATACAAACTAGTTATTTTCATGTAAAATACTTCATTCTTTTGAGGTCCTATTCAATATTACGGCATGACATTGTGGAATAATTATTTTTGTGTTTTGATTCCTGAGGTATATTTATTTATTTATTTTTTATTTTTATCCCTTTATTGTTTTTATGAATAACTCAAGGCGGCAAACATACCTAATACTCCTTCCTCCTCCTATTTTCCCCACAACAACCACCCTGTGAGGTGAGTTGGGCTGAGAGAGAGGGACTGGCTCAAGGTCACCCAGCCAGGTATAGTTATTTTATAATCTAGATTTAGGTTTTGATTTTGATTATTATGAATTTTTTAAACCCAAATTACCAATTTGGGAAGTAGGTTTAATTTCAAGGGGGAAAATACATTTATTCTGCTGTTATAGATGTCAGGGATATTAAGCTAGTACAAATGAATAGCAAATGTCAGTTTGAACCGGTTCTCAAAGTACTTTTATGCGACTCACAGAGATCTGTATGAAATTTTAAGCTTTCTTAAAATCTCTTTGCAGTAGAATTTGATGAACTTTAACCCAGAAATGGGAGGAAAATGTGTTCAGTGGACAGCAATACATTTTTGGATTTTTATACAAAAAAATGTAACCATATATGTTTAAAGGAAACACATACAACAGCCTTGCCACTAGGTATCAGGAAGCAGAGATGCCTGCACGGTGTGGTCATAAAAGTCAAGATGGCAGCTGCGATAATGCAATCAAAGCTCTGCCTGTCTATGTGTATTGCTACCTACTAGCAGGATTGCATTGAACAGAAAATCATGAACAGATAAAGCACATATTAGGGCATTATAAATAAAAAAGTAAATAAATGATGACACTTGGTACAGAACAAGGATTGATTTGCCATGCCTTGTCCTCAACAACCCAAGCTTGTGACATCACAAAGTCATGGTGTCTTCCAGGATAGGAAGACTGCTCCACCAGGAGATGCTGCAATGGGGTGGGTATCTGGATGAGTAGGGGCACCCAATGGCGCAGCTTACTCTTTGCCTGGTTCAACCATTGTTCTGAGTCGCAGAAAGCAGGAAAAATTAAGATTAAGACTAATATCTGAGCAATAGGTATCTGAGCAATAGGGAAGGGGATCTTCTCCATCAGCCCGATCCCATAGAGCAGTTTCTCAACCTTGGCAACTTTAAGAGGTGTGGACTTCAACTCCCAGAATTCCCTAGCCAGCATGCTGGCTGGGGAATTCTGGAAGTTGAAGTCCACACCTCTTAAAGTTGCCAAGGCTGAGAAACACTGCTCTAGAGGGACGCTGATGAAACACAATACTGAAGGTAGCGTTCGCCACGTGTGTGTTTTCATTCATTGTGTGAATATATGCAGGTGGCGCTGGATAAAAAAAAGAGAGAGAGCCCCACCGTCTTTTAACTCTAGTGTTGACAACGTTGAATGAGCCTTGTCGGTATGGAAAGGTGTTCAACACACCTATTCCCTGTTTAATCCAGTAATTCTGAGTCTGCATGACCCACTGCTAAACCATAAATTAAGGGTAAGGAGTGGGTACACGGAACATACGAAACTGAAAAATGGTCGCCCATGGCTAGTTTGCGATCTACAAGCTAGAAAAACGTTCCCCATCTACCTATCACCCATTGGGCCAACAAATTCAGTGCCCGCTCCCAGCACCTTCAGACGCGGCTGGAGGAAACATCTTTCTGGACCTCGCCTAGACGCGTTGCTGCTAATCCCGTGTAGAAAATAAGCCGAGGGAAAAGACAGGCGCTGCTCCGCCGTCGAAGGCCAACTGCGAGGTCCCAGAACTGGAAAGAAGCGAGTTCCCGGGTCGGTGGTGGGAATTCCTTTGGACACGCAAGGGCGGCCCGGAGCGAGCGGGTCGCGCCGGCGTTTATTCTGGAGGGAACGTGCCGCGCGAGGGCGGGCGAGCGGGTCCCCGTCTAAAGCTCGCCGCGCACGAGGCGCCCGCCGTCTTTCCTCCCGGATCTTCTCTGAAGAGCCCCGCGGGGGTGGGCCTGGAGGCTGCGACGCTTCCTTGACGGGAAGGAACCTGGAGCGAAGGAGGTGGGGCGATGGCTTTGCCGGCCCGGCGCCGCCTTTGCCTGCCTGGCGCCTGAAGGGTTCGCAGCTCCGAGAAGCGCCGGGAGAGCCGGAGGACTCTAGTTGCGCGGGAGCGAAAGATGAGTTGAGGCGCTGCCCCGGGGAGCGAGCGAGCGAGCGAGCGAGCGATCCTGGGGGGACGGACGGACCGCGCTCTTTGCATGCAGCTGGCGCCGCCGCCGACCTTCTCGCAGTCGTGGGCAGCGAAGCAGCGGCGGATCATGATCCTCACACGTAAGCGCCAGTGGTGGCCGAGGGTGGGGTCCGGGAGCAAATCCAGCGGGTCCAGCTTGAGCGGCGGCGGCTTCCAGCTGGCTCGCCTGGTCAAGCCCGGGGGAAGACATGTCGGTTGGGGGTCGAGAGGGGAAAGCTTCGCTGCTCTAGAGGCAAAGCCGTTTTGGGCGGGGAGGCTGAGGCGCTCTGCACATGCTCGGCGAAAGGGTTTGTTTCCAGAACGAGCTGGCGTGGAGAACAGACGGGGGATGAGGTTAAGCCGGGAGGGTGTTGGGGAGGGGAAGCTTGCCCTTTTTATGACAACCGGGTTGGCTTCGAGGTCTGTTGGAACCTCTTGGATGGCTTTTCTGGCGCCCGTCCCTTTGCAGCTGGGCGTCTGCCTCGCGCGGGAGCGGGTCAGACTGCGCCGCAGACGATGTGTATTGAGAGCCTCGCGAAGGCGCGGGGCTGGCGCGAGGGGCCAAGCAGACGCCTTTCCTTTCTCGCGCGCACGAGTCTGCATGCAGCCCGCGGTGCCTTGGCTCCTGCTTTTGTGGCAGAGTCGAAAGGGCAAAGACCTTATCTTCGCACGTAGGCAAGCGCGGTGCAAATCTTCAGGGGAAGTCTTCCCTCTGCAGAGCTGAAGGGAATCTGCATTTCTCGACGATCTGGTTTATTTCATCCTCCTCGCCTCCTGCTAAACCTCTGGCTCTCCTGTCATAACTTATTTGTGGCTTGCATTTTCCCTCAGTAATGAAATGTTTCCATGCCGCTTATTTAGAAGGTGCGGGGGGAACCTTCATTGGCTGTTGCTCTTGTTAGCTGTGCATTTTATATTCTGCGGAATTTTATTTAGTTCTGTGCATTTTATATTCTGCAGAGTTTTATTTAGTTCTGGCCCTGATTGGGAAGACCTCTAACCTCTAGTACAGAACTAAAGTGTTCAGTTGGCCAAGGGAGACATAAATGTAATAATAGTAATAATTAAGACTGAAAGGCAGTTAACCACGCTGTTATTTAACATACTTTATTTCCTCAAACTCCTGATTTATTTAATAAGGATAAATGCCCCCGTCATCCAACCTGATGCTGTCCAGATGTATGATTTCCAGGATTTCCATAGCCATTGCTCATACTGGCTGGGAATTACAGGCCTTGTAGTCAGTCCAGCAATCTGGACAGGCGTATAAGGGGGAATGCTACCTTACTATATTTAACATTTTAGCCTAAGGCTGCTAGGGAAACAGGAAAAAGGAAGAAATCCTTGCTTGGTTGAAACCATGTGGCAGCTTCTCCTTGAAATGTGTTTTAAATTAGTGGTTTTTCAGTTTCAAGCCAAAATGCTTTCCAACTGGAAACTAGTAGTAGTAGGTAGGTCTTTAAAAGGAGGAATAGGTGAAAGGGTTAAATTGGGGTGGGTGGGTGTTAAGTGCCAAAGGAAAGCTTTTGAAGTTTTCCAGTAATTAGTCTGGTGGCTTCTAGGAGCCAGAGACCCCCCCCCTCTGGTGCCCAAGCTCCTGATGTCATCCTAGGCCCCTTTGATCTCTTTCAAGGAGTAACACCCCCTGTGAGTAGTAAACAATGCCTTGTATTTCCAGCACAAACAGAAAACAAATTCTTTTTGTTGTCTGGCATTTCAGTGCCACCCTCATTTCTGCTTTTTCTTATCACAAAAACTTGTCAATGACATACTTGTAGCATCATTGTGAGCAAAATGTTTCCATTAAGCTAATGAAGATCATCCCTAATAGCAGTACATTAGGGGTGACATATTTAGATGAACTCTCACATAATTCTCTCTCTCTTTTCCCTTGAAATAGTCCAGAATAACAAAATAAGGCGTTTGGAGATGAGTTTAAAGCTGGAAGTCATTCTTGCAATTTTGCTTTAAAAATGAGTAAGGGGATATGGGTTTGCAATGTAGAGCTGGAATTGTATACACTCTTATTTGACTGTCAGCTTGCCTAACCGGGTGAGACTTAATTATGAGTATAGTACAGTGCCCTGAGTAACTCAGCATTTCTCAGCCTGGTCCTGTATAGATGTGTTGAGATTGTAGTTTCCAGAATTCCCAGTCAGTGTGAGGATTGACATGCTGGCTGAGATTTTTGAGAGTTGGTGCACTGCGCCAAGTTGGAAAAGTCTGGCCTAACTCCTAAGTCTGGCCTAACTCAAGCTACTCAGTAAATTGAAGAGGTCCTTGACGTCCAATAGATTTGTTTTTCAGTAGGTGGCAGCACCTACCAGGTTCATCTGTATTTGAAAGCAATGCAGTGTCAGGCCTCATTAGTACTTGGAAGGGTGACCACCAGGTTATACCAAATCTGTAGGTTATTTATTTATGTGTGGAGTCCATGGTGCTCTCTGAGCCTTGTTGTTTTCTTTCAGACGTTTCATTGCCAGGCTAGGCAACATCTTCAGTGCGAAAAGGGAGTGGAACTTGCTCTGGGGGTGTTGTACTCTCCTTGGTAGTACCTTGATTGGGCTGTTATTTATGTATTTTGATTTTGGCTATATTGTGGCTCAGCGGGTAAGACGCCAGGCTTGTCGATCAGAAGATCACAAGTTCGGAGGTCCGAATCCCTAGCCCCGTGTGACGGAGTGAGCTACCGCACTCGCCCCAGCTCTTGCCAACCTAGCAATTCAAAAGCATGCAAATGCAAGTAGATTAATAGGTACCACTTCGGTGGGTAGGTAACAGCGTCATGACCATGGAAGCATCTTCGGACAATGCTGGCTCTTCGGCTAACAAACAGAGATGAGCACCGGCCCCTAGAGTCGGACACGACTGCACAAATGTGCGGGGGGAACCTTTACCTTTACCTTATACTGAGAAGGCAGGAAACATCACAGTAGAGGGCAACAGCAATCTGCTTCTGTATTGTTACCAAGAAAACTATTTCCTAGGTAGGAGCTGAGAGTATTTCATCTTTTAAAATAATGACTATAAACCTTCCCCACAAGTAAAAATTCTTGGGCCGTTTGCCCTAATAGAGCAGAGAGGGCAATTTTTTAAATGGTCCAGGCCATACTTAACATTTAGGGGAACGAAAATGGCAGTAGGCAGGGCAGTGATACAAAATGAGTGGGGACATGACCTGAACACAGGTGAGCCAAAATTTACATTTTAAAGCATGTACTGCTGTGAGGAGGGGGCTGTCTTTAACAGTATTAAGTTTAAGTGCATCTGGTTGCAAAGTGTTGGACTAGATAGGTTCCAGGTTTGACCCAGAAAGCCCTTTTTAATCTATTTGTAGGTGAAGTAGGTCATTGCTTCATCTAATCTGTTGTCTTCTTTTTGAATGTCCTGGGATTTCCCGATCCTGCTTTCTGAGAGGTTTAAATGGAGGTGCCAAGGACTGAATTTGGAGTTTTTCAACTGAATGCGTCAAAAGTACAGTATATGCATTTAGTTTAGTTTCATTCATCCTCAGTTCATTTCTGAGCTACCTGTTGCATGGCCCGATCAGGAACTTAACCGCCCTTTCTGCATTTATAAGTTTGTATGGGTCATCAAAAATCATGCTTTTTCTGGCCACAGGATTGATAGGGTAAAATGTTGTATTTTCCTGGCATGTTGGTGCTGGAATATATGATCCTAGTCATGATTTGTGAAGCCTTACGGTTAGGTTTCATGCATTTTATAGACTACTGCAACGCGCTCTACATGGGGCTACCCTTGAAGAATATCCGGAAGCTACAGCTGGTCCAGAATGCAGCCACACGGGCAATTTTAGGTGCACCAAGATTGGCACATATAACACCTCTCCTACGCAAGCTGCACTGGGTTCCAGTTTGCATCCGGGTCTAATTCAAGGTGTTGGTTATCACCTTTAAAGCCCTACATGGCATGGGGCCAGGCTACCTAAGGGACCGTCTCATCCCTATTACATCGACCCGTCTCACCTGGTCATGCAGAGGGGGCATGTTACAGACCCCATCCGTAAAAAAATTCCATCTGGGGGGGTCTCGGAAGCATACCTTCTCTGCAGTAGCGCCCGCCCTCTGGAACATTCTTCCCCCGGAGGTAAGACAGGCCCCCTTGCTCTTGGACTTCCGTAAAAAACTAAAAACCTGGCTCTGTCAGCTAGCCTGGAACGGGAGGGAGAATAGCTATTCCTGGGGATGGCTAGCGCCCTAGAATGGATCTAGAATGGCCTTTACGCTTGCGGACTGACAGAGAACTTTAGCCATCGGGTTTTTATTCCATTTATATTTTTATTGTTATTATATTTATATTTGTACTCAGTGGGTAAGACGCCAGGCTTGTCGATCGGAAGATCGCAAGTTCGGAGGTTCGAATCCCTAGCCCTGTGTGCGGAGTGAGCTCCCACACTAGCTCCAGCTCTTGCCAACCTAGCAATTCGAAAGCACGCAAATGCAAGTAGATTAATAGGTACCACTTCGGTGGGTAGGTAACAGCGTTCCACACGTGTCATGTGGCCACATGACCGTGGAAGCGTCTTCGGACAACGCTGGCTCTTTGGCTAACAAACAGATGAGCACCGGCCCCTAGAGTCGGACACGACTGCACAAATGTGCGGGGGGAACCTTTGCCTTTACCTTATATTTACTGTATTTGTGATCTTTGTTGAATTTTAACGCTGCTTTTATTGTAAACCGCCCAGAGTCCCCCTTTGGGGGGAGATGGGCAGTGATAAAATCTGATAAATAAATTTTGCTGAGTTTCCAGCAAAAATGCCCATAGCAAGAAACCTATACATGAATCCACACACTGCCTCATCTTTGAATGAGCCAATGCCAGCAACACAGCAGCGTTGTCGCAACAGCCACCACAAGAACTCTTCAAGGAGTTTAAAGTACCATTTGGGCAGGAGAAGCGAGGCAGACCTGTAAAAGGGAAGCTCTAGACTGCAGGTAGTCCTTGACTTACCACCGCAATTGGGACTGGAATTTCCATCTGCAAGTAAGTCGCTTACAACCATTTTTATGGCAGTTGTTAAGTGAATCACCGTGGTGATTAAGCAAATCACAGGTCATTATGCCAATCACCAAATGCAAACCAAGTGCCCAAAATGCAGTCATCTGACGGGATGGTGCCAGCAATGCTCAGAAGTGCTTTACAGGCCATAAAGCACCCATTCTGAGGCCCAAACTTCAGACCATTGTTGGGTCCTAAGTTGAGGAGTACCTGTAATATATGCACTGAGATGTATGCATGCACCTCTTTCAATTCCAGGCTAGATTGCTATCCATAGTTCAGTTACTCTTGAGTAAATAAATGGGTTACAATTCAGAGGAGGTTAGACTGTTTTGGCCCCAGGCAAGCAAAGCATTCTCAAGATAAATGACCTTGTCCAGCTAACGCTGCTTCCCCCCCCCCCCCCAAGATGAAATTTCAGGCCATACAGCAGAAGGTTTTGCCTGTTGGGAGTATGCCCCAGGTTTTGGCTTCCACCTTATCTCTCCGTGATGGTGCTTTTTTTCTTTTTCCCCTCCCTAAGTGCAGCATTTGTGGTTTGTGGGACTGTAACTTTATCCCAGTCATCAGTTACAGATGGGTTTTCTATCTTGGGCTATAGGGAGTCTCAGATGGATGGAGGAATTCCCCCAAGAGTGAGGATGCTGAAGCTCTAGTTACATATGCAATGTGATTTGTAATGAACTAGAAATAATATAATAGCCAAACAGATTGGGGAGTTGTGTGTTTAGGTATAAGTGTATCCACGGCTCAGAGTTGGATTAGTTTAGCGTCCATCTGGCCTGTAAACATGTTGCTGAGCTATGTATCCGACTGAAGCCAATTGCCTTCTTGTGCCTCTAACTTGCTGCTTTTGGCTTACCATGTTGTCTGTCTTGTTGGTTCAGATGGAAGAAATATATTTGACCCACCTAGCAAGATCTTTTTAAAAATCCCAGGAGAAAGCTCAGCTGTCAGTTGACAGCTTTGTTAGATATTCCACAAACTGAGCTTTTGTAACTAAAAGGAGAAAGACAATCAACCAATGCATTTGTCTGGAAGCAATTGATAGCTGCCACCAGTGACCAGATTGTTATAATCCTGGATTATGTGGCCTTTTCCAAGTGGTTTCCCACTAGGGAAAGCAAAAGCTCTTGCCAGAAAGATTTTGCAAGATGCTTGGGATGTCTTGATTCAGGTTTATTTCAGAAACACATGTGATGAAAAGTACTTGAAGGAATACTGTTTGTGCTTGAGTATTTCAATATTAGAGGCTTTCTCTGTCAGCCACTTCTGAAATAGTGCTTAATCTTTATGACATTCATGCAACGCCATTGTTAAAGTTTATGGATTTCAAATAAAATACTGGGATGATCTTTCTATGATTTCTCAGTCCTTTTACGGCAGCCTGGACAATTAGACCAGGCTGTGACCAGGTGTGACCAGGACCTCTTTTTTTTTTTTTTTGAAGCCTATCAAATCCAATGTATATGAGAGAGAGATTTTTTAAAAAAAGAGAACTGGGAGTCCTGCAGAACCTCTCTGGCAATTCACAGGCCAAACAGCCTCTGTCTTCTCCCAGTTTTAGAGCAGTGAAGTATAAAAATCACTGTGCACTGTCAGCAAGATGCACTCTGTGATGAAGGAATTATCTATGCATGTTAAATCCAGTTGTGGTGATACAAATATTTGCATTGTGCTACAATGCACAACAGGGTCAAAACTGTTCTTAAGACCTATAAAATTCAATGCTAGATTGCCTGGCCAGCACATGGGGAAGGAGCCTAACATTCAGAGTGCATGTAACTGGGTATAACAGGTATATTTCAGAGGGATTCAACAAAATCTTCGCAATCTCTAGTGTGAAGCGAGCAGTATCAGAAAAAGTTCTTGTATTGCTTGTGGGCCAAGAGGACATTATGTGCAAATTTTGCCACGGACTTCAGTGGCACGGTCCCACAATCTGTAATGTATGAAGGTTAAACAGGATGGTCCTGTATTGTAAACAAAAGTTTCTCCAGCAACAGGAAGAAGGAAATGAGACTATGCAACAGGACTGACAGGCTCCAGACAATGCGAGACCCACCCTAGCATTTTTACTGGGTCACCAAAGACCTAAAGGCACAAAAATAGCTTCAGATGTTTCCCCTTCCTCTTTAAACTTATTACAAAAGTATTACCAAAGTCCAGTGCATAGCGTCTTACAGTCTTCCATGTTGGTACAACATTGGGATGGACACCTAACTTATGGAGGCCGCGTAACATTTTTTTAATGAGGATGAAAGTGTAGCGATGATGCAAAATGGTATGGCTCTTTCACAGGGTTGGATGAAATTTGCCATTGCTTTCTTTTGGTTGTTTTGAAGATAGGGGTGGAATTAGCTTTTTTCTTTTAACTTCATGAATATTATATTAGGTGTTAGAATGATTGTGTGTTTCCTATCTCAAAATAAGGGAAAACTGAGCCACCCATTTTCAGCACCACTGACTTTTGAACAGGGCCCAAGAACTACATACCTTGGAGACCCCTGGATTGGCCACCCCAATTGATTGGGACAAATGTAAAGGGCAATTGTAAGAGGCCAAGTAACTATGTCCGTGTCACTTTTCTTGTGCAATCCGAAGTGTGACCAGATAATTACACACAGCGAGATACAAAAATGCTGGCTTTACTTAGAAAAGTTCCCTATTGATTTCTTGGGTAGCCTTGTAATGAAGCTTCCACTTGATCTGTTTTCTTTCTGTGATAATGCAATTTACAATCACCTTGCTCATCAAATATGTTATTCTGCCTGCCCACAATAGGTTATGCCATGCCAGCCTGAATTGGCACCACTACAGCTTTTTTTGTGAACATTCAAAGGATCTCTTAAGCATACCTTGGAGATTGTGCAATGTTTCACTAGCATGCTTAGAAAAAAATGCATTCCCAGTCAACTGTTTGTGTGAGTTGTGGCACCTTTTCATTATGTATTCTATTTTTTTTAAAAAAAAAAACTTTGCTGAGCATTCATGATTTACTAGATATTTTAAAGCTTAGAATTCATGAATTGAGTGTTCCTATTGAGGCAATTAATCTCAACAAGTTAAACCATTCCAGTCATGTTTCTTACCTTATTTCTGTGCTACAAGGGTTACAGTGACTAAAATAAATCTATGTGGTGAAGAATGTCAAGTTGTCTTTGTTTATTTTTGATTCTATGGCTGATAAATTCAAGGAATGTGAAGGCTGTTCTTTTTCCAGCAGGAAGAACTGTAGATTAGTAGGATGGGTTATGCTATTTAAGCCAAGTTTACACATACAATTTTTGATGTGTTCTCTCATCCTCTGGTAAAATCCATCTTTCCAGCAATAATGAAATAAGATAGTAGGTGCCTTTAGAAGGAGCTTTAATTATTAATTATAGTGCACCGTGACAGAGGAATGTCTATATGAGGGCCTCCTGGCAGGTTGTTTATGTTGGGGTTGTGTGTTCAAAGAGGAGAGGTAGATATGATTGGGCGTAAGGTATGCTGGTGGTTTTTGATAGGTGCTGGATCAGAGAACTGGCCTGGCACCTTGCAGTCTGAGAACTGGCATGCTAAGCAGGTTACAAATCATAAATGGGGGACCCAGCAGGCAGGGCTTAGGAATAGGAGACACTGAAGGGCAGAGGAAGGAGGCACTGCCTAGGCTTATAGGTGAAGTGGGACTCGCACATTGGTCTAGGTTGCTTCTTCTGCAAATTTCGGGCATCTTGGTCTCAGGCTGCTGCTGGTAACTGCCGAGTCTCTATGAAATAAGATGCATCCATCAAAGAACCAGTGGTGAATGAGCATGTAGACTTTACATGCATTTCTGAGATCTGGTTGGGTAGCACTGGGGATATGACCATCTGGGTTAGAACCTATCCTGGGTTTCAAGTTCTGCAGCATCCACAATGCCAAGCTTGGTGGAGAAGATGGTGCTGTCATCCTTCGTGCAGTCCTGGCAGCAACTAGGAACCCTGTTCGGGAGGTTACTGGATATGAGTGCCCTGTACATGAAGTTGGGCTGTAGGGATAAACTAGGATTGCTGCTGGAGACCAGCAGAAGTCTTCCATGCTCCTTCATTTCCAGGCTAGTGAAATTGCTGAAGCTTTAATGTTCTGGGGTGGGGTCTGGGGCGGGATCTGGTCTGGTTCAGGAATTCATGGTTTCCATGGGTCGGTCATGCGTACCCTTGGCCCTTAATTGTGAAGATGGATATAATCTCATTTTTACTTTGGAGTAGATGAGATGTGATATGGAGGTCATTGACATCTGTCCTTTGCTGTAGTTACCTTACTTTCTACCCGTAGCTAATTAAACACACTATTTGTTTTGCATGAGCCAACTACAGTAATGGTTTGTTTACTTAGAATGACTGTTAATGCAAGTATAACTTGATTTTTTATTTATGATGTGCCATCAAGTCAGTGATGACTCTTAGCAACCACATAGATAGATTTTCTCCATGACAATCTATCCCTAACTTGGTCTTTCAGGTCTTCCAACAGTGCACTCGTTGCCACTGTTACTGAGTCCATTCACCTTGCTGTTGATTGTCCTCTTTTTCTCTTTCCTTCCACCTTTCCCAAATTTACAGTCTTCTCCAGAGAGCTAATGTGTTGCATATAATAATTTGAGCCTGGCCATTTGTAACTTGATTGGGAACTCTGGATTGATTTATTTGATGATCAGTTTGTTTTTTTCTTGGCTGAAGTATAATTTACTGTCTTGAAATTCTAGAGCAGAGCTTTCCAAACTGTGTGTCGCCACACACAGTCGGCTGTGTCGCCACACAACCCGGACGTGGCAGCGGGGGCGTGCGTGGCGGCGGCGGCACCGGCGCGCCATCGGTGCTTCCGCGTTTTAACGGAGGCTGCCGCCATGCACACCCCCGCCCGCACCGGGTTTTCCTGCGACGACCCATGAAAATCTGAAGGCGCCACAGCCGCAGCGGCGTGCAAAGACCGAAAGCGGCAGCAGCGCTTCCGGCTTTTTGCGCGCTGCCGCGGCGGCGAAACTTCTGGGTTTTCCCGCGGCAACACACCAAGGACGGTTGGTGTGTTGCCGCGGGAAAACTTTGGAAAGCCCTGTTCTAGAGGGTGTAGTCCCAAAATTCTGGAGCATCAAGTTAAGAAAGCCCATTCTATGAAACTATTCTCATACCTGTGAAACAAAAAAACTAGGGGAGAAGTTCTTAAACACAGAAAGTATTGCAATTGTATGCATGTTTTGTATTGTTTGTTCAGTCTCTGAGGGCCTGACTCTCCTCAGAAATTTACCAAAGTAACAGAAGGGTAGAGGGAATGATTTTGCCTAACCTTTTTTCGGTTACATATTGTCTCCTTCTCTTAGCCTGCTGACTAAGAATCTGACAGCTTGCCATGTATCTTAGTCATCAACACATCTACTTCAAAGTCTTCATGATTTCACGGAAGGTAGCTGTGATGACAGCTATTCTGTTTTGTTCTTATAATAAATGCAACATTTGATTCCTTGGGACTTGGCCAGATACATTCTTTATGAAGTGTCATGAATGCTGTCTATGAAATTTGCCCAGTGTGATTTTCTTTTAAGCCTCCTGGTGTTTGTTGAAATTCAGCTGGTGGACATGATCCTCGTTGGTGCTTGGTTAACCTCTGTGTATTCAGGGGCATTTAGAGAGGGAAGCTACTATGCCCTCCGAACAGTCACTCAGGCCCTTGTCATCTCCCATATAGACTATTGTAATGCGCTCTACATGGGGCTACCCTTGAGGAGTATCCGGAAGCTTCAACTGGTCCAGAATGCGGCCGCACGGGCAGTTATTGGGGCCAGAAGATCGGCACATGTGACACCTCTGCTGCGCGAGCTGCATTGGGTACCAGTTTGCTTCCGGGTCCAATTCAAGGTGTTGGTCATCACCTTTAAAGCCCTACATGGCATAGGGCCAGGTTACCTGAGGGACTGTCTCATCCCCAGAACATCGACCCGTCCCACCTGATCAGCCAGAGAGGGCTTGCTACGGACCCCATCGACTAAAGAGTTCCATCTAGCAGGGTCCAGGAGGTGGGCCTTCTCTGCAGTAGCGCCCGCCCTTTGGAACATCTTACCCCCAGAGCTGAGGCGGGTTTCCTCGCTCCCGACCTTTCGAAAAGACTTAAAAACCTGGTTTGCCGGCTTGCCTGGGAGGGTAATGCCAACAGTTCCTCTTGGGGATGGCTGGTCCCATGAATCTCCCCAGTATTACCATCTTTTTAACATCTTTTATGCTTGGATTTTATATTATTTATTAATATTGTAAATTTTTATTTATGTTTTTACTGTTTTATTGTGAACTGCTTAGAGTCCCCCGACAGGGAAGATGGGCGGTAATATAAATTCAAATAAATAAATAAATAAATAAATATTTATATTAATTAGTAGAGGCTTGATTATTTTTTAGTAACAAAGAGAGGACGGTACAAATAAGATCACTGACTCCTCTGAATGTGTCACAAAACTAGGTGTTTATTTGCAAACATTTTCCATTTTAATAAGTAAATTTGATGAGAGTTCATCCTTCTAAAGTGGAACTCATCATTAACTTTCAGGACAAAACTCATCAGGTGTTTTTTTTTTAAATAGCCTATATTTGAAATCAGCCTTTTTGAAACTGATGTCCAAAAGTTCAGCTTCCAATATTCCATGCTGGCTTGGAAATTTGGGATTTGTAAGTCCAACACATATGTAGCGTCCCAACTTGTGGAATGCCTTTATATATGTTGGATACATCATCCCTTTCCACCAATTTATTTCCTTCATGGTGTGGAATAGAACAGGGTATTTCCAATTGGGTTCTGTGAAACTTTGATGGGGTTCCAGGAGAGATTAAAGGGGGGGATCATTTAAATACAACCCAGGAATATCCATAGCAGTTTTTCTATGATACAGAAGAAAGGTGGGGGTTTGTTCTTCTGAGAAGAAACACCATGGCTACAATTCTGGCTACAATTGTTATTGTTTCTAGTAGCTTGGAAAGTTCTATGTCTTTTGATATATACTGTACTGTATAAAGTACTGTATAATCTTGCCCTTCCTTCCTTCCTTCCTTCCTTCCTTCCTTCCTCCCTCCCTCCCTCCCTCCCTCCCTCCCTCCCTCCCTTCCTCTCACGCCTGCCTGCCCGCCTGCCCGCCTGCTTTTTAACCCATTTTGCCAATTCACTGTTTTGATGTTTGCTGATGTTTAATAAATAAATATCAAGCTATATTTTTAAGCTAGTTGTACTGAGTGGTGTATGTGCTTGCTCTGATGTAGATATAGAAATCAACTGAGAGTGTGCTGGGTGCAAACTAAGCTGGATATTACCCACAGTAATTTTCTAACAACATAATGTTATAACATTTATGAATATATAGATAATTCTAATTGGGCAATTTTTTAAATCACTTGCCGATTGTTTGGCTGGGGGCTTTACCCCACACCTGTAACTTGTTTAGCAAGCTGACATGAAGAGGCAAGCTAGTACTGGAATATAAAACTTATCTCGGGTTAAATTCATTATTTATATGAACATTATTAGTATTAGTATTATTATCCACATTTAATCAGAATCCGCCATTTGGCAGGATAGGAGACTGCCGGCTTATCAAATGGTAACATGAGCTCTGTACTCAGTAATCACTTGATATCTGGCTGTCCTGTGTTTTCATCTAATTAAGATGCATTTTATTAAGCCTTATCAGGAGGAAGAATTTGAAAAGGAGACTGTTCTTTGTGTGTGTCCAGTATGGAAGAAAGACAAGCAATGGAAGTTCTTTATTTGATGTTTATTGGGTTGTTCTTTTCTGTTTGTTTCATAATGGGCTCTGAGAATTTTCGCTGTTAATAAATCTGATAATGCTGAGTTAAGGATCAAGTAAAGCGGACAGCTTCACATTAGCTCTTAATTGTTCATTATATGTATGTATGTGTGTGTGTGTGTATATATACTGTACACACACACACACACACACACACATATATAAATATACACATGCACACACACATCTATAACATGTCCATGCCAAGCCAGCGGTTTCTTTCCAAGAGTCATAACTAATATACAGTGACCACCCTGTCCAAGTGCCTGGGGGCTGTGCGGGCCTGGATGGGGAAAAACAGGCTTCGGCTGAATCCTGGTAAGACGGAGTGGCTGTGGATTAATGGCTCCTCGTCATCTGGGAAATTGTCATCTTTAGTTCTGGATGGGGTTGCACTGCCCCAGACAGACCCGGTGCGTAACTTGGGGGTCCTCTTGGACTCACAACTCCTGCTCAAAGAGCAGGTGGCAGTCGTGGCCAGGAGGGCCTTTACTCAACTTCATGTTGTGTGCCAGTTACGCCCCTTCCTGGAATGAGAGGCCCTTCGAACAGTCACTCATGCCCTGGTTATCTCCCAGATAGACTACTGCAATGTGCTGTACATGGGGCTACCCTTGAAGAATATCCGGAAGCTACAGCTGATCCAGAGTGCAGCTGCATGGGCAATCTTGGGTGCCCCATGGCGGACACATATAACACCTTTGCTGCGCGAGCTGCACTGGTTTCCAGTCTGCTTCCGGGGACAATTCAAGGTGTTGGTTATGACCTTTAAAGCCCTACATGGCATGGGACCAGGTTACCTGAGGGACCGTCTCATCCCCATTACATTCAATTTTGATTAGGAGCCAATTAAAAAAAAATCTCTGTTTCAATTCATATTGGCTATGTTTTTGTTGAGACAACAATAGAATACAATCAAGTTATCATCAGATTGATAGAATTGCTCAAACCTCTGATTAACTGTTTAAATATTGTAGGTTCAGGAGGACTTAGATTTTCAGGGATTGTTCTCATTTTTAGTTCCTGCTCCTTGATTTCCTAGATCAGTTTCATTTTATGGTTCCTTATTCCAAGCTTGTAACACTTAAAAGTACAGGTAGTCCTTGCTTAACAACCATTCGTTTAGGGACGGTTCAGACTTACAACGGTGCTGAAAAAACCGACTTATGACTGGTTCTCACACTTACAACCGTTGCAGCATCCCCGTGGTCACATGATCACAGTTTGGGCACTTGGCAACTGGTTTGCATTTTTGACCATCACAGTGTCCCATGGTCACATGATTGCCATTTTTTACCTTCACGGCCGCTTCTGGCAAGCAAAATCAATGGGGAACCGTGTGATTCACTTAACGACCATGTGATTCACTTAACGGCTGTGGTGATTCACTTAACAACCGCTGCAAAAAATGTCCTAAAATTGGGTCAGATTCTCTTAATGACCGCTATGCTTAGCAACTGAAATTCCAGTCCCAATTGTGGTCATTAAGTGAGGACTACCTGTATTGGCAAAATTCAAGAAAAAGAGGTAGAAATGGTACTCTTCCCTCAAATCCAAAACTAGCGGCTTGTTGTCCTGCAGATATTTTGGACTATAATTGCCACAGTCCTTTGCTATTGGGCAAACTAGCTGCCACAGAAGCAGATTAATATTCAAAGCATTTCAGAGATGCCAGTTTGCCAAACCCTCTTTTAAAGTGTATTGTCGAAGGCTTTCACGGCCGGAGTTCGATGGCTGTTGTGGGTCTTCCGGGCTGTGTGGCCGTGTTCTGGAAGTTGTGGTTCCTAACGTTTCACCAGCATCTGTGGCCAGCATGCTGGTGAAACGTTAGGAACCACAACTTCCAGAACACGGCCACACAGCCCGGAAGACCCACAACAGCCACCTCTTTTAAAGCATACAGTGTTTAGTTGTGTTTCCTTGTCAGATACTTGGAGTTGCTTTTCAGACCCTTCCACATCCAGCATTTTGTTCTAACATCTAGTGTTTTCCAAGGTTTTTTTCTCTAACTTCTGATCTCACTGTGATATCCCTGCTGGTGATCTTGGATTCTTCAGTTGTTCCAACCACAGCCTTACAAAAAGGATCTTGCTCTCTTAATGACTGCACATTCTTCCTTCAAACACTTAGCTCTTCTTAAGGTGGTTCCATCAAGTGCTACTAAAAGTTCATTCTCAAAAATCGGGTATTCTAAGGAAGTTTATGATCTTGTGGGAGTTCTCCTCCAGAATTAACTCTTTACAACACATAGGCGTCTGGGCGGGGTAGGAGGGTGGCAAATTACGAAAAGTGCATTCTGACATCATGATGCAAACACTGCAGTGCATGATTGAAGTACAAAATGGGTGAAGCAGTTTGTCTTTGTGGCAACACTGTGGCTAGCTGAGGGTGCCTATGTTATTTATCTGTTGACTTATGTAATTCTCTAAAATGCTGTGTATGGTATGATGTGACACATATAATAATTCCATGTGATGTATTGGCTACCCTGTAATGCTTGTTCTGAGATTAGCTTTCAGATGTTGATTGTGGTTTGCATGAGTCACTCTCTTAAGTCGTATCAAAAGACCTTCCACTGGTGTGACCACCCTGAATTAGTTGCTTGAATAATTACTTTCTCTCTGGAATTTCTGTAAATAATTACTTGTCTAGAAACAACATACAACAACTGGATATGACAGAATAACTAGGAAACAGATTACTGGCTTTAGACTGGATGGCGAAGAAGGGTGTAATAGTGCAACAGATGCCCGTTAACTGAACATTTTTCATCAGTAGATTTTCAAGGACATGTGATTCTTGTTATGCTGAAGGCTCTCTAGTTGCTATTAAACTAGGAATAAACGTCGTATCTGAGAATTCTACCACATATAAATATTTCTTTGCCCTCAATCCAGGAAACAGTGAGACTGAGCAGAGATTCTGTAAGTCTCTGCTACAACTCTAGGTTCTAATCATCTGTAGCTTACAAAACGCTAATTTCTGTTCTGTTCTTTTTTTCCCCCAGTCGCATAGTTATATCATTCTGAGATGCTCACATTATTTTTGGGTAGGGTTCTTTTGTTTTTATTTTTTGCTGTTGAGGTTTTGCTTTCTAGAAACTATATTTTGTTCCTGGAAAGTCCCATGCTCTGCTTGCTAGGGAAAAATGTGTCTAATGATGTTTGGCAAGATAGAATGGAAAAGAGGTTGATATTTGAGGCATCGGTATTAGCTTTACTTAACCATGGAAGTATGCAAAGTTTACATAGAAACAGTAGAACCATCTCAGTTGGCCGAGTGAATAAAGCAGCATAAATTATGAATGTAATGAAATGATGCATCCAAACAGGAAAAGAAATGTGTTCTGATTATTGCTTTGTTAGCCTTTGTAGCACAATGGTATACTGGTGAACATTTTTTTTTAACTTGGGCTCCTGGCATGTCCCTTGGTGATCAACCATCTGCCCCTTGGTCCAGAAGATGATGTGCATTCCTGCCTTAGGCCAATGCTGAGGAGAGCAGTGATAACTGTTCCTTGTCCATTTAGGGTTTCACAAAACTAGGTATTCTGAAGCATGTAGGTAGGGGGATATGTTAGGGGGGTCAAAACAATCCAGATGGTAGCTGTGATTAAAGCCCCTCCTTTTTTTATACGCCATACGTTACTGTAACGGGGTGGGACTTTGTGCAGACTTAGCTATCATCTTGACTTTTTTTACCCTCTGCAGATGCCCCTGCTTGTAAATCAAACACCAAGAGTCTTGTGGCCCCTTAAGGACAAACCAGTTTTATCACATGTGCTTTTGTGGATCCGTCTGACATGTTTGTTGATCTCATTTGACTGGAGAGGAATTTCAGTTTTCAGGTCTTAACTTGACAGTTGCTTAAATCACATAGTCAAGTCCTTATCCCAAGAATGTGTTCTTGTAGTTTAATTTATATTTTTGGAAATTGTTTAGGGAAGCTCCCTAAAAAGTGGCACCTATTTTCAGCTTTATAGAAGAGCGCCTTGCCATCTATTTCAGTCCATAGATTGCTAAAATTTAAATAATCATTCTTGGGTTTCTACTTTCAAATATTTGCCTACTGTATATTTTTAGTTTATGAGTATTTTGCACGCTACTGTCATGAGAACCTTAACTGTTCATATTTTTTATCCCGCCTTTATTATTGAAATAATAAAATAAAATAAGCCAACTGCATAAAGGCCTGAGATAGATTCACATTTCTGCCTCAGTTTAAATGCTGACAGAAATGATCAACAAACTTTATCTGCCTGGAGTGGGATGGTAACCGAGTCCAATGAATGAATGAATGAATGAATGAATGAATGAATGTAAGCAAGAAATATACAGTATTTTCTTGCACTCTGATTCTGCAGCCCAGCACGTATCAACCAGGCTCGGTGTGTTGTTAAACACATCTTTACTTTTAGTGCATGGGTTTTTAAAAAATCAAATAACATCAGCTCAGAGGACTAATGTTTATGGATGCTGCAGATGTGAAGAAGGAATGCAGCCCTTTCCTTCCCAGCTGTAGTCATAAGCAGTCTTAAGACATCTTGTTGGGGAAAATATTCCTGTTCTTTCCAAATGAATCAGATCCCATCAAAGGAGATTCTTTTCTGAGGACTGAAGCAGAGGAAGAGTTACATACCCCTCTAGGCTTCTGGTTATCACACACCCAGCTGATAATATTTGCCTCTTTTAAACCCCTGAATGTTAAATACAAAGATAAAGTCACATGAGATAGTCCTTGAACACATTTGATCTCTGCTCAGGTGGTTCAGTCCCAGCCTAAGGGTGGAACTAGACAGCCAGATACCTGAAGTATTTCTTTGTCCTTTTGACATATAAATGGGCAGGAGGTAGCAACTAACACAGAAATAGGCTGAAAGAAACTCAGTCTTCCTTCTCTTTAGTTCATTGCTCTCTGTTGCTATTAAGTGGATTTTTTCTAGTCCAGCAATGATAACTAGAAATTGCTTTAGGTTGGAAAAGCAAAGATGGCTTAGGATTTGCTCTAATTACCTGGGTTCTTTTATATGGTTCTTCTTTATGTGTGAATAACTGCATTTTATGTCAGTTAGATCATGCTTAAGATGCATTTAATTAGCCTGCTCAAGTCAAGTTGGGTTCAAAATATATGCCTTTGTAGAATTGGAGAGTCATTCACTATTAAAATGTTTATAAGTTAGAAATGGACAAAAAGGACATTGAGGTTGACTGACAGATATCTCTGATTGATTTGCAATGGATCAGTATGTTTATGGTTTCCACTTGGCTAAAACAGTAATAACGAAAACGTTCTCTCCACCAAATAAGTAAGGGGGGTCTTGCAGAGAGACCAAGAGTTGGTTTTGAGGTGAAATGAATTATGAACCTGATGCTGGAATGCATGACAGGTCTTCCTGCTGAGTGTTTCCCTGTGCTCATAAACACCTTGTTCCTTTATTCTTAGCACATGTCTGCAGAGCTGCTATATAGTGCTAAATTGGTGCACCTCAAGATATTAGTGTAAAATGTAGTGGATTCTATGAAGTTTGATGTCTATGTCCCTCTGATGTGGATTGCATAGTTGATATGAGAAAAGCAAGGTGCTTTCCTGAGTTGGTTCTGCAATATTCTGAAACAGAATGGTTGCAGTGTATGTGTATGAGAGAGATTACACAAATATAGCTAGCATAAGATGTAACAGGATGAATGAAGCCTAATATTGCAGCCTGCCTGCTGCATGAGTCCCAAGCCAAAAAATGGCAAACTCCTTTGGGCCTTGTCATGTGGTAGCACCTAGCTGTTCTTGGTTTATCTCAGAAAGCTAAACAAGGTCAGATAATATCTGAATTATTCCTGGATAGGAGACCAATAAGAAACCTGGTAAGCCTGGTAAGTAGAAAAACAATCCCCAAAGAATGCAGTGACAACCCACTTTTGTACTGTTGTGAAGAAAATGAATAAGGGCATCCATTAAATTACCTGAAGTCAAGCCTGCTCAAAGACCCTGATGCTTGGAAAATTAAAAAGGCAATTGAAAAAGAGGATGACCAAAGACATGGTGGCTAGATACTATCACTGATGACACAACCAGACCCTTACAAAAGCTCAAAAGAAGCACTTACTGATAGACAATCCTGAAGAAATAAGGTCCATCAGGTCATGAAGGTTCAGATGAGAATGAATGAATGACAGAACAACAACAAAACTGTACTATAGCTAACACTTCAGAAGTTGCCTTAATGCATCATGTTTACACTTTGAGAAAAATGAGGGGAAAACCGAATCATTGGATTATAGTAGCTTTCAAAACAGTCCAGTTGTATCTGAACTTTTCTACCCTGGCCTTCAAAAAGACTAGATATGGCCAAGGCTAAATAAACAGTAAAAATTGACTGTTGGCCAACACTGTTCAGTCAGCCAAAATCTTGATGGCAGGAGGTTTATTTTGATGCTAAATGTTTTTAAATGGGAAAAGGATGCTACGGTCATCAAATGAATAATTTAGGCCTGGCAAACAGATTTAAAATATTTGTAGGATTTGGGAAGCTTTGAAAAAACAGAACTTTCATTTTGCCTCTCTGTTTAAACATTTACAACTTAACCTCATATATGGTTACTCAAAAGGAAATCCCACCATATTCACTGGCACTTACTCTTAAAGTCACTCGTTTTTTTCTTTTTTTAAGAGCTAATAAAACAGGATGTTACTGACAATTGCTGGATTTTTAAATTTTAACTTCCTAACTTGAGAACTATTTATTGTTCCTCATTTTGTCATAAATGAAGTTTGAACAATTTATGGACCTATTTACCAATATTGGCTTTCAGAAGAGATCACATCTAAGTAGGAGTTGTGGAATTTCCCAATTTATCCTTCTTCCCCTTTCCATCAACCCATGAATATTTATAAATGTAATTACGATTTTTTTCAAAAATAATAGAATAAGCTCCAATTATGCTTCTGAAGTGATTGTCATGGAGGACCAATGCAAAGGAAAGCATGAAAGTATGAAAGTAGCAGTGCCACATTCTCCTCTCAAAAATCTGTTTTTTGAACTGTCACCAAAGAGAAGAAAAAGCATTGAA
This sequence comes from Charina bottae, assembly GCA_023362775.1. NCBI lineage: Eukaryota > Metazoa > Chordata > Lepidosauria > Squamata > Charinaidae > Charina > Charina bottae. The sequence continues at coordinate 20,292,725 of JALMGJ010000019.1, read as the reverse complement.
TGGGATGGTAACATTCCACTGAGGAATTATTTTAACTACCCATTTGTTTGCATGGCTGCTCATTGGATTAATCCCATCCCCAAATACTTTCTAGGACCCAAAAAGATCTTGATTCAATTCTGTGGCCTCAGGTGCTGTTTTCAACTTCAGATATGCAGTTGAGAATGACATGAAGAAAAGGCAGCAAAGGAGCAAGAATAAAGCACATGTATAAGAGTTGGTCTACTAGTTACTCAGAACAATGAATAAGCAGCCAGAAAGCTCAGAGGAACCAGGGAGTATCCTTAGGGGTTGAAGTCCCTGCAATTCCTTTTTTTAGCCTAAGTTGGATTCTGGTGGCAAGGTCGGGTTTGAGTGTGGACAACTATACCTTCAGTAATCAACTCCCTAGCATGCCATGTAGCTTTTAGAAGGTTAATCAGAAGAATCTCGAATTAAGCTCAACTGCTGATGACTTCAGAGCCAAGTCCATATGATAAGAATATGGAAATGATCTGTCATTGACTTCTTCTGACAATGCATATGTTCTTATGTTGGATTTAAATGTACATTTTCATTTTAGCTTGGAAATGTGGTATGATTGAGGCTCTAGAAAGAGTTTTTTTATTCTCTTCAAGTAATCAATATTTTTAGTTTACCTGCCAACCTCAATCTGTTTTCTGGGATCAGTATCCAAATGAATTAGTCATGTTGGCATGGTTGATAAGAAAACTGAGCATGAAACTCAAGGATCTTTACATGTTCCCTTTCTCCTGGCCCCTTGTACCAAGCAGTATTCTGAAGGACTGAAAGTACAGTTGGAATAATTCATAAGCTGGATGTAAATGGAATAATTCATAAATGTGTGCTTCATAACTCTCTTTTTACTATTAACCCAAATAGTAAACATGTTCTTGATTGAATGTAACACAATGCCTTAGTTGTTCTTAGGATCAAAGTCTGTTAGTGTTATTTACATGCTATAAAAAGTGGGTATTACTTTTATTAGATCCAGTATTTCAGTCTGCAAGAAGATTAAAAAGGTAAAGGTTCCCCCCGCACGTTTGTGCAGTTGTGTCTGACTCTAGGGGCCGGTGCTCATCTCCGTTTTTTAGCCGAAGAGCCAGCGTTGTCCGAAGACACTTCCACGATCATGTGGCCAGCATGATGCACACGGAACGCTGTTACCTACCCACCGAAGTGGTACCTATTCATCTTCTTGCATTTGCATGCTTTCGAATTGCTAGGTTGGCAAGAGCTGGGGTGAGTGTGGGAGCTCACTCTGTCACGTGGGGCTAGGGATTCGAACCTCCGAACTTGCGATCTTCCGATCGACAAGCCTGGCGTCTTACCCGCTGAGCCACCACACCTCCACAAGCAGATTACTGTATGTCAAAGAGACATGATTTACTAAGTAATACTCATGATTGTTTGGAAGGTTCTTTAGAAGACATTACTTGTGAAAAGCGCAGAGAAACATTTGTTGAAGTTTTAAAAGAAAGTAATTTCTCTCAAGCGTTACCCTGGGAAGGACTTCTTGGTTGTAGCCCCTTTTTTGTGGAATACAGTTCCAAGGCAGATACCACTTGCTTTTTTTCTGGTGCTTTTTCTTCCACTTTAGGCTGCTTTTTATGGTCTATTTTATCAGTTTAAGTGGCTGCTCTGTTCTGATGCGTTTTGTATATTTTGTTCTCTGTGTGCTTTTCCTGTGTAATTTTTGTTGTATTTTATTGTCCTTTATTCAAGTTTGAGGTCTGTTCAGAGAACGCTTTGTTATTGGGCAGATTAAAGTATATATAATAAATAAAATGAGACTATTGTGCATGAGAAGCAGATTAAAGTATATATAATAAATAAAATGAGACTATTGTGCATGAGAAGCTTCACCTGCCATAAAGTATATATAATAAATAAAATGAGACTATTGTGCATGAGAAGCTTCACCTGCCATACCTTGTGGCAAAAGCACCATGTTCATAAAATTCTCTCTGGATTGTTCCTATTATATTTAATATGAAGAATTATGCTCGGCATAATTTTAATTGGTCATGGAGTAGTAGAATTTAATAATTCTATAAAGCTGTGAAAACAGAAGGTATAATCAAAAGTTAAAATAATAACACTCAGGCAATAAGTTACATTTCAGTCAGATCATTATGGAATATGTGCACATTTACCACACAAGTTTAAAGTTTTTTTATTTTTTAAAAAAGTTTGCTTTGGCAGTCACCAACTTGGAATTGTCTTTTTTTTTCAGAGATTGAAGCTAAGGAAGCATGTGATTGGCTGCAAGCAGCAGGATTCCCCCAGTATGTTCAACTTTATGAGGGTAAGTAACAATACAGCTCAAAGTTCTATGATGTTGCTTTTTAATAATGGCATGGTTGCGTCATTGTTACTTTACATAGAATAGATAATAACTGTAGACAGGTTAAAAGGTGACAGTATCAAAATTAACTTCACATATATGCTCTCTATGTGTTTGGCATCTAACACACCAGGATCTTATTTTTGTCAAACTTCAGTACTGCTGGTAAGGCAATCAGATCAAGGATTTTGGAATTATTTTGGAACAATACATTGCTATCTCAATCCATGTTCTTCTTTTGTCCTAAGTAAGGGTGGCAAGCAATAGTGATATGTACCTTCTTTTTGCAACCCCACAACCCACCAAGATTTGCTGCCAAAATTCAGCAGCAAAATGACAGTAACACTAGGTAGACCAGACTGTGAAATCAACTCTAAGGATGCTTCCAACTACTTCTGTTGAGATTGTCTATAATAACAGAATCTTGTAAGTCTGATTTTGCAGTACCTCCTCTTCCGTCTTATAGTTCAGTGAATTAGGGAGGTGTCTTCTGAACATTACCTGGATGTTCTGGACTTAAAAAAATGCTTTCACCCCTGTTGCCTTGGCAACGGAGTCTGCATATCTCCGTCAACATCATCTTCCTTACTCTCTAAAGGTAACAGACATGTAGCAGCATGACTTTCGATCTATAGGATAAAAGGCTGGAGGATGCCTTCATCTTCAACTTCTCCCAGGAGCCCTTTGGATTTTTACACTTTGGACCCACCTTCCTGCCTTAATGTAACTGCTTGGCAACTACTGCTTCTATCACTTGTCTGCTGCCCTCCCCATAATCCTGGCCTGTGAGAGAGATAGGACTCCTGGGGAATAAGAGGAAAAAATAGAAAGAATTATATAATTTCTATAGCAACACTTCCTGTCATTCATTCATTCATCCATTCATTCATTCATTCATTCATTCATTCATTCATTCATCCATCCATTTATTTATTTGGTAAATTTATATAGCGACCCATATCACATATATGATTCTGAGTGGCAAACAAAATTAAAAGCCCAAAAACAATACTGTACAACAAAATAACCAAAAACATAACAACAAAAATAATTTAAATTTTTTTTAAAAAAAAATAATATGCGGGAGAATGCACTGTTTCCCTAGCAATAAAACTACCTTACAAACTCCATGCTCGTGTTATCGGATCCCCAGGCCAGATGGCAAGCCATGTTTTCAGACCCTTCTGGGAGGCCAGCAAGATCAGGGACAATTTGACCTCAGGGATAATGTTCTTCCAGAGGGCAGAAAAGGCTCTTCTCCTGGGTCCCACCCGATGACATTCCTTCGTGGAGAGGACCTGCAACATGCCCTTCCTGCTGAACCTGATGGGATGGGTAGATATGACTAGGGAGAGGCAGTCCCTCAAATAACCTGGTGTCATACAGTATAATATTAAGGGATGCTACTAGAAGATGACCCTTTCTCCTGTCTTTTTGGAGAAATAGATAAATTTTCTCAAGAGATAAACAAAATCAAACTTTATTAAAAAGGAAAAAGGATCAGATATAAGGTCTCTTTTTAACTTCATTTGTTAGCATGAAGTTACTCCTTGTTTTATGAAAGAAAGATAGAGCTGCCTCAGTAAAATCACTACTTGTGTTTTACTGAAGGGGAAAATGCAGTGTTCCTGTCAGACCACAGGACAGTGATGGTCCACTACAAAGTGTTCATTTACTACGCGGCTTAGGATCTTACAGGGTTCCAAAACCTATCAAGGAAGAATGACAACTTAAAGACAGTGACACCATATTAATGAACACAATCCAAAATATATAACGATGGGAATTATACCCACTCTATACAGAGAAAAAAAGGAACAACAAAATAAATCAAAGGTCTAATGCAGAATCCTCCTAAAAATACTTATCAATTAATGCAGAAACAGCATAAATTTCAAAGTAAAGTTCTCTGCTACTTTTCCTTGGATCTTCTCCAGTTCCTTGGGCCAATCCCAGCCATTTATGAGAGCTGTAAGGCAAAATATACTCCCCACTTTTTTTAGGCTCAGCAACCTCTTGTTCCAGGTCCCCAGAAATCTCCCTTTGTCTTTTAAAACAGGTGCCCCCAACCTGTGGGCCGCAGCCCACTAGTGGGCCGCGGGGCTCCCTCCTGCAAACCCTGCCCCCCAGCGCGCGCGATTGGCTCCCTCCTACAAACCCCGCCCCCCGGCGCACACAATTACCCCGCCCCTAGTGCACACGATTGGCTCCTGCCTGCAAACCCCACCCCCAGTGCACACAGTTGGCTCCCGCCTGCAAACCCCACCCCGCCCCCCCGGTCCGTGGAAAAAATTTCTTCCACGACCGGTCCCTGGTGCCAGAAAGGTTGGGGACCACTGTTTTAAAAGAACAACACGTTTTCTCTGTCTTGTGGGATAGGATTGAAGGAGACTCCTGAGTATACATGCTAAACCCCATGCTTGAGAAAAGGTATATAATCAAACTCATGCAATGCCTGGTATTTAGACTGGCAGACAGGCCTCAGTATTGTGGATGCTGGCTGGATGTTGTCAATAAAGTGTTTCTAATTTTTGCCTAAATGAAATAAGAGTCCATAATATGATTGCTTATACATACCTATTCTGAATATTTTAAAAAGGGTAGGGCACCAAAAATATGGTTCAGAATCCAGTTCTGCTCCATTTGAGTTACATCAGCACAGCATTGCTACGCTGTGATGCTCATGAGTGGCCAGTTTACTTTTTAAAAAATTGCACTATGACTTCTCACTGGGAAAAAAAATGTACCCCTATCGTAAGGCAAGCATTGGATTCTGGAGCAGGAACCCCAGAAGCTGTAGGATCAGGGGATTAGAGCCCTTCCTAAAATTGGCCAATAAAGGCTAAGTCCTTCCCTTCCCCAATTATTAGCCGTACCAAACTGCTGATGTTCTTAATATAAGAAAGGAAGGGGAAATTTATTTGTGTGTGTGTGTGTGTGTGTTAGATTCAAGTGGTTATACAGTACTCGTTCCTTGCCGTTTTTTGCAGTGGAAGTTTTCTGTGGGAGGAGAAGCTAGTCTGGAAATTTCAGTGCAGACAGAAAGAATGGGGGGGGGGGGAAATTGGGATGGCAAAGACTGAAGCTGAATGTTGAGCTTCCTATCCTGTTACTATTCTGTACTCATTAACTCTTTTTTATATAATTGAAATCTTTTTAAAATTCAATTTCTAACTTAACTTTTAATTTAATTCTGGATCATCTTGCAACCTGTACCTTAAAACATTTCTAAGGTTTTTCTGCGAATAAAGTAATAAATAACTTGTTTTTTCCTGCATCCTTACATACTCAACTATGTTGTTATAAGTAAATTCTTACTGCGTCTTGGTGTTCTTTAAACATTGCATTGTCTGAATGTCTGTGTGTTGACCTGGTACGCCTGCTAAATGCCTGACTATGGAGATCTAGAGGTGGATTTCTAGTGAGAATTTACAGCTAGGGTGTTCAGGCTTCAGGGTGGAGTTATACTTGCCAGACCATGCAAGATTTAACAGAGATAAAATATTTTAAAATTGGGCTAATGTTGGTTAATGTCAAGGCTGTGCTTTAAAACATGACTCAGAAAGTCAACTTTTCATTGTCTTTAGGATTGTAAAAATCTACAGCATAGATCAGAAGCTTTCTTGTAGGTGGACAGAAAATCCAGCATCAGCATCTCACCACAGCTGTTTGTTTAACTGAATAGAGATGTTTCATTATTTACTGTTGGACAATGCAGCACAGCTAAGCGGAATGTTCTTAACAAATGATTGAGTTAGGCTTTAACTCACAGCTGCAATGGCAATGGTAGAGAATAATGGCACTCACAGAGACAACACTTGGCAGCTCTTTTGTTTATCTGTTTAAGAACCTGGTTTCCTCCTATTATATTCTTCAGATTTGGGCCAGAGACCAAGCCAAGAGGAGTCTATTTTAGAAAATTAAAGTAATAATAACAGTAATATAAAATATCTCAGCAGGATAGCTCTAGCTATTGTCTACCTCTTTTTTTTCTTCAAAATTCTATATTTGGATGCTTTGATTTCTTTGCTCTGCCAAAATTTCTAGGAAGCTTTCCTTCAAAACAAGATAAACCTTTTGCTATTTTTCATAATTCATGTAAATAAAAATCTTCCCCTGATGCCCTGATAGCAACCAAGTTACTGCTGCAGCCTTCTCTACTGTGGAGCATTCAGGATGTGAGGAGATTAGAGAACTCCAACATTTTTAGTCAACATGGCAATTGGTTGAGGATTATGAGAATGTGTAGTTCCCACTCATCTGGAGGGTACCAGGATGGAGGAAATTGTTATAGAATAAGATAGGCATGGCAGCAGTAATGTGAAAGTAGCTCATGAATTTCTGGTTTCCCAGAAGGAAAGGCAGCAAAACAGGAAGTTCGCTGAGCTTTTGACATGGGCTTATGTTCCATCTGGCTTTGATAAAATGCAGATTGTTCAATAATCCAAGTCTTGGCATGTGGTAACAACGAGCAACATTTTCAGTAGAGTTTGCTACAATTCATAAAGTAGTATAGATGCTGGTACGGGGAAACCCAGGTTCAGATTTTTTACTCTTTGATGAACCCCCCTGGATGACCAGTAATTGTGTCGGTTTAACCTACCTTCTGGAGGAAAGATACCAATGCATTAAGTAAATACACTTCTGTAATCTATGATTGTTGTCAGTCCTGTAGAATGTAGGATCAAGGGCCATCTGCCATTCAGGGATCTGCAGATACTGGAAAATCCTACTTGTCTATTTACCACTGCAGGTTACTTGTAAATTTCCAGACTTCTTTCCAGATTCTCAGTGTGGTTGCTTCATTCTTGCTCTCTCCCAAGTGTTTATCTAAGACAGGTCTGCACAACTGACAAAGCAAATGCAGCTTGCCCCTCATGCATGGTGGCCAGGCAGGTGTTTGCCAAGCCTTTGTTTTTGCAATCCAGACAGGCGATGGAAAGAGGAGACTTACTAAACCCATGTGGGTTACCACACACAGCTAGTGGGCTGCCTTTTGCTTGATGGGTCACAAGAACACAACCTTCCCCCCCTCCCTCCAGGGAAGAGACAATATAAAGCTTATAGCAGTTGATCCTTCCTCCATTCAGCTCATAATTCCTAACAGGACATTAGTATCAGTCTATTAAAAATATCTGTATGGCTCTTGATAAATCTTTTTTTTAAAAAAACATTGTCCACTTCGTTGCTTTCCAGTGCTGCTGGAACTGCAAATCTGCTGCCTAAATGGTGTACTGTATATACAGACCCTTGGAAGGCTTCTTCAAAATGTTAATATTTGTTTTAAAGGCCAGATTGATTTTTCACAGCTCACACAATTTTGTATTTGGCTTCCTACATTATACCTTCCCCTTCGCCGCCGCCCCCCCCCCCCCGCCTTTTCCTTCCTGTAACACATGGGGATGTTCATTCCCCAGTTAAAGCTTCTGCACGTTTCATCCAAGATGGTATAAAAAGAAATGTTTATTGTCACAGTTGGGTCCTTTTATTTGATCTCTTGGAGAGAGATGGTTTCTTTGAAAGAAGGTATCTATGGGAAGAACATTTTTTTCTGATTGCTCATCCATCTTGATCCTTACAGATCTTATCTTTCCCATTGACATCACTTCAGTAAAGAGAGAACATGATTTTCTGGACAGAGATGCCATAGAAGCCTTGTGCAGGTATGTAATAAAGACTTCTTTAGGAACCACGTATTTGAAATGGAATGAGAGGTTGGCATCAGCTGGGAATACTGTATCATTTATTATTCATAATCCAAAGAATTATCATATTGCCTTTTTTTAATGAATTAGGAAGAGTAGTCTTCCCAGTGTTGGCTGTATAGAATTGACTCTAAGGATAGCTACCACTTCCTCAGTAGATAGTTCCCAGATCAAGAAGAAAAGTTCCATTTGTGGCTATCTCACACCCAAACTTTGTTTCCTGATTCAACTCAAAGTTAGGCTGTGTGAATAGGGCAAGATGGGTTCATTGCCTTAGTTAAAGTTGCTCAAATGGTCATGGTAATCTTTTGTGTATGTCAAGGGTGCTTGCTCCCCCGTTCCCACTCCCCATTCCTTATCCACTCGCTTCCATCATATATGCACTTTATTTTATTTATCATATCAATTTACATATTTTATATCAATTTCCTCCCCTTATGATCTTTTAAGCATGAGAAGAACAGATCCATGATGGATCACACTAAATATAGTCCAGCCTCTTCTCTCACTCAGGTCAACCATATGCTTAGGGAAGCCCATAAGATGATACAAATACAGTAGCAGTATAGTATATGTTCAGAGGCACAGTGCCCCTGATTGCTAACTTTATCTTCTGTGCATGTGTTTAATCTTCACTTAAAACCATCTAATTTGGTAGCTTTCATCACATCTTAAATTCCAGAGATGCAGCGTGTAAAGAAAAAGCAGTGAAGGAAGTTTCTCACAAGCCTTTGTGGAAGGGATAAAACGAAACATGCTGTTTGCAACAGCACCACATTTAAGTATTTTTGTGCCTTTTCATTTTGGTTGACTTAGACTTGGCACATCCATCTTGCAATCTAATCTAATCTAACACTGACCTAGCTCTACTATCACATGCAATCTGTTGTGCAGATAAAGCTGTTTAAAATGGCATTACTTTTAACACATTGCTTAAATAACCCTTGGGAAAAATGAAGCTAATCATTTAACTCTGCAGATTGCGCATTAGCCACTCCAGAAGTACAATAGAACAGTTCAGATATGAATGTCAAGGCATGTTTCACGTGTGTGTATTATTGCATTTCAGTTATTCTCTATGCACATTTTATTATACATAATCACCATGTTTCTTTAACCACAGAGGCTTAGCATGTGAGGGTTTTTCCCCCCAAACTCTTGTATCTGGACAAGTGTAGGCAAAGCATTTCAAAATAGGTGCAAATCAGTATTTCTAAAAAGTATTCATCAATTTAAAAAAATCAAATCAACTACGTGATCTGAAGTCTGGAGAAATTCAAACACATTTAGCAAAAAAGATTCTAAGTTACCTGTAGTCTGTGCTTCATAATTAAACATGCATAATAAGCCAGCCTTCTAAAAAAAAGGGGATTGCATTCTTGCCGTTTGTTAGCCGAAGAGCCAGCGTTGTCCGAAGACGCTTCCGTGGTCATGTGGCCGGCATGACGCATGCAGAACGCTGTTACCTTACCACCGAAGTGGTACCTATTCACCTACTTGCATTTGCATGCTTTCGAATTGCTAGGTTGGCAAGAGCTGGGGCGAGTGCGGGAGCTCACTCCGTCACGCGGGGCTAGGGATTCGAACCTCCGAACTTGCGATCTTCCGATCGACAAGCCTGGCGTCTTACCCGCTGAGCCACCACACCCCTACGATTTAAAGGACACCATTCCCCTAAAACTGAGATTTATGCATATGCAGAAAAAAAATCTGGTTAGGTAAGACTTGGTGGCACATGAATACAACACATATGTGCCAGTATGCTACCAGGAGAAGGTTGTACATGTGTAGCCTCGTTCCTTTCCTCTTTGGAGATGAAGATGTTCAATAACCAAGATTATGTGACATATTTCAAGGGACTCTTCTTGCTCTTGCTCTTTCCTTTGATGGGTTGTAACACCCAGCATATCAGAATTCAAAACTTAATATTTTATTAAATGTAGTTGTTGTTGTTGTTGTTCAGTCGTTCAGTCGTGTCCGACTCTTCGTGACCTCATGGACCATAGCACGCCAGGCCTTCCTGTCCTCCACTGTCTCTCGGAGTTTACTCAAATTCATGTTCATTACATCGGTGATGCTATCTAACCATCTCATCCTCTGCCGTCCCCTTCTCCTTTTGCCCTCAGTCTTTCCCAGCATCAGGGTCTTTTCCAGTGAGTCCTCTCTTCTCATTAGGTGGCCAAAGTATTTGAGCTTCAGCTTCAGCATCTGTCCTTCCAATGAGCAGTCAGGGTTGATTTCCTTTAGGATTGACTGGTTTGACCTCCTTGCAGTCCAAGGGACTCTCAAGAGTCTTCTCCAGCACCACAGCTCGAAAGCATCAATTCTTCGGCGCTCAGCCTTCCTTATGGTCCAACTCTCACAGCCATACATTGCTACTGGAAAAACCATAGCTTTAACTATACGGACCTTTGTCGGCAAGGTGATGTCTCTGCTTTTTAATATGCTGTCTAGGTTTGCCATAGCTTTCCTTCCAAGGAGCAAGCGTCTTTTAATTTCATGGCTGCAGTCACCGTCTGCGGTGATCTTGGAGCCCAAGAAAATAAAATCTGTCACTGCTTCCATTTCTTCCCCTTCTATTTGCCAGGAAGTGATGGGACCAGATGCCATGATCTGGGTTTTTTTAATGTTGAGTTTCAAGCCAGCTTTTGCACTCTCCTCTTTCACCCTCATCAAGAGGCTCTTTAGTTCCTCTTCACTTTCTGCCATTAGGGTGGTATCGTCTGCATATCTGAGGTTGTTGATATTTCTCCCGGCAATCTTAACTCCGGCTTGTGATTCATCCAGCCCGGCATTTCTCATGATGTACTCTGCATATAAGTTAAATAAGCAGGGTGATAATATACAGCCTTGTCGTACTCCTTTCCCAATTTTGAACCAGTCGGTTGTTCCATGTCCGGTTCTAACTGTTGCTTCTTGACCCACATACAGGTTTCTCAGGAGACAGGTAAGGTGGTCTGGTACTCCCATCTCTTTAAGAATTTGCCACAGTTTGTTGTGATCCACACAATCAAAGGCTTTAGCGTAGTCAATGAAGCAGAAGTAGATGTTTTTCTGGAACTCTCTTGCTTTTTCCATGATCCAGCGAATGTTGGCAATCTGATCTCTAGTTCCTCTGCCTCTTCGAAACCCAGCTTGCACTTCTGGTAGTTCTCGGTTCACATGCTGCTGAAGCCTAGCTTGTAGGATTTTGAGCATAACCTTGCTGGCATGTGAAATGAGCGCAATTGTACGGTAGTTTGAACATTCTTTGGCATTGCCTTTCTTTGGAATTGGAACGTAAACTGACCTTTTCCAATCCTGTGGCCACTGTTGAGTTTTCCAAATTTGTTGGCATATTGAGTGCAGCACTTTAACAGCATCATCTTTTAGGATTTTAAATAGCTCAGCTGGGATACTGTCTTCTCCGCTAGCTTTGTTGTTAGTAATGCTTCCTAAGGCCCACTTGACTTCACTCTCTAGGATGTACGGCTCAAGGTCAGTGACCACACCATCGTATTTATCAGGGATATTAAGATCTTTCTTGTATAGTTCTTCTGTGTATTCTTGCCACCTCTTCTTAATCTCTTCTGCTTCTGTTAGGTCCCTGCCTTTTTTGTCCTTTATCATGCCCATCTTTGCACAAAACGTTCCCTTGATATCTCTGATTTTCTTGAAGAGATCTCTAGTCTTCCCCATTCTATTGTTTTCCTCGATTTCTTTGCATTGTTCATTTAAGAAGGCCTTCTTATCTCTCCTTGCTATTCTCTGGAATTCTGTATTCAGTTGTTTATATCTTTCCCTTTCTCCCTTGCCTTTTGCTTCCCTTCTTTCCTCAGCTATTTGTAAAGCCTCATCAGTCAGCCACTTTGCTTTCTTGCATTTCTTTTTCTTTGGGATGGTTTTAGTTGCTGCCTCCTGTACAATGTTACGAACCTCCATCCATAGTTCTTCAGGCACTCTGTCTACCAGATCTAATCCTTTAAATCTATTCCTCACCTCCACTGTATATTCATAAGGGATATGATTTAGGTCATACCTGATTGGTCTAGTGGTTTTCTCTACGTTCTTCAATTTAAGCCTAAATTTTGCAATAAGAAGCTCATGATCTGAGCCACAGTCAGCTCCAGGTCTTGTTTTTGCTGATTGTATAGAGCTTCTCCATCTTTGGCTGCAAAGTATATAATCAATCTGATTTCGGTATTGACCATCTGGTGATGTCCATGTGTAGAGTCGTCTCTTGTGTTGTTGGAAAAGAGTGTTTGCTATGACCAGCGTGTTCTCTTGACAAAACTCTATTAGCCTTTGCCCTGCTTCATTTTGTACTCCGAGGCCGAACTTGCCTGTTATTCCGGTTATTTTTTGACTTCCTACCTTAGCATTCCAGTCCCCTATGATGAAAAGGACATCTTTTTTTGGTGTTAGTTCTAGAAGGTGTTGTAGGTCTTCATAGAACCGGTCAACTTCAGCTTCTTTGGCATCAGTGGTTGGGGCATAGACTTGGATCACTGTGATGTTGAATGGTTTGCCTTGGATTCGAACTGAAAGCATTCTGTCATTTTTGAGGTTGTACCCCAGTACTGCCTTTCCCACTCTTTTATTGACTATGAGAGCTACTCCATTTCTTCTAAGGGATTCTTGCCCACAGTAGTATATATAATGGTCTCCTGAATTAAATTCGCCCATTCCTGTCCATTTTAGTTCGCTGATTCCCAATATGTCGATGTTCAATCTTGTCATCTCATGTTTGACCACATCCAGCTTACCTTGATTCATAGTTCTTACATTCCAGGTTCCTATGCAATATTGTTCTTTACAGCATCGGACTTTCCTTCCACTTCCAGACACATCCACAACTGAGCGTCCTTTCGGCTTTGGCCCAGCCGTTTCACACTTTCTGGAGCTACTCGGAATTGCCCTCCGCTCTTCCCCAGTAGCATTTTGGACACCTTCCGACCTGAGGGGCTCATCTTCCGGCGTCATATCTTTTAGCCTTTTGATACTGTCCATGGGTTTTCTTGGCAAGGATACTGGAGTGGTTTGCCATTTCCTCCTCCAGTGGACCACGTTTTGTCAGAACTCTCCATCATGACCTGTTCTTCTTGACCTGACTTCATTGAGTTACGCAAGCCCCTTCGCCACGACAAGGCAGTGATCCATGAAGGGGAATTAAATGTAGAGCAGTGAGTAAAAACTAATACTTCGCTGCCTCGATTCCTCCTAAGCCTTGGTTTAATTTTCACCCAAATTATAAAAATCATATTCTTTTTGCAGTTTAATGTCTTTGTATCCTGAAAAAGCAAAACAAAGATATTTCCCTTTTTAGAGCAAGAACGGAATCCATAAATGCAGATGTGGTTTTTGCATGCTCTACAAGCTTGAAGGGGGAAAAATATGTTGGGAGACTCCTCTAATTAAGGAAACAAGATCCAGAAGACATGGTTTTATTTTGTAAAACCACCCATTGTTATATATTCTTTTTCTATGGTCGCCTCATTAGCGATAGTTTATAAGTTGTATTTACATGTTAATCCAATGGAATTGCTGTTTGGAATCAGCTTTCTAGCATTGTTAATATTGTGGATGCAGGATTACAGGCTTTGTGTAGAGATAGTTGCAAGGCAAGAGTATTTTGGACTAAGCTGAATCTCTGAAGCAAGGATTCTCAAACTCTGTGGTCCCTGAAATGATAAATGCATGTTTGTACTCCCATCATGAATAAAACTAATTGTCTCTCCTAAGTAGGAGAGATGTACCAGCTGTCACTTTAGCTTCGAATGGGCCTTATTCCAATCGAATATGGCATGCAAAATCAGAGTCCAGCCAGAAGTTGGTTATGTGCTGGCTTTTTTAGGCAGAGCAGGACCATGTTATCACATGTTCCAAAAAGCAAGTCCCAATGTGCATCACCTGGCTGATAAGAGTTCTGAAGAAGAAGAAGAAGAACAGATTGGAGGGGAAAGTCTAGTTTTTGGCAGTCCATATGGGACATGGGAGGAGTCACTGCAGAAAAACCCAGAACCTGACTAGCTGTTGGGCCAAAAAAAATTGTTATGGAAATTCTTCCTTCTTCCTCGCATCCTTCACCCAGCCATAGGGCTTCCTGGCTACACGTCTCCTGTTCTTTGAAGAGTCCAGCAAAAATAGGAGAGCTGTTCTTACTCTCCCCACGCCCCATCTTTTAAGCCCACACTGCAGCTCCTCCTTGCCATCCAGTTCTGGCCTTTTCACAGCTCTTGCCTGGGTTTATGCTCACCACCTCCAACTAAAATATAAACTGTCCAAACAAGCTGGGTTTATTCAACACATGAAACCACAAACAATTTGGCTGTTTGGCAAATGCAGCTGTGAGATCTTGAACAGACCTGGTTATACGTGTTGTGTGAACCCAACTGATGTGTCTTTGGACAGAAAAGATCTGTTTTGACCTCTTCTCAGGGTAGGAATTCTGGAATGGTAATACCAGAACTCCATGCAGCTTCTAATTGGTTTATAGCAGAGCAGAAGCGTTCCCATGAACTTGCGCAAGGCTTAATCAGTTCAAAACACAAAATAAACACACTTCACATGTTAATGTAAAGTTACAGAAAAAAGAGCTTACAGTTTTACTGTAACTCACAGTTTCTTAGTAGAAACAGTCCATGCGTGTGAGCAACAGGTTCTGGCGAGACCCACATGCTTCTTAATGTGGCCCACCTGAATGGAAGTGTGAGCAACGTGGACAGCCATAGCTGACCATCCTCCTTGGTACAGATTCGAGCAGGGAAGAGAAGAAGAGAAGGGAACAGGAAATCAGGATTCAGACCCTCCCACACATAGCAAGTAAGATTAGGTTACAGCAGAGGCTGCCTCCTCCTTCAAGCTTGTGTGAGACGTGCTTAGTTGAAACCCGATATCTCTAACACTCAGTTCCCTTTTGGCCAGAACCCAGCGTTGTTCAATTTCATTTCAATGTGCTTGTTTTGAAACTTTATACGTTCTCCCAAAGGTTGTCTTCAAACCTAAATTTTATGTTAATCTTTCTGTTTCCTCCTCTCATCCCCCCACTTTTTTTTTTTTTGTCTCCAGTAATCCTCAGGGAGCATTTGCTGCATATGTTAGGTGCTCATAAAGCTTTGGTCTTCAATCTTGATCAGATTTGTCAGTTTCAAAGACTATTTATATGTTATGGAGGTGATAAGAAAGGACTTCCAGTTTCCAGTCAACAAGTAGCTAAATGGGTGATGGAAACCATTACTCTTCCCTTGCCTTGGCAAAGCAGCTGTCGCTGAATTTATTTGGGCACATTCCATGAGGGCAGTGTCAACATCCATGGCTGTGCTCTACAAAGTTTCAGTTCCAACTGATGACATTTCTTAAGCACAATTATGTGGATTTTGAAGCCAGAACAGATGCTTCCTTTGGGTGGGCTGTTTTGTCCTTGTTGGCATAAATCGCCATTCATCCCTCAACCATTAGGTAGGATTGCTTCTTGTCCATACAGGTAATAGAGACCATGATGAGGAACAGGCAGCTAACCCGTAACTCTGGTTCTTCAAGTGGTTATATATGCATTGACACAATCCATTCACATTTCTTCTGCAAGTGCCTACCCTGGCAAGTGCATTGAATTCTATAGTTTGCTGCCCTGGTTGATGGAAACTAAAGAAAAGTGAGTGGAGTGCCTCAAAATTCATTCAATGTGTTGACCTTTCCGCCAAAACGTGACTCAGGTATGGAAAGTTCTTATGAAGGCGCTCAGCAAGCATGAAACCAATAAGTGTGAATGCACAGTTGAACACTTGAAGAACCACTTTTATACTGTTACAGGTGAGCAACCTGTTCATTCCCATACTAAACTTTTACTGTTGTAAGTAAGATGGTTGCTTCTTGCACTGATACATGTAATCTTTTCTACAAGAAACTTTGATACAATGTGAAGAAAACCAGGTTGAAGGCCATTATTTACATGACAGGCTGCTCTTCACCAGCATTACTGCCAGTATCCTCTTTGTACAGAAAAGGATAGAAATTGATTGTGCAGTGTAACGTTACCAGAAAGGAACGTGGTTTAAATTCTAATCTGCCAAATGTGTTTTAGTCTACTTACTTTATAAAGTGTGTGTGCTTCAAGTTCTCTAGATAGCAGCTGAGAGTGTTACCTTCAAAGGTATATGATGGCTACAGGCGCCATGGTACTCAGATTACTGTAGTAATTTCTGTACCAGTTGTAGTGGAAATCCACTGTACAGTAATCCTGTCTTCTCTCTGTGTGGTGGCATTAGAAAGGTATAATCAGAGGGCAAAGACTGGTGTAAAACATCCCATAGTCAGTTTTGACTCTGCCTGCTGATGCTCACTGGCTGGAGAGCGTTAACAAGTTGCATCCTGACTTTTTGAAGTGGGACACTACATATTCCCTTTTCTTTGTGCCCCTTCTTTGCAGCCCCCAGTTTTCTCCAACCATTATTACAGACAGTTGGTGACCCAATTTCTTACCATTTAGAGGCAGGAAATACACTAAAACTGTATGGCAAGCCCTACAGAACTTTAACCGCCCCACAATAAAAAGAACATTACTTTAAGTCTATGAAGGTTCTCAGTCATCCAGGTGGAATTGTCTGTAGCTTGAATCATGTCAACTGGATTTCTATTTTCTCAGTGAAAGAAAGGAGCGAAACGTTTCCACTGAGAAAATAGAAATCCAGTTGACATGATTCAAGCTACAGACAACATTACTTTAACTTTCCCAGTTTGCTGTGCACAGAAAATGATGATGCAGTTGAGCTGTGATGAAACCAAAAATAAACTGGGATTATTATTATTATTATTATTATTATTGTTGTTGTTGTTGTTGTTGTTGTTTAAAAATCCATTATGAATTCTCCTTAGTTCTTTAGACTATCTCTGTCTTCATTCTGAAATAACAGCTGCCCAAGTTATAAGCAACTCAACTTGGTTTAGGAATAATTATATAACTCAGTTTTTGCAATGCTACACAATTATCAGGGATCAGGACCAAAGGGAATCAGTGCTTATCAATTTAAACTGATTTGAGGAATGATTAATTTAACATATTACAATGCTGTTTAAATTGTGAGAGGGGGATTCTTCACTCAAAATAACTGCTACATAGAAGTGTGCAGATGATCTTGTGCAACCAAGCTGGATAATGAATATGGGAATAAGGTTGAAGCATCTGTGAATGTTAAATAGTAATAATTTCAAGTGGCTCAAACTAAGACGCTGAGCCTTGTCGGGAAATAACCAAGTTGGTCAATTTTCTTAACTTCTACCATGGCTGCAAAGCAGACATGATTTTTCAAGTCTCCATATCTAGATGTCCTCCAGATGTTTTGTACTGCATCTGCCACAATCCCTTGCCCTTATCCATGCTTTAAGGAACTAATGCGAAGTGAACCCTCAAATATATAGGTAGTGTCACATTGCCTACCCCTATGGTATTTTTTCCGTAAGATAGCAAACTTTTCCACCTGATGGATTTTTCACACCAAAAAGGTCTGTTATGAAACTGAGATGATTTTTATTTTTTTCTACAAAAAATAAAATAAATAAAATAAACATTGATAAATCACAATTCTAAAATAAATAGTATCTCTCCTGAGTGGTGATGGAGGTTATATAGTCATACTTGTGAATACTTTTATGTTTACCCACAGATTTTTGTTGAATTTTTCAAAATCCTCTTAAAAGCTGATCTATATTTTCATTCTCACAGCCAGACAAATTTCAAACAGACATTGATAATTCTGTTATTTAGATTTCTGAGGTGGTGATTAGATTCCTGCTTACAGTATCTAAGAATAAGATCCATTTTGAATAGGCGTAATTATTTATTCATTCAATGCATTTATATCCCATTCTTAAGAAATAGGTTGTTACACAGTGGCATAACACATAGAAAAAGCACATAGAAAATAAGCACATATAACAAATGAGTCTTATCAGAATTGAGGAAATGGAGAACTGTAGATCTGTTTGGAGGCCTTTCAGAATCTCTAGTATTGGACATGCACCTAGTATCTTTCAGCTAACGCATTGATTTTTCCATGTTTATTAAATCTGACTTAGCATCTGCCCTTCTAACAAGTAATTGTTGCTTGCAGATGCCAGCAGTGTTGGCTGTCTCATGTGCACTATACACAGTTTAAATTGTGAACTTAAGAATTCTGTTTTGAAAACTATAAACTACCTGGGAATGAGCCTCAATGACTTCACTGGGACTCAGTTCTGAAAAGACAAGATAATTCAGCTAATGTTTGTTGACTAAATCCTTTGAACTGGAGCATTCATGATACTCTTAAAATGTGATAGGTAAAAAAAAATCCTTATTATTTTGTGTTCTTTTTTTTTTTTTTTTACTTAGTCCTGCATATTATCTTCTCTGTCTTCCTGTTAAATGTGTTTACTATATATGTTTTATTTTTAAAGAAACTTTTGTGGGAATTGTCTTTAGAGTATTTACACTTTTCTGGCTCAGCTGCACAACTGTCTTGTTTTTAAAAAGGGTGCCTTCTAAAACAGATTATCTTTTGGAATCAAATACTCCCTTATCAGGCTGACCGGAAACTTGTTTCTCCAACAGATCAAAGTGGTTGGACTGGTTAAATGCAACAGGCTGGAATTAGATAAACTTGAATAGAGACCCATTTTATTGTAAAATGTGCATATGTTTATTATTTTAAAGCAATGTGGAAATCCAGATTTACCAGAGATCATTTGTTTGTACAGGAAGGTTGGAGGGGCAGTGTTAATTATCTGAAGTTAATTACAATGCAATAATAAAATGTTACTTTCTCTTTTATATTGGAAACATATGACTTATTTTTTAATTTTCTTTTCTGTACATTGAATTAATGTAAACTATTCAGAAGTTAGTAGGGGAGAAGGCCAAGAGTGCTTCTGGACTGATGAGATGGTTTTTCTTGACCCGCCCATCAGTCCTCGTAACTTTGAGGAAAAAATGAAATAGGAGATTGTGGGTTGATACGTTTGCAGGAGTTCCCTGGACTTTGTGAGATTTAGTTCTGATTTCTGTATTCAGACTAATACAAAGCAATTGTAATTGCCAAGCACTAAGTGGGATTGAAAAAGAATGACACTGAACTGCAAGTTGTTGTTATGCATTCTGTCCTTCAGGTAGATTTGGACACATGGGAAATGGTTACTGCTATCTAGACATTACGCTAGGCCTATAGAAATCCAGTCCGAGAGGATTTTATTTACATTGCGCTGTAAATAAATCTCAGCATAACTTACAATTATAATTATAATCTTTATAATTGCCAAGCACCCGGATCGCGATCACATGACTGCGGGGGTGCTGGGATGGCCGGAACTTTGAGCACTGGCCGTAAGTACCACTTGTTCAGCACCGTCATAACTTTGAACACTCGCTGAATGAGTGGTTGTTAACTGAGGACTACCTGTAGTAGTAATAGTAACAATAATAATATAAAATAATAGTATTTTTTAGGAGGTGGGTCAAATGAAAGTTGTGATATAATACTTGATTATGTTTCAAGTCCTTGGCCTACTTAGGACTTTGTGCTAAACTATTTTTCAGTGACAAGAAGGAATTCAAAAGCTTTTGCTTTTATTTATTATTAACCACAGCTATTCATTTTGTCTGAACCTAATCTGCGATTCATCTAACTGTAGTTTGGGGAAATAGGCCAACCTAAACTACTCTTTTCAGGTTGCTTTTTTCAATAAATCAAAATTAAGATTAACCACGGTTTGTCTAATAGTTGCGCTAGGAAATAGTATCATTCACATACATATGTACAGAATGTATATTTATCCTACCTGATAAAGTCAGATCTCCAGGAAATATACACTTAAAAGACTCAGTGTCCTATCTGTATAGATATAACATACAGATATAACACAGAGATAGAGATGTACAGCTGCATACATGCTGTAAGTTGATATGAGAAAATGTCCAACCTTGGGGGGGTGGGGGGAAATGGTTTTGCTTTCCTTTCTTTTGAGAAATTAGCAGAGGTATCCTGGGGCTATAATGAAAACAATTATATTAGACAATATCATATATAATATAAAGAACAATATACTGTGGATGCCTGATGTGTAGAAAATGAGTTTTCCTCTTTGAGGTTTCAGCTTTGTTGACATGGGACAGAAAATGAAAGCTGGCCAGTAGGCTGGGCCACACGCACGAGGGCTGATTGAAAGTATTTCCTTACTGTGTGATGTGGCCAGAAAAAAAAGTAGTGTCTCTGTCTTGCCAACAAGTTGTTATATGTGAATATAAATTGTATTGATGATAAGTTATGATTTTGGTACTTTGAGATTTCAGTTAACAAAGGAACTTACTCTTTGGTTGTTAGAAAAGTAAAATATTTTTTTTCTTGATGATTCAGTGTATAATCAAGCAGATGTATACTTTGTTGTTGTTTATTCATTCAGTCGCTTCCGACTCTTCGTGACTTCATGGACCAGCCCATGCCAGAGCTTCCTGTCGGCCGTTGCCACCCCCAGCTCCCCCACGGTCGAGTCCATCACCCCCAGAATATCATCCATCTTGCCCTTGGTCTTCCTTTTGCCTTCCACTTTCCCTAGCAAATGTATGCTGGTTCATGTGAAACACACAACCAAATATGTAGAGAGCCAGTTTGGTCTAGTGGTTAAGGCAATGGGCTAGAAACCAGGAGATGGAGAGTTCTAGTCCTGCCTTAGGTATGAAAGCTGACTGGGTGACCTTGGGCCAGTCTCTCTCAGCCCAACTCACCTCACAGGGTTGTTGTTGGGAAAATAAGAGGAGGAAGGAGTATTAGCTATGTTTGCCACCTTGAGTTATTTATAAAAAAATAATAAAGGCGGGATAGAAAATAAATAAATTGTGTGGTTCAGTAGCCGCCCAACTACTACTTCTTCCAGAATGTAGTATCCCTCCATCTTTCTTGAATGGAAGAAGAAGAGGGTTCCTAAAAAGTAAATAGCGCAGATCAGGTGTATCTGTGGCCATGTAAAATCAATTGTGTAGTGTTCTCCATGTGGCGGAGTGCTGAGATTTATTTACAGCGCAATGTAAATAAAATCCTCTGGGACTGGATTTCTATAGGCCTAGCATAATGTTGTCTAAATAGCAGTAACAATTCTCCATGTGCCCAAATCTACCTGAAGGACAGAATGCATAATAACAACTCGCAGTTCAGTGTCATTCTTTTTCAATCCCACTTATTACCGTAAAGAAACTGGGTTAGACACAGGTTGCTTATTCCAAAGTATTTTATTATCATCATGGATATAAAATGCAGCATTCCTGAACTGTTCAGTCTCTGGAAGGC
Organism: Charina bottae; assembly: GCA_023362775.1. NCBI lineage: Eukaryota > Metazoa > Chordata > Lepidosauria > Squamata > Charinaidae > Charina > Charina bottae. Next base: position 20,271,384 of record JALMGJ010000019.1, on the reverse strand, counting down.
ACTAGTAGTTTTCCACTATGGGAACAAGAACCTTGTCTTACCACATTACAGTTACCCCAATTTAATGACCTCTGGTTGAACAAGCTCTCCTTTATGGTTTTGACTCACAAGGAGCTGATTTAGCAAAGGTGCTTCTGTTTCTGCCTCTCTGTCCCACCCACTCCACAGAATCTGGTATCCAGCTGATGTAGCATGGAGTTAATTAAACATAAGTGTTATTTTTGAGGTTCTTCTTTCACTCATTTCTATGTAAATAAGCTTAGTGAGAGCTTCTGCAATAATCCTTTACTCGGAAGAGCAGGTAGCACAGAAGGACATGTTTACTTTTAATCTTGTTTTTGTTTCTTTATTTCCTCTATAGGCGTTTAAATACTTTAAACAAGTGTGCAATGATGAAACTAGAAATCAGTACACATAGGAAACGGGTAAGTGTATTTGACAAAGCTATTGCAATAGTGTAAATAATTGATGGGAATGACCCTGATAAATGTTCTTGTAAGCCACAACTGTATGTGTTGACATAGAAGTAAGCCCCATTGATCTCTTTTGCAATCTCATGATGAAATCCTAAAATCACCTATCGGGGAAGCCCCACTCAGGACAACGACACTTCCTTCAAGTCCTTATTCATCAGATTATATTGTTAATTATTTGTATATAGAGTTAAGATGGTTCATGTGCCAAAACCAACCTCTTTGGTCAGGCTTGTATTTTTGAAATATCAATATGGGTTTGAATAAGATTGTTTTTTCAAGGTGACACAAAAGGCTATTCTTCTAGCTTTCATCTCAATGAAAATAGCTTGTGACAAGGGATCATGAAGATCAGTTAAGGCACAATTTGGTCCCAAAATCGGTGTGAAGTTTTGTTCTTCATTTCCATAACAGGAGGGCCGCAGGAGTTGGCGGTGGTTGGAATATTAGCATTTTCTTTTACAAACATTTACGGTGATGGCTACTTTTGTTTTATTTTGCACAGGCTTGTGTTCACCAATTGTTAAATTACACCAGCAGAGTTTTCTTCTGCCCAACTAGCGATAATAGTTAAAACTGAACAGAATGAATGTGACTCATTGGTACTCATTAATGTGCCTGATACAATCTGTTATGAAAAGTCTCTTTCCTGCTACTAAGTTATTCAGTTTTTCTACATGCTAACTGGGCAGAGTATGAAGTAGTCTAACCTTCAGTATGAAACTTTTTTGTACTAGAATGGCAACTGGTCAATGCCAACTGGTATTTACAAATCTGGTTGTAAAATACTGCTTTCCCACCTGTTGTTGATGGAGAACTGCAGCCTTCTAAATTGGCAGCCCCCTCTGCCAAGAACTAGTTCTGTTAATGCTTGCATTTGACGGTAACTGGGGGCAGCTTCAGACATGACAGTATTTGATAGATATCTGAAGTATAGCTGCATCCATTTTCTTTCTTTTTATAAGAATTTTGTTAGATTTAAGACAAAGATAAAAACTACAAAAAAGAAAAAAACTACAAAAAAGAAAAAAACTAAAAAAGAGTGAAAAACACAAGAGAATTTTTTAAAAAAAAATTACAAGAAGAGGTGACTTCCGACTTTTAACAGCAAGAATATGCAACAAATTTTCCATAATCAATCCCTTACTCTATATTAAACCAAAATCACATTATTTCTATAAATCATTCCATTGGCACATTATAAAAATAACTGAATACAGTTGCTCCATCCCCTTATATTAAAAGAGAAGGAAGGAAGGAAGGAAGGAAGGAAGGAAGGAAGGAAGGAAGGAAGGAAGGAAGGAAGGAAGGAAGGAAGGAAGGAAGGAATATACACACACACACACCTCCTAATCAACTTCCCCCCAAAGATAAGATTTATTTAATTATTTCCTCCCTACTACTATTCTATACATTTCTGTCTACTATAATAAAAATCAAACTAAAAAAAGCATATAAATTGCCTGCCATTATAATTAATAACACAACAATTATAATAATCTTAATCATATTAAGCCTAAAACCAAGCATTTATTATTATACCTTATTAATCTTAATCCACATTGTCAAAGGTGAAGTCAAACCAGCCCTAGAAGCAATCCAGATAAATATTCTTAAGCCCTTACCCCACTTTAAAATAAACCAGAGCATTTACATATCCCCACAATACAGACAGAGCTTTTTTCATAAAGAAATCAAACAGCCCAACTGCCCTCCTTAAAAACTCTGACTTCTCAACAAAGAGCCTCCCATACATAATAACCCCTTCTTTTCCAAAACATTCCATCAACAATTCAATTCCACTTATGGCTTGCAATTCGATCTGTCCCTTTAATTTCTTCAACTCGACTATCCGATCTTCATCCAGCATTTCAACAGAAGTCCCAATCTCACTATTAGAAGAAACATTTCTATCGTTGTTGAGCTCTTCTATTTCTTCCACGACATCCCCAACCAGATGACACATTTTAGACATCATATTTTCCATGATGTCCTGAATGTCTTGCATAAGAACTTGACAGGAATCAAAAAGGATCTGTTTAAAGTCACAATGAAAATCCAAGAGTCTGCTTGAAATCCTCCATGTCTCAGCAGATATTGGCGCCACCTGGGTACTTAACCAGCGAAAGTGGGAGATAATAGAAGAATTCCAAAACGTGTTTACAGAAGTGAAAGTATGATAACAGGCAGATCCCCACTGTTGTTGTTTTTCTGTTATCCTGATAGCAGTTTTTCCATAGTTACAAACTGGCACACTTCACAGGACATTCTGTTGCTGGCACAGTCAGGTTGACTATTGGCCACTTTAGGATAATACAGACATGCCCCCTCCCATCTGGTCCCTGGGAATTATCTTTCAGGGCCATTCTGGTTTCGGCAAAAGGAAAGTCCTCTTCTTTCAAACCCCACTTTCCCTCTGTCTCTGCTAGATCTCTGTGCCAATCTCTGACTTGGACACTGGATCTGCCAAACAGCAGCAGACCATCAGGGGAGGTGGAAAGAGGGTTGTGCGGTAAGAGAGCTGGTTCCCTTTCTGCTACTTCACCATGTCTTTCGGACATTGTTCAGGCTGCTTTGGAGTACAGTTTAGTGCTCTTCTGGAGGGACATTAAGCCCTTGTCCAAAGGGAAGCCAACTATCTGCTGATACAGCTACAGCTGGGCTCCCTCTGAATGCGCTCACACAAAACACTTGTGCAAAACGTGTGATAACCCCATGGTCTGACCATCTGTCAGAACTCATCTGGCCCCATTCCACATTTAGGAGAGTGGTTTGTGATTGCTTGGTGAGAGAGGAGGGAAACACAGCCAGGGTAATCCACCTGTCTCTGTCCTTAATGGGTCCTATGCACCATAAATGAGGGCAGCACCATTTGTCAGTCTCATGCTTTCACTGTGTGGGTATTGCCAATGGGGGCAATGAGTGTTATTCAGGTCTGGGGGATAACACTAACTTTGCCCTAAGGAAAGCCCCAACCCATCCATCCACATAGCTGCCCCCCTCCCCACGCCTTAGGAAAAAACTGTTGCATGTAAATAGAAAGCCACGCTTATCAATTGTAGAGAGTGCTGCTTTGATTTTCTAGTTTAAAAGTAATCAGATCATCATGTTTTAAACTTCTTTCTTTTTTCACTCTATAAATAAATAATTGGGGGTGGGAGGGGGTTACCTGGAATGTAATGTTGATAGTTTCCCAACTGTGTCTGCTTCTCAAAATCCATGAAGTCAAATACTTTTAAATGCCTTCCTTGAAGCTTGAAAAGGCCCCCTTTTATATTGTTATGGGGAAAAAAGATGATGGGGAAAGGCCTCAAGGCCTTAGCCTTCAGCAGTCTCTCCTTGGTCTCATTAGTCACACTTGGAAGACCTTTAAGATGAGTAACGAGTTAAGCTGCTACAATTCGAACACCTCATAACTCTAGTGTGGCAAATAAGCAGAGGAAAACTATCAACAGGGACTAATGTTGGAGAAACCTGCCTTTACTGGTTTGAGGAGAATGTTTTACACATGCCCTAATTTTTCACTGATCTCAGTGGTATCCAGTATGACTAATGGAACATCTGCTGATCCTTGGGATGGTGGGTAAATAATAGGATGCACTGTTTTAGCTCACCATTTTAGTATCCTCCAGATGTATTCTGAGCTACAACAGTTAAAGGTTGGCTAGCCAGCAGAGCCAGGGAGGCCACCATTGGGGGAATGGGGAAGACTGACTGAGTTCCTTTTATTTTATAAAAAGATTCCATATGTCAAATACATATTTACTTGTACACACACACTTCAAAAATGGCTTTCCTTTGCCCAAATTCTATCACCATCAGAAAGAAAATAGAGCAGACCTTCTAACCAACTTGCAACTTTAGGTTAGTATAGATACCAGAAAGGTGGGAGGGTATATTGGTCATGTTAGCTTAAAGGGCTGGGAATTGACTTGTTAGAAAGGTTTGGAGAAAACACAATTCCCTCTTCATCACCCCTGTAGACTTGCTTGTGCAGAATGATGCCATTTGACATTTACTCTCAAGTGAGCTTGAATATGGTTTGCTGGATTAATTAGATCCAAGTTACTGAGATGAAAATCCAAGATATATGGGCTCTGTCCCATCACATACATGGGACAACCTCAAAGATGTCCTTTGCAGTTCTGTAGAAACTTCAAAAATATTACTGTTTCTGGATAGATTAGACCTGGAAATGCCCTTCCATCCAGAGAGGGACAGAAACTGGATGAAATAAACACATCTAGATTTTTATTTTTATTTTATTTTATTTCTATTCAGCTTTGCAGTAGTAACCTTTGGGTGGTATTATGGTATAAAATAAAAACTAAAATTTCAGAAGTACCCATTAAAAGTCTGTAATACTTTGCAAATAGATAAAACAAATCCCATTACATGCTTAAGGTGAATTGTTGCCAGTTTTTTTCTGGGGGGAGCCTCTCAAGTCTTTCAAAAAGAAATTCAAGGCAGTTTCTTTAGTCAAATGCCTACAATAAAACCAAATCCCCAAGATGAATTAGAGAACAATAATAAAGTAAAGAAATTCTAACATCAACAAAGTCGGAAGGAAGGAAGGAAGGAAGGAAGGAAGGAAGGAAGGAAGGAAGGAAGGAAGGAAGGAAGGAAGGAAAGATCGTAATGTATTCATAAGAAGAGGAAAGATGTTTTAATGAGAAATCACATTGGACCAAACCCATAAAATCATCAAGGTCAGATCAGGACATTCAACAGGATAGGAATCACTGCCTGATCCCCCCCTTCATCTCCATACTTCATTGCCATCTACTAGATTTCAACCAAAGAAACTGGTATGGGAGCCTGAGAGTTCTAGTCCCGCCTTAGGCATGAAAGCCGGCTGGGTGACCTTGGGCCAGTCACACACACTCAGCCCAACTCACCTTACAGGGTTGTTGTTGTGGGAAAAACAGGAGGAAGAAGGAGTATTAGGTATGTTTGCCGCCTTGAGTTATTTATAAAAATAATAAAGGTGGGATAAAAATTAAATAAATAAATAAATATTGCAAGAGCCTATTGAAGATGATATGAATATGGTTATATTAGATTGGTAGAGGGGGCGTGATGGCTCAGTGGTTAAGACACACCCAGATTCTAAGATCTGTAGTATTTTATAGAGAATCACCAGCACTTTAAATTGTTCACAAATGAGCTAACAGCTAGTGGCATTGTGACCTCTATAATGTCACATGGATAACTCTTTTTTTTCCACTGAAATATATAAGCCACCAACTACTTGGTGGACTTACGATAACTGGAAGATGGGACCAAATGTGCAGGAATGCTTCATGGAGTAAAACTAAATGAATCCCTTTAGTTCTTAGCTGAGCTGATTTGCAAGGAGGTATAGGATCCACAAGAATAAATGTATACCTAATTTTGTAGCCCGATCAACTCCTGGAATTCCCACTTAGTTCAACCATGCTGGTTGCAGTCCCTTACCAAACCCATTGAGCAGTGATTGTGTGCTTATTCAGTGTGTCCTATTTCATTGCAGAGTGAAGATTCGGATGAAGATGAGCCTTGTGCAATCAGTGGAAAGTGGATGTTCCAGAGGGACAGCAAGAGGTGGTCCAGACTGGAAGAATTCAACATCTTCCCTCCAAAGCTCGATATGAATTCCACATCCCCAGAAATGGCTCATCTGAGCAGTGCAACCAGTCATGAGAGTATGCTGATGGAGCAGAGTGAACACCATGAGGTAGCCTCCATTCAGAGTATGAGCAGCAGCAACAGCCACCCAGCTACCTCCCAGAGCGATACAGCCACCACTAGGACAAACTCGGTCATTAGCATTACCTCTTCAGGAAAGTTTGTGGAAAATGAAGGCAGTTTGCCCTCAACTAAAGAGTTATCAAGTTTCAGTTGCAGTGTGAAAGCAAGTGAGAAGAATACCAGATCCAAAACAAGGAGCCTGTTAAAGAGGATGGAAAGCCTAAAAATAAAAGGCTCTCATCACGGGAAAAGTAAAGCTCCTTCAAAGCTTGGCCTGATAATCAGTGGTCCAATTTTGCAGGAAGGCATGGGTGAAGAGAAATTAAGGCAACTTAACTGTGTGGAGATCTCCACTCTCAATGGCAACCACATCAATTTTCCTATGGTACGCAAAAGAAGTGTTTCCAATTCCACGCAGACCAGCAGTAGCAGCAGCCAGTCAGAGACAAGCAGTGCAGTTAGCACTCCTAGCCCCATCACAAGGACACGTAGCCTTGGTGCCTACAATAAGCGTGTGGGGATGTACCTAGAAGGCTTTGATCCTTTCAACCAATCAACATTTAATGATGTCATGGAACAAAACTTTAAAAACAGGGAGAGCTTTGCAGAAGATACTGTCTTTTTCATCCCTGAAGACCACAAACCTGGAACGTTTCCCAAGGCACTCTCCAATGGTAATTTTGCTCCATCAAAGAGTAGTTCAGTGAACTGGAGAACAGGAAGCTTCCATGGACATGGACATCTTTCTCTCCGGCGTGAGAACAGTTCTGACAGCTCCAAAGATATGAGCATAGGAAAGAGACGCAACTCCTCCAGTTCGATGTGCAGTCGCCTCAGCATTTATGACAATGTGCCAGGTTCCGTATTATATTCTAGCACAGGAAACCTGGCCGATCTGGAGACCGAGGACCTATTTCCCGAGCTTGATGACATCCTGTATCATGTCAAAGGCATGCAGAAAATTGTGAACCAGTGGTCAGAGAAATTTTCTGATGAAGGAGACTCTGATTCAGCTTTAGACTCAGTTTCTCCATGCCCTTCATCTCCCAAGCAAATCCTGCTAGATGTGGACAATGATAGGACCATGCCCAGTGACCTTGACAGCACAGGAAATTCATTGAATGAAACAGAGGAGGCTGTAGGAATCCAGGAAAGAAGGGATTCTGGGGTGGGGGCATCCCTGACACGCTCCAACAGGTCAGTAGACACAGATTTTAGTCTAAGAGGAGTAGCAAGTATGAGAGTAAAATATATATTATATATTTATTCATATGTGTATAAATAAGTATTTTAATACTCAAATTATTAATCAGATGTGGGTGGCGGACATAGAAAAATTGTTATCCTGCCTTTCAGCCCAGAGGAAAGAAAACTTCAAGGTCAAGAAGTAACTTATGTAGCCTGGCATGCATAACTCTCAAGTTTATTTGAAGGACTTTCTGAAATGAAAAGTAATTTTGAAATACCTTTCATATTTACTAAATAAACAGACAAGGCAGGCAAAGGAGTAATTTGAAACACTCCAGTGAAATCTGCCTGTTCATCCTTCTTTCCTCTGTGGGAGATGTCTTCCAAAAGTAATTTTAAAACATACAGTGGTTGTAGGCATCAAGAAGAAGAGTTTGCAGTATTAATGTTCTCCAAATAGAAGATAGATAGGCATATTCTGTGAAAAGTTACAGATTGATGTAGCCAGCAGTCATCTACTGGGTGGGAAGTAGTCCACACCATAATACTTTTGGCTTGATAAAGACAGCGCAGCATATTCTTAAATTACAGCCGTAATGTTTTGATTTTTCTAAAATAATCAAACTAGTGATTTTTTCATGAACTACAAGATTTTTGTGCTTGAATATTATGAAGTAGAAGCTACGTATATAGAAATTAACTGCCTTTCCTTAAGCTGAAACATACTCTGTCAGCAGGGATGAGCAGCTACTAGGGGTGACACTGAATAATTCTTAATTACCTTCCATAGAATAAGAAAAGTTAGATCATCCCAGTGTTGCGGTATAGCTGGCTTACATTGCTGATTATATTATCATTGAATGCGAAATTATTTTTTTCTATTAAGTTCTATGCCGTGGATTATCTGAGAAACCCTGAACGCAACACAGATCTAAATTACGCCAGTTTGTTTTCATGTTCATTACCATGTTAGAGCATCTAGACATCTCTTCCTCCACACTGCCATTTTGTTACAAAAGCCTTTGGGGACATTTTGATCCAAATGCATGAATCCTTTGTATAGATGTTTGTGTTCAGGTAAAAAAATCAAACTTAGGTTCTCTATACTTGGTTTGATAGCATTCATAATTTCAACAGGGACAGTGCAGATAAAATTCTTACAGCATAAACATTGTCTAAGTACAGTAAATCTTCAATATTCAAGTAAACATCCAATAATTCAAATAAACTCTAGTATCATACATTCTGTACTAATACAGCTGATTTTTTTAAAAAAGAATAGCTGTATTTGTACAGAATGTATGATACTGATTTAAAATGTATGATACTGATTTTAAAAAAATCTAGTATCACAAAAATCTCAGATTCTGAAGCAAGGTTGCTTAATAATTCCCATAGGCAAGTCTGTAATGTGATGCCTTTCCAAATCACTCAGTTGCTCTGGCTTTCCATTTGCTTAAACCCATCTACATGGTTCAAAATCATTCAATGTTTCTCCTTTTTTTTAAAAAGACACAGAATGAGGTGGCATAGTTTTCAGAGTTCCCATCGACCCAGCTTAAGTTCAGCAGCCTTACAGATTGACTGTCAGTCCGTTGCACAGATGAACCTGCTGCAGAAATATTCCCTCCTGAAATTAACTGCACTCTTGGAGAAATACACACCTTCCAACAAACATGGTTTCAGCTGGTAAGGAACTGTGTGCATCTACGGCAAGCCTGTGACTAGGCAGAACCTACAAATAATATGACCTAACGTAAATTCTTGAGTCTTGATTCCTAGCCAAATCCAACTGAGTTCTTTTAAGAGGCGGGGGGAGTGTATTGGCTCCAGAGGATAAGTATTGGGTTTTTAAATATCTAAAGGGGAGGAGTTTCACAACTGAAGGGCATCAATTGTTAATAAAGCCCTTCTGTATCCTATTGCAACTTCAACTTGCTGATAAATGCATGATCATCCTATTAAGTTTACCTTAAAACAGGTATGGACAAGTCGATGCTCTCTAGATCAGAGCTTTCCAAACTTTTCATGTTGGTGACACACTTTTTAGACATGCATCATTTTGCGACACACTCTTACAGCAGGGCACAAGGCAGGCACTAGGACCTGCGCGGAATCACAGCAGGTTTGGAGGCACAAGGCACGCACTAGGACCTGCGCGGGATCCTGGCAGGGCTTGGAGGCAGAAGCAGCCGACACACTAACCTGTCCCGGCACATGGTTTGGAAAGCTCTGCTCTAGATGTTTTATTTACAGTTCCCCAGTCTTTTATCAATGGCAATGGAAATTGGGGCTGATAAAATCCAGAACATTTGAAAGACACCACCTTGCTAACCTCTCCCTTAAGGATTGCATTAGAATATACATACATTTATATCCATTGGGTTAATAGTACACTCCAGAGGGAAAATGTTAAAAATCACTTACTTAATAATTTCCATTTGTGGCACCCAAAAGTACAGAGTAATTTTTTTTTGCATGGAATATCAGATTTAATTGCTACTTAAACATCTGACTGACTCCTCCTCTCCCCCCCCCCCCTTTGTCTAGGACTGTGAGTATTTTAAGTCCATCATCAAAGCTCTTCCTATTCAAATGCTGTTATTATGGGAGCTGTGCTAAATACAGAAGTTGTTTGTCCTGAATGACAGAAATAAGCGTTGAGCAGTTTGCATGCTTGAGATTCTCAGTGAACATCGTAATATGCGTGTGTTTCATTTTCCATTACATTCCACCACTGTGTGTTTTAACAAAATGAAAGCTATGCATATGCTTATATCAATAACACTCTTTCAAACTGTGGAAATATAAATGAGGTGGGGCGCTTGTATGTGAACTAGTCATTCATAGACCTAAAAATAGTCATACCACTGAGTTAGAATTTCCTTGGCTTTTGACATTCCTAGGTCTGCTGTGTTGTGAATGTTTTTTGTTGCTCTCAACTAAAAATTCTTAAATGATTAAGTGAAATAGCATGGCTCTGATATATTGGATAGTTGAAAGCAAACGGAAAGGCCTTTTACCCAAGTGGGTAGAAGAGGTGGTTGAGAAGGAAGATGTGGGGGGAGGTCAAGTGGGGGATGTATCTGAAAAGGTCATTTGTCGAAATGAAGTTTATTTCTGGCAAACACCGATGTATTACATCAGTTTCCTGCTGTGACACAAGCTGGTGGGTGGTAGAACAAGTTTGAAGGCTTTCTAAAGCAAACCATTTAATACACAAAAAGCTCATTGTTCACGTGTCCATCTTCTCCCAAGAGTCCTGAAAAAGCAAGATTATAAAGGATCTTTGACTGCTAATTTGTATTTTATTCTTACTGGCTTTGTCATGGCCACCCTCATTTTGTCCTATACCTTTTGACCTAGCAGATTAACTAATCAGTTACTGCTGTATTAATTGATTTATTCTCTGGTTACCTCCTAAAGCATTTTTGGTGTCACCAATTTATTTATTCTGGTATGGCCCCAGAATTCAAGATTGATTTCATTTTCTAACAAAAAAAAAAAAACGGCCTGGACTGATTTTGGCGTATTGGCTGGAAATGATATCCTAACTAAATGGATTGATTTCAAAGGAAAGACAGTCAACTGATGAAAAATAGGACTGCAGCTTTAGTTCAAAGGTGAATCAACTGGTGATGATGTAAGCGAAGAGCATGCTTGCTTCCTTGTCAAGGCTCTTTTGCTGTATTATTGAAAACAAGTGAGGAATGTGCTGACTCTCCAGTTGTTGCAAAGCTCCTATGCCCAGTGTGGCCAATATTGAAATTTTGTTGAGATGCACATCAGAAAAATCTATGCAGTTATAGGTTATTATTTGTAACCTCTATTGCAAACAACAACAATAATAACAGCAGCACTGACTAAACTACTCTTTCCTTTTGAAAGTCTTTGGTCAGGCAGTGCCTAGACGTGATCTTGCCTGGAATCCTATGTTCAAAATTGTAAATATAACACAGAAAATCCAGAGTGCCATGTAGGAAGAAAGGCAGAATCTAAATATACAACAATAAAATGTGTAGTTTTTCCAGATAAGTATTAAATTGTATAAAAGAGATACTAATCAAGTAATTACTTCAACCACACTTGTGAAAACAAATTGAATTATAAATAAATAAATAAATTTAAAAACTGCTCATGGCTCTTCTCCCAAATACTACACTTACTTTTAAAGGATGTTCAAATTTTAATTTAAATGTTCACATTTTAGACAGGGAAGATAAGTGGTTTGAAAGAGGGGTCAAGGAATCCATTTATGCCAACTTGGAAAATCCTTCCTTGAATAGAGGTGGGGGCCTCAGGCACAATCTTTCCCCTATTTTCCTTCCTGCTTTGTCTTCTGTGCCTAGGAAGATTAAGACCATTTCGCAAGCTCAACAGCAGCATGGTAATCTTAACGATCCTCCTTTAGATGATAAAGGGACTTAGAAATAAACATCTCAAAATAACCATGACCTAGCCCCAGGTGCAAGGTCACACAGCCACCTAGAAACATATTTAAGGATTCCCTTACTAACTTTGCTCAGACTGAAGAAGCTCCTTGGATAAGGAGCGAAACGTTTCCACTGAGAAAATAGAAATCCAGTTGACATGATTCAAGCTACAGACAATTCCACCTGGATGACTGAGAACCTTCATCGACATATTACTTTTAAAGGAATTTTTCCCATGGCTTTTTCTTAACATAGCAGAATGTTACAAATTTCAGTGCATTAATCAGGTTTTCCATGCTGCTATTCTCAGTCATGTGAAATGTTTCCTGGCATATTTTTTAACCCGCAGCCAAGAGTTGGAAATAGAAGCATATGGTGCATATTTGAGAGAAGCAACACAGATAAAGACACTTAACAGCTTTGTTTATGAAATTATTTCTGATCTTCTGTAGGGCTGTGCCAAAGTTTATGAAAAGGATAAAAGTCCCAGATTATAAAGACCGGAATGTGTTTGGAGTTCCCCTAATAGTTAATGTCCAACGTACTGGGCAACCTCTTCCTCAGAGCATTCAACAAGCTATGAGATACCTTCGTAACAACTGTTTGGATCAGGTTAGTGTCTTCGTTCTGGTCTGGGATTAGGATCTCCCGCAGTTCCAGATGTTCATTTTCTGTTGTCTGCTAGTGCTGGGGTGGCATTATTTAAGTTTGTGTATGAGAATTGTATAGATAGTCAAATAAATATATTTATAATTAGACTGTAATCCCCTAAACATTTTTATTGTCAGCGAGCCTCTTCACTTCTCCTATACAGGTGTACTAGGCAAAAGAGATAATGATGTGATTCTAGACTGGGCTGTTCGTATTACTTTTTAATACAGTCAGACCTGATTTTCCACATCAGAATTGACATCACAAAATATGGGAGGGGCTTTTGGTTTACTCACAAAACCAGATGTTGAATTTAATCGCAGTGCCATGGGTAGAAGAGTTATCAAGGACGGGTTCCTGTTTTGTGTAACGTGTACACTTTTCTTTTGTCACACAGGTTGGCCTTTTCCGAAAATCTGGAGTCAAGTCAAGAATCCAGGCATTGCGACAAATGAATGAGAATGCAATAGGCAAAATGAATTACGAAGGGCAGTCTGCTTACGATGTGGCTGATATGCTGAAGCAGTATTTCCGCAACCTGTCAGAACCGCTCATGACCAACAAGCTTTCAGAGACTTTCTTACAGATCTACCAGTGTAAGTCACTGATGTTCATAGTTTCAGTTTGGCCATTCCCAAATGTCCACCTCTCCTTACAGGGCTCAGACAGAATAAAAGCTAACAAGATTTGCCTACCTCTGATTTAGAATCTCTGGCTACAGAAAGGTATCCTGCAATTTAATTTTCCCTTATTTTGCAATTCTAGACCAGAGTGCTCCTTATACTGATCCTGCAGAAATTCTAGAAAACCTATTGAATTATGCTGCTCATAATGCCTGCATCAGCACTTATTTCATCTATTCCCATCCCAAGTAACTGGTGGAGGTGAATTAATCTGTTGCCATGCTGAGTAACACTAACCCTCTCTTAAATCAACCCTTTAGCATCAAGTTGGGTATCACTTTTTAATCCAAGATATTGAAAAAAATTGCCATATTTAATCGTGGAGCAAGATTTCATTGTAAACTCTGATCTATCCATATTTGGTTAATTAAGAGGAGAAACTATTAAAGTAAAAAATCCTCCTATATTGGTTGCAGTTGAAGTGGTGGGAGCATCTGCCTTACTACTATTCTAATGTGACTCAGCAAAAATACTAGTAAAGTCCTCTTTAAAATGAGCTTGACTTCTGGTGACTTCATGGACACATCCATGTAGTTTTCTTGTAACAGCGTGGAAGAGGTTTGACATTGCCTTGTTCTAGGGCAGGGGTGGGGAACGTCCGGCCCATGGGCCGTATAAGGCCCGCAAAATCATTTGGTCTGGCCCTCGCAAGGCAACCGCAGGCCCTTCCGCACAATTGGCTCCCGCCCACAAACCCTGCCCCCTTCCACGTGATTGGCTCCCGCCCACAAACCCCACCCCCCAGTCCGTGAATGATTTTATAAATATCCAAATGGCCCTTGGCAGAAAAAAAGGTTCCCCACCCCTGTTCTAGGATGCTGCTGCTGCTGCTGCTGTATTATTTGTCAATACAATTTACAGCCCGGATTATTCCTAATGCAGGTAGTCCTCACTTAATAACCATGATTGGGACCGGAATAAGCGATACGGTCGTTAAGCGAATCCAACCCAATTTTACGACCATTTTTGTGGCAGTTGTTAAGCAAATCACATGGTTGTTAAGTGAATCACGCAGTTCCCCATTGATTTGCTTGCCAGAAGCCAGCTGGGAAGGTCAAAAATGGCAATCACATGACCGCGGGACGCTGAGACAGTCGTAAATGCAAACCGGTTGCCAAACACCCAAACTGTGACCATGGGGACGCTGTGAGGGTCATAAGTGCGAGGACCAGTCATAAGTCCGAACCATCACTAAACGAATGGTCGTTAAGCAAGAACTACCTGTGGTCTGCTGCACTATCCAGCTGAGGCCTGGGTTGTCACTTGGAACAAGAGAGAGGCTGAGGCCTTGGACCAGATCATGCCCATGTGACCTCTCCCTCCCCATGGATCCCAACACTCTCCATGGTTTATGGAGGAGCTGAGGGAGATGAAATGGGGTATGATGTGTCTGGAGCACCACTGCAGATCAACAAGGAACGAACTCGATTGAACATGGGTAAGAGCCGCTATTAAGGCCTACCTCATGGTGGTAAGGGCGGCGAAGCATCAATACTTTTCCGCCCTTATTGTGTCTGCAGATAGCCAACCAGCAGCCCTATTTAGGATGACCAGGACCCTCCTGGGTAAGAGGGGCCCTGAGGTTCACCTTCAGGATCATGCCGAGGAATTTGCACAGCATCTGTCAGATAAAATCACTCAGATTTGCTCTCAATTGGATACCAGAGTTTGTACAGTCCTGTGGAGATACCCGGGGTGCAGTCTTGCCCTGTTACCTGGGAGTCGTTTGAATCTGTTGGACTTGAGGAAGTGGACAGGATCCTTATGACTGTGTGCTCGCCCACCTGCTCTTTAGACCCATGCCCCTCCTGGCTTGTTAAACAGCCCAAGGATGTTGTGTGTGGGGGTTCTAGTGGAGGTGAATTCTTCCTTGAGTGAGGGGTTTTTTATCTCTTAAGAAGGCCTTGGTTTGCCCCCTCCTCAAGAATCATTGCTGGATCCCATAATACTGGACAATTTTTGTCCAGTATCTAACTTCCCCTTTTTGGGGAAGGTGATTGAGAAGGTGGTTGTGCAACAGCTTCAGAGGACCTTGGATGATGCGTATTACCTGGATCCTTTTCAGTTAGGATTCAGACCAGGGAATGGGATGGAAACAGCATTGATCATGCTTTTGGATGATCTCTGGCGTGGGCGGGATGGGGGTTGTGCATCCGTCCTTGCCTTACTTGACCCCTCTGTTGTGTGGGTGGGTTCTAGTGGTGGTTAATTCTTATTTGACTGAGGGGGATGTTCCTTTTAGCAGTTCTGCAGCTCTCAGAATTAAATTCTAAATTTAACTCTGGAATATGCAGAGCTTTGTTTTACTGTTAAGTCTCTTGCTAAGCAGGAAATACCTGAGGGCAGTTAAGCTGTTGACCAAAAAGAAAAAAGAAAATTCTTTCATTTACCATGAATGGTATGCAGCACACTGAAGGAAATCACTTCAGACTCAAGTCAAAAATAGCTGAAGTTAAGAGTTTGCTTTGGGATGCATTCATGCTGCATGGGTGGAAAATCAATGAGTTGATGAGAAGACTGCTGATTTTGTGCAGATGTGCCAAAAGACCAGCGTCTCCAAGCAATCAAGGCAGCCATTATGCTTCTACCAGATGAGAACAGAGAAGTCCTACAGATTCTTCTGTATTTTCTGAGTGATGTCACAGCTGCTGTGAAAGAAAACCAGATGACACCAACTAACCTGGCGGTGTGTTTAGCACCTTCCCTTTTCCACTTGAACACCCTTAAAAGAGAAAATTCTTCCCCAAGGTAAGTCTCCATATTGTTCTACCCTAAGTTCCATCACTAGCAGGTTGCTACACCTTTAAAGAAGCCTTTCCTTTCAACTCCTTTAATTCTGTCCCTCTTTAAAAAAAACATTAATGTTTCCACTTAACTGCTAGCAATTATAAGATATTTTATTTAGGTAGGGGTATGATTTATAAACCACCTCATTTCAGAGACTGGGTGTTGTATGTCATCATACATATTATATATGTCATCTCTTAGTTCTACTGCCAAAGAAAAGTACTCAACATATATATGTGAAAGCTCTAAAACCATCCATGACAAGTAGAGATCCATGAGAGAAGCTGAAAATGAATACACTTAGATGCAGAATGTCAGATATAAAAATAGCTTTTAGATGCAGCCCCTACCTTTTTCTTAAATTGTTCATTTACAGACTAGTGCATTCTGGTCTACTTTTATTGATCAGTCTTGTTCATTAATTGATAGGGTAATGCAGAGGAAACAGAGTCTGGGAAAACCGGATCAGAAAGACTTAAATGAGAATTTGGCTGCAACCCAAGGCCTAGGCCACATGATTGCTGAGTGTAAGAAGCTTTTTCAGGTGAATATTTGTCTATTTGCTTATTTTGACATCTTGAATTAGTATTCTGTATAGGTTGTATTTTGTTTTTGATACCTAATGTCCTGTCTGGCAGCTAGTTTTGCTGGAAAGCAACATAAGGAATTAGAATGGGCATAATCAAAATATGCACTGCTCCCAGTTAAAAATACTTTGTGACTTCTAGCTTTGTGTGTGTGTGTGTGTGTGCGCGCGCGCATGCATGCACATGCATGCACTTCAATGATGGAAGAACTACATAATACTTCTGAGGAGATTAGGTATGGTCCAGTTGCTATCCCTAATATTATTTACAGCCACCTTCAGAACAAAGGCAATAAAGCAAAATGTTGGCTCATCATGTGAACCTCCAATTGTTTACTCCACTTTATTCCATTCCCCAAATCTCAGATCCCAGAAGAAATGAGCAGATGTCGGAATTCTTATACAGAACAAGATCTTAGACCCCTCAGCTTAGAGGACTTGGGACGAACTAACAACTCAGAGTCTGCCAATTATCATTCTTATATCCAGGACTGTATGGATGATTTGTTCAAGGAAATCAAGGATAAATTTAAGGGCTGGGTCAGTTGTCCCACCTCAGAACAAGCAGAACTCGCCTATAAAAAGGTATGTTGGCATACTAGGATTGTTATTACTTTCTAGTGTTAGTGCAGAGATTTTAATGGACAAAATTTAATTTAAATAGTCAATATTCCTTCAGCGTCATGCATTGGCTTTCTGTAACTAGATGTAATGAATAGTTGCTTGTATAATGCATGTATCCTAAGACATGGCATGTTTATTTAAGTTCTTTCTATCATCCTTCATTATAAGAACTGAATGAAAAATGGAGGATAATTTATGTTGTAGCAGATTCTAAAATTTTGATTTGGGGTTGTCATGAGTCAACCAGTGACTTAAACATTACATATATAAAGTAATCCACAAATATGTTAATGATTCTCCCAACATCGCTAAATAAGGTGGTTCTTGGTATCATTTTATGCATTATGTTCTTTCTCTGCCAAGCTGGCTAACCAAAGATTTTCATTGTGATAAGGAACGGTCAGAAGTGTTTTGAACTTTTATTTTGAAGTCAATTTAGTTCCATGTTCAAGTAGTCTATAATGATTATTCAAGAAAAGGACTTGTATAAAGCTGATTAACTCCTCAGCAACGATGTACTTCTAGGTATGTGAAGGTCCGCCTCTGCGGCTATGGAAATCCATTGTTGAAATCCCTGCAGCTCCTGAAGAAGTATTAAACCGTATCATTAAAGAACAGCATCTTTGGGATGAGGATCTTTTAGATGCTAAAGTAATTGAGACTTTGGACAGCCAGACTGATGTTTATCAGTTTGTACAAAACAATATGGCACCACACCCAGCAAGAGACTGTGTCATCCTCAGGTAACTCTACAGACTGTGTCCATAGAACACTATTTTAAAATTTAACAACTGGGAATAAAAACACATTTGGATAAACTTGCTCATCTTCCTTTCACCCTTATCCATTCTTACAAAAGTTGTGCTTGATTCTAACAGGACTTGGAGGACCAATCTGTCTAAGGGAGCATGTGCGCTCTTAAGCTTCTCAGTGGACCATGACCGTGCACCCGTCCTTGGTATTAGAGTGAATGTGCTGTTGTCCAGGTATCTTATTGAGCCTTGTGGAATAGGAAAATCCAAACTCACCTATATGTGTCGAATTGATTTAAGGTAAATTATGTCCTCTGCTTTCATTAAGTTGGGCAGGGAAATTCCATCTCCAGTATAATGTGTTTGTGGAACGAAACGTTACAGTGCCCAGAGCTGGTTATTGTATATTGTAGGACAGTATAAGCAGTGGCGCTCTCCAGATATCTTGGACTTCAGCTCATCGTTCTCTAGCATAGTCATTGGCAAGGGATTGTGTAAATTAAAGCTCCCAAACATCTGAAGGGCACTCGTTTGTCCACTCCATGGTAGAAAGGCCAATTAAAATTAATTTGAATCAGTTACTTTTAACTTAGAGTACTGATGGGCATTGTTGGCTTATTGATACTAATGGTCCCAAATAAATCTCCCTTACCACCTGACTTTACATTTTTTTAGAATCTTTGAATTAAAGAAACTAGATACCTTGTGTGTGTTTAGAGAACAGGAATCATGCTTCTGTTTTTGGAGAATGCACTTGGGGCCAGAGACAGCTCAGAGATTGTTTTGTAAGTGTTCCTTTAGCAAGGGCAGTAGACTTCTTGGGAACAAGAGCAGATGGAAAGGAGCAACCCTGCCTGTTGCCTTCTTTATTTGCAATTAGTCATGTTCACCTGCTTACCATGGCAGCTATTTTGCATGAGTGCCTACAACATGCTTTCAAATCAGCCCGAACAGTTTGCTTACAAAAAGATGGTTTAATCGGTTTTTGCAAATTCCAACCTTCCCAAGGTCTGAAAGGTCCCTTTGAGATCTTAAGTCAGGGGTGGGGAACCTTTTTTCTGCCAAGGGCCATTTTGATATTTATAACATCATTCGAGGACCGGGGGGCGGGGTTTGCGGGCAGGAGCCAATCGTGCAGAAGGGGGCGGGGTTTGCGGGCGGGAGCCAATTGCACACACTGGGGGCCGCTGCGCCTGCCGCCGTGCCCACACGCACCACACCTGCTGCCGTGGGCCAAACCAATTGCTTTCGCGGGCCTTATACGGCCTGCAGGCCGGACGTTGCCCACCCCTGTCCTAAGTGGAGATTTTTTTGGGAAATGTACCCAATTCTAAAAGGCCATAGTTCCTTGAGTCAGCCTTATGGACTTTACCTCTTGGCTTCCTTGGTTGCTTCCCATTCTTGTTTAGTAACAGAAATTATTTGGAGAAAAACAACCTAAATCACACCTTTCCTTCCTTTGAAACAGGGGGCACAAGCCTGACTGGTACACAAAAGCTTTTGGGCATTTGTGTGCAGCTGAGGTTGTGAGGATTAGAGACTCTTTCGTAAATCAAAATCTTGAGACTAAGGAAGCAACATCCAGGTGATGAAGCAAGTGGACCAGCACAGTACCAGCCTACGTAGAGGTTTTCGGAAAAGGTTGATTTTCTGCCCCAGGATGGATCGTATATCCATTAAGTTTTGTCCTGAAGAGAAACTTTCTGGAATAAGTCTGAGGTTGTCGTCAAAATTCTGTGACAATCCCATGCATTTTTAAAGCTGCTTTTGTGTCTGTGTTAGGCCTATAGTGTAGGTCTTAACTGGAATATTTTGGATGGTGCAACTTTTTTGTTTAAGGTAAGATTAATGTTGCTTAGGTGCTGTGAATTGCTTCTGAGAAGCAAAGCTCTAAGACTTAAATATATTTCTGGAATATAGTGAAAATGGTTCATTCCTATATAATGTTCGCTTTATGTACGTATCTGTATGTCATTTGCTGAGGGACTGTTGCAGCCACTGGATTTGGTGTGTTCCTCAGTGGATTCTCACTAAAGTAAGTGAAGGAAGGTTTGCACGAAGGCAGAGGTATGAATGACTGTCTGACTTGTTGACTGGAGTATGAAGAGCCAGAATGGTAGAATCAGAGTGTCTGGTACACTTGGACGGAATTGGGAAGAATTTAACATGTGGGAAAAGAATCAGCCTAGAATCCTATTGGTCCAAGAGACCATTACAAGCTTCACGTCTTCACTCCTATGAGTTCTTATGACTGATGTGTGTATCTAAAAATTGAAAAATGTGCGCTGTATCAGGCAGGGCAAAAAATGGTGAAAAGCAGAACACTTGAAACTGATGGGGGTTTTTTAAGTTATTTAAAAATGCCAAATATACTTCAATATGTGTCTGTTGTATGGCAAACACTTTTATGTGTTCCTATTTGAAAGCTCCCAGAATTACAGCTTTTCATAGCTTCCTTATGAGGGTACCTATAGGGGCACGTGCTTGCCATGGTTGGACTTCATATTATTATTAGGAGTACTTTCTAAACAATCTGTAAAGAGCATCTCAAAAAAAATGTGAAGTGGTAGCTCCAGAAAGTCTCTCCAAGTCTGAATGTATTGGAAAGAACAGTGCAGCGATCCTGATATATAGGATTCCAAGGGAAGAGATGATTTGGAGTGTGTAAAGGCACTCATATAGCACCTAATCTTTAAAGAAGCTGTGTTTTTTCTTGGATGCATTTGGTTGTCCAGAGCTGCAGCAGAAGTCCAGGGAAAGTCTCCTTTGATTTAAGGCAGTGTGTGTGTGCCAACATGGTTCCCAAATCACTTTTCCTATACCCTATCCTTTTACTAGACACTCACCTGTTAAGATACAAAGTGAAGCCTTAAAAATCTTCTTTGTTTAATTCATATCATAGGAATAAATGCTTGTAGTTTGACAACAGGGCCAAAACTGCTTTCAGTAGCTGAAAAGGGCAGCACTGGAAAATGGCATAACTGGAACATTATAAAGTTCTAAAGTGATTCAGTATAGTGGATAAACTTAGGAGTTAAAGATATTCATATATCCCATTCCATTGTAACCATATAACCTCATTTATTGACATGGTTTGGAGGAAAATATCCCCCAAATTTAGAAGCAATGTAGTTGGGTAAAAAAGAATACTCTTGCCACAAGATTATATGACATAATACAAAGAACTGCAGGTTAAAATAAACAGATTAAAATTATCAAGAGTTCTATTGTGAACTTTTTATAGGACATCCCAGAACTCTAAGCTGGAGCAGCCAGGATAGCAATAATAAATGAAGATATCTAGGAAGATACATGTAGGATGTTGTCGTTTTATCTGTCTAAAAACTATAGATTAACTGTCCAGTGTTTTTTTTTTGGGGGGGGGGTTCAAATTATTATTTTGCATGTAATATTTGTCAACATTTTCTGCACATTTTCATATGTATTAGTAAGGAACCTTTTCAAAAACCTTTAGAGAATGACACTGTTTTAGTAATAGATTTTACTGTAAAAACAACAAAGCACAAAGAAAATAAATGCTGTCCTTCCTCCTTGCTCCGGACTATACAAATAGTCCTCACTTAACAACCATAATTGGGACCGGAATTTAGGTTGCTAAGCGATGTGGTCCTTAAGTGAATCCAGACCCATTTTATGACCATTTTTGCAGCAGTCATTAAGAAAATCACACAATCATTAAGCAAGATCATGCAGTTCCCCATTGATTTTGCTTGCCGGAAGCCAGCTGGGAAGGTCAAAAATGGCGATCATGTGACCGCAGGATGCTGAGATGGTCATAAATGTACGATGGTTGCCAAACGCCCGAATTGTGATCACATGACTGTGGGAGTGCTGCGATGGTCGTAAGTTGGTTTTTCAGCACCGCTGTAACTCCAGACGGTCATTAAACAAACGGTCATTAAGCAAGGACTACCTGTATGTGCTTTCTTCTGATGCATTGGCTGTTGTGAAGAACAGAAAATCATTGTAACCCAGGCTGTTAAATAGCACTGCTGTTTTGTCATTCAGGGGTGAACCTAGTCCAAAAGCAGGACTTCATCTCTTGCTGTGAATCTAGTCCCCCCGCCCTTCCCAAATCTGCTGTGGTGCCCCATTATAAAAATTACACTTTGACAGACGCACGGTTCACACAGAGATGCGCTGAGTCAGTGTCCGGTGTGAATGATACAAAATAAAATGAAAGGTGGTTTGTCTGTATATTTGAAATAAAATCATTGTACAGATCCATTTGAATAGTTTGCGACTGCTAAAACCAGTCTTTTAGCCCTCCTTTCTCCTAGCTATTATAGCTGTAAATTACTGCCAAGATGTGTGTTGTAACCAAAGATTATGTGAAATTGGCAGTTGGCGCATCTTGTTGATTCAGAAGAGACCTGTGCAATCTCCACATGGCCTCCTCTCCCAACCTTGGGACAGTGGCATGTTTAGAAGGAGCTCTTAAATACCATTGTCAGTATTATTTTTTTCATAGACTGAGATGACTTTTGAGAGTATTAGGAAGAGTTCTCCCTAGTTCTGCAACTGTATTAGCGCCCCATTGGGTTGCTTGTGTGTCTGTTTTTTTCCTCTTTGTTCAACCTACAAGCAGTGTTATGTAGATGCAAAACTCAGGCTTACACAGATTCATAGAGAGGGTCTACATGGTAGGTTAGGATGCTTCCTTGTATCTGTTTCAAGTGTTTCAGAGGACAGTGTTCTTTGTGATGTCCCTCTCATGGGACATAAATGCTTCTCTATTCAAACCCAGAAATGAATACTTACAAGGGACACCGCCAGCCAGAATCAAATATAGACTGGTATCAACTGTTTCAGGTAAACTGGGGGAGTGGGGAGGCAGGCAGAGAAGCAGGAGCTGTTCTAGGTCAAATCCTCCCATTAGCTGCTTTTCCCAATGTCTTGTGTTTCAAATGTATGAAGCTTAACCTTAGACTGTAAGGTGGTCTTCCCTGATCTGATGCCCTTCAATTGCCCATTGCATCTAGAGGACAACGGGTGAATAAAGACAGCCTTACTCTTAGCTAAGAAACCCTGGCAGTCATTCCACTGATGTCATTGTAAAATGTATTGCCAGGTGAGGGTGTTAGGTATCGTGCCATTTACCGTTATCGTCAATAGGCGAATTGTGTATTCTTTGTATACTTTTTATTTCTTTAAATATGTAAAAAAAATGTATGTTGTACATACCATTCTGATGTAAACTTGTAGACTTGTTCACACTTTATTGTCCAACATAGATAAAGCATGAAGATAATTATTTAAGATATACTTGTATTTATACCTCAGATATTCTTTGAAGGAGGGGCAGGGTGTTTGTATCTCAAGTTGGCTGCCCTTTCCTCCAGTGTAAATATGTTCTACACAACTGAAAAAAAGGTAAAAGAAGAAAAGGTTTATAGCTTGCTATTATATGCCTGTACAGAACATAATCAATAAATGCACTATTAAGTGTTTGTGTCTGTGTGATACCTGAATTCTCCGTTTTCTATGGCTTTTTTTCCAAGTCTCTTGCAAATGTAGTGTCTAGCCAAGAAAGAAAGAAGTCAGGCATTTGGTCCATGGACCAGATGTATCAGAGAGGTAACGTGCCTTGCCAAACATGCAGATCTTGTTGATGTAGCTTTTTTTATCCTGTTGTTGGAACACAGTCTGTTGTAGATATTCCTAGTGTTACTCAGCTTCCTTTAATCACATCCTCCTCAACTAGCACAGTCCTTTCCGATCTTTAAAGGAACAAACCTCTCTTGAAGTGTAATTCTATGCTGAGATCTTAACAGATGGACAAGCTTGTAGGAAACCGCTCTTGAGGCCTCAGCTTAAGCAATTTCTGGATCTCATTGTGGGTTTCAGTTTATCCAGTTGCATAAAGCCTCAGTTAAGCAGGCTGTATTGCCATTTAGTTCATCTGAATAATGGTAGGGCTGTTTAAACAAAAATGTTCAAAAGCACAAAGGAAATACTGTTGGCCTGTCCAGGAAATGCGAAGGTTCCTTCGAAGCAGAAGACAAAAGAAAGGGGAAAAAAACTTCAGGCGATAAATTGGTGAAAGTGTAGTGCTTATACAGCAAAGGAAGGAAGGCGAAAACAGGGCAGTGGGCTTTGTGTGTCATTATAAACGGGGTAAACTACTGTATTTAGGAAGGTCAGCTGCAAAACGTTAAAAAGAAAGTAATCACTAGAGAGAAGACTTTTTTGTGCCATGGAAGTGAGTTCCATTTGGGAGTTTCTGATCATTTAGAAATCATATACTCACATGCTTCTCACACCAGTTTGGGGAAGGTTCCAGCAGGGCCAGCTACAGGGGATCCAAAAAGCCAAGACAGCTGTGACCATGTGATTGAAGCCCTGCCCCTTTTTAATATGATGCATGTAAAAAGAGGTGGGGCTTTGATTACACAGGCATGGCTGCCATCTTGATTTT
Source organism: Charina bottae (assembly GCA_023362775.1). Lineage (NCBI taxonomy): Eukaryota > Metazoa > Chordata > Lepidosauria > Squamata > Charinaidae > Charina > Charina bottae. The sequence goes on along the minus strand of JALMGJ010000019.1, from coordinate 20,247,038 downwards.
TCACACACACACACACACACTGCAGTAGCCCCTGGATGTGAGGATGGTGTTTCTGCATGTGATGGATGGACTGGTGCCTATGTGACTGAGTTACTGAGCTAAGAGTTCCACAACTGTTCCACAATTTATAAGAATTATGCAATACATGATTACAGCGGCAAGACTTATATATGCACAAAATTGGAAAAACCAGATATCGCCTACGATACAAGATTGGATGTTAAAATTGATGGATATGGCAGAGAATGATAAACTGACATGTTTATTAAAAGAAAATCCAAATAATTATTTCCTTAAAGAGTGGAAACCATTAACTGACTATTTACAAGATGCGGGAGGGGCAAAGCTTATATGGGGATTTGAAGATTAAAATATATATATATATTGATGTAATAGACAAGAAATATTCTTTAATATTATATATAGACCTAGCATGTAAGAGCTGGGGATGGTGACGGCCGACAGAAAGCTCTGGCGTGGGCTGGTCCATGAAGTCACGAAGAGTCGGAAACGACTGAACGAATAAACAACAACAACAAAAGCATGTAAGATAAAAATTTTAAAATACCATGACCAGATACAAATCGGAAGTTGACCAAATTCTATGTTTCAGCTTTATCTTTTTTTCTTTTTTCCTTTACTACACTTTTTTACTCCAGCAAAGGAGATCGTTACCTTGTCGTGGTGCTGGAGCTTGAGCACCTCAATGAAACCATGAGCTAAACCGTGAAGGGACACCCAAGACGGGAAGGTCGTGGCAGAGAGGTCAGACTAAATACGATCCCTGGGGAAGGTAATGGCAACCCACCCCAGTATTCTTGCCATGAAAACTAAATGGATCAGTACAACCAAAGATATGTCGGTATACCATCGGAAGATGGGACTCCCAGGTCGGAAGATGGTCAAAATGCTACTGGGGAGGAACAGAGGATACGTTCAACTAGCCCCAGATGTGATGACGCAGCTAGCTCAAAGCCGAAAGGACGGCTAGCGGCCGACGGTGCTGGTGGTGAACGACGAATCCGATGTTCTAAAGATCAACACACCATAGGAACCTGGAATGTAAGATCTATGAGCCAGGGCAAATTGGATGTGGTTATTGGTGAGATGTCAAGATTAAATATAGACATTTTAGGTGTCAGTGAACTGAAATGGACTGGGATGGGCCACTTCACATCAGATGACCACCAGATCTACTACTGTGGACAAGAGGACCACAGAAGAAATGGAGTAGCCTTCATAATTAATAATAAAGTGGCTAAAGCAGTGCTTGGATACAATCCAAAAAACGATAGAATGATCTCAATTCGAATTCAGGGTAAGCCATTTAACATCACAGTGATCCAAATATACGCCCCAACCACAGATGCTGAAGAAGCAGACGTAGATCAGTTCTATGAGGATCTGCAGCACCTACTGGATAATACACCAAAAAGAGATGTTATTTTCATTACAGGAGACTGGAATGCTAAGGTGGGTAGTCAGACGACACCTGGAATTACAGGCAAGCATGGTCTGGGAGAACAAAATGAAGCAGGACATAGGCTGATAGAATTTTGCCAAGACAACTCACTGTGCATAACAAACACTCTCTTCCAACAACCTAAAAGACGACTTTATACATGGACTTCACCAGATGGTCGACACCGAAATCAGATTGACTACATCCTTTGCAGCCAAAGGTGGCGGACATCTATACAGTCGGTAAAAACAAGACCTGGAGCTGACTGTAGTTCAGATCACGAACTTCTTATTGCAAAATTTAGAATCAGACTAAAGAGAATAGGGAAGACCCACAGATCAGTTAGATATGAGCTCACTAATATTCCTAAGGAATATGCAGTGGAGGTGAAGAATAGATTTAAGGGACTAGATTTAGTAGATAGGGTCCCGGAAGAACTATGGACAGAAGTTCGCAACATTGTTCAGGAGGCGGCAACAAAAAACATCCCAAAGAAAAAGAAAACCAAGAAGGCAAGATGGCTGTCTGCTGAGACACTGGAAGTAGCCCAAGAAAGAAGGAAAGCAAAAGGCAACAGTGACAGGGGGAGATATGCCCAATTAAATGCAAAATTCCAGAGGTTAGCCAGAAGAGATAAGGAATTATTTTTAAACAAGCAATGTGCAGAAGTGGAAGAAGACAATAGAATAGGAAGGACAAGAGACCTCTTCCAGAAAATTAGAAACATCGGAGGTAAATTCCAGGCAAAAATGGGTATGATCAAAAACAAAGATGGTAAGGACCTAACAGAAGCAGAAGAGATCAAGAAAAGGTGGCAAGAATATACGGAAGATCTGTATAGGAAGGATAATAATATTGGAGATAGCTTTGACGGTGTGGTCAGTGAGTTAGAGCCAGACATCCTGAAGAGTGAGGTTGAATGGGCCTTAAGAAGCATTGCTAATAACAAGGCAGCAGGAGACGACGGTATCCCAGCTGAACTGTTTAAAATCTTGCAAGATGATGCTGTCAAGGTGATGCATGCCATATGCCAGCAAATTTGGAAAACACAAGAATGGCCATCAGATTGGAAAAAATCAACTTATATCCCCATACCAAAAAAGGGAAGCACTAAAGAATGTTCAAACTATCGAACAGTGGCACTTATTTCACATGCCAGTAAGGTAATGCTCAAGATCTTGCAAGGTAGACTCCAGCAATTCATGGAGCGAGAATTGCCAGATGTACAAGCTGGGTTTAGAAAAGGCAGAGGAACTAGAGACCAAATTGCCAATATCCGCTGGATAATGGAGAAAGCCAGGGAATTTCAGAAAAACATCTATTTCTGTTTTATTGACTATTCTAAAGCCTTTGACTGTGTGGATCATAACAAATTGTGGCAAGTTCTTGGTGGTATGGGGATACCAAGTCATCTTGTCTGCCTCCTGAGGAATCTGTATAACGACCAAGTAGCAACGGTAAGAACAGAGCACGGAACAACAGACTGGTTTAAGATTGGGAAAGGAGTACGGCAGGGTTGTATACTCTCACCCTACCTATTCAACCTGTACGCAGAACACATCATGCGACATGCTGGGCTTGAGGAATCCAAGGCTGGAGTTAAAATCGCTGGAAGAAACATTAACAATCTCAGATATGCAGATGATACCACTTTGATGGCTGAAAGCGAGGAGGAGTTGAGGAGCCTTATGACGAAGGTGAAAGAAGAAAGTGCAAAAGCTGGGTTGCAGTTAAACCTCAAAAAAACCAAGATTATGGCAACGAGCTTGATTGATGACTGGCAAATAGAGGGAGAAAAAGTGGAGGCAGTGACAGACTTTGTATTTCTAGGCGCAAAGATTACTGCAGACGCTGACTGCAGCCAGGAAATCAGAAGACGTCTACTTCTTGGGAGGAGAGCAATGGCAAATCTTGATAAAATAGTTAAGAGCAGAGACATCACATTGACAACAAAGGTCCGCATAGTTAAAGCAATGGTATTCCCTGTAGTAACCTATGGCTGCGAGAGCTGGACCATAAGGAAGGCTGAGCGAAGGAAGATAGATGCTTTTGAACTGTGGTGTTGGAGGAAAATTCTGAGAGTGCCTTGGACTGCAAGAAGATCAAACCAGTCCATACTCCAGGAAATCAGGCCAGACTGCTCACTTGAGGGAATGATATTAAAGGCAAAACTGAAGTACTTTGGCCACATAATGAGAAGACAGGATACCCTGGAGAAGAAGCTGATGCTAGGGAAAGTGGAAGGCAAAAGGAAGAGGGGCCGACCAAGGGCAAGATGGATGGATGGTATTCTGGAGGTGACGGACTCAACCATTGGGGAGCTGGGGATGGTGACGGCCGACAGAAAGCTCTGGCGTGGACTGGTCCATGAGGTCACGAAGAGTCGGAAACGACTGAACGAATAAACAACAACAAAAACACTTTTTTATCTTTTCTTTTTTCTTGATTTGTATTTCCATTTTCTTTTCTGTTTCAAACTTTTATCTATGTAAAATTAAAATCTAATAAAATTTGTTAAAAAGAGTTCCACAACTGTTTTGTCAGAAGAACTTCATTAAAGTTTCTTAAAGCTGCTGGGCTAGACATAATGAAGAAGGTCACCAACCTCTTACTCCAATGTTGGTTAGGAAGAAGGTGAATCCCAGCAACTGACCTGGACCAGATGCTAAGTAGAACGCATTAATTCAGTATTGATATTTAGAGTATTGGATTGCGAACCAAGTTAAGCAAACTGCTATGCCAGCTCATCTGTAAAGTAGCTTTGCATCAGCTAGGCAATTGATTTTCCATGTCCAAACTACAGTACACCATGCCATGGATTTCTGTTGGAAATTTCAAGTCTTTAAAAGTGATTTATTTCATATGATATATACTTTTTTAATGGTCTTTTATCTACTATTCACTTATGTCTGGCTGCCATTTATCAGTGAAACACAAAGTTAGGTTCATACTCCATTTAAAAGAAACTGGAACCCATAGATTTACTACCAACACAAACTTTACTATCAGTGGATAAAGTAGGTATTAATACCTAAATTTATAGAAAAATTGTGAATTCGCACTGCTTATAAAAATCAATCAATTTTGGTCTGCCGAACTCGAGACAGAATGACAAAAAATATCATTATAAGCTTTTGGAATCATTTCAGGAGAGTATTTAGACATACCTATCTCTTTAAGGTGGGTGTATGTCATAGGGTTGTGGCTTTTGCTTTTTATATACATATATATTGCATTCTGTTTTGCTTTAAAATGTAATTAAAGTATTGCTTATGGTAAGAAGTGACATCTCACCATTTGTTTATTTATTTATTTATTGTTTAAATTTGTATCACCGCCCATCTCCTCCACACCTGGGGACTCTGGGCGGTTCACAATAATAAGATAAGATAAAAATATAAAATTACAGCCACAATAATTTACATATAAAATCCAAACAAAAAGATGTTAATAATAAGGTGGGTTTCATGGCACCAGCCACTCCCAAGAGGAACTATTGGCATTCCCGTCCCAAGCCAGGTGGCAGAACAGTCTTCTGAACTATTCTGAACAGTCAGAATAGTCTTCAGTCTTTCTGGAAGGTCAGGAGTGAAGAAACTCGCCTCCGCTCCAGGGGCAAGATATTCCAAAGGGCGGGTGCTACTGCAGAGAAGGCATGCCTCCTGGATCCTGCTAGATGGAACTCTTTTGCCGATGGGATACTTAGCATGCCCTCTCTGCATGACCGAGTGGGGCGGGTCGATGTTCCGGGGATGAGACGGTCCCTCAGGTAACCTGGTCCCATGCCATGTAGGGCTTTAGAGGTGATAACCAACACCTTGAATTGGACCCGGAAGCAAACTGGTACCCAATGCAGTTCGTGCAGCAGAGGTGTTACATGGGCCGATCTTACAGCACCCATAACTGTCCGCGCAGCCGCATTCTGGACCAGCTGAAGCTTCCGGATACGCTTCAAGGGTAGCCCCATGTAGAGCGCATTGCAGTAGTCTCTATGGGAGATGACAAGGGCCTGAGTGACTGTTCCGAGGGCATCTCGATCCAGGAATGGGCGCAACTGGCGCACAACCCGAAGTTGCGCAAAGGCCCTCCTGGCCATGGCTGCCACTCTTCAAGCAGGAGACGTGAGTCCAGGAGGACCCCCAAGTTCTGCACCGGCTCTGAATGGGGCAGTGCTACCCCATCCAGGACCAAAGATGACAACTTCCTGGAACCCGAGAGGCCATCAATCCACAGCCACTCCGTCTTACCAGGATTCAGCTGAAGCCTGTTGTTCCCCATCCAGACCCCCACAGCCCCCAGGCACTGAGAAAGGGCATCGACTGCATCACTTACTTCACCTGGGATGGTGATATACAGTTGAGTATCATCCACATATTGATGATACCTCATCGCGTGGTGACGGATGATCTTACCCAGCGGCTTCATATAGATGTTAAACAGGAGAGGGGAGAGCACCGAACCCTGCGGCACCCCACATAGGGGTCACGGGTTGGATCTCTCCTCTCCTATCACCACTGATTGGGAATGGCCCTGGAGGAAGGAGGTGAACCAGCGTAGAACTACCCCGCCCACCCCCAACTCCCTGAGCCGCCCCAGAAGGATACCATGGTTGATGGTATCAAAAGCTGCCGAGAGATCTAAGAGAGCAAGGATGGATGCACGCCCTCCATCCCGCCCTCGCCAGAGATCATCCATAAGCACAACCAATGCAGTCTCCATCCCATATCCCGGCCTGAAACCTGACTGAAAGGGGTCTAGATAATCTGCTTCTTCCAGGATCCTCTGAAGCTGCAGTGCCACCACTTTCTCAACCACCTTTCCCAAAAAGGGAAGGTGGGAGACAGGATGAAAATTGTCCAGTACGGTAGGGTTCAGGGATGACTTCTCGAGGAGGGGGTGCACCAGCGCCTCCTTAAAGGCTGCCGGGAACACTCCCTCCCCCAGAGATGTATTAACCCAGCCACACGTCACCTCCCTGGCCGATTTTACCAGCTAGGAAGGGCATGGATCTAAATGGCATGTGGTGGCATTTACAGTTCGGAGGATCCTGTCCACTTCCTCAGGTCCAACAGGATCAAACCGTTCCCAGATAATAGGGCAAGTACGCTCCCCTGGCATCTCCCCACACTGTGCCCCACGCTTAGAGTCCAACTTAGAATGAATCTGAGCGATTTTATCCTGCAGATGCTCTGAAAACTCTTCCGAACGGACCTGTAAATGGGTCACTGATTGAACCCGGCCCAAAAGAGATTTGGTAATCTTAAACAGGGCCGTCGGATGGCATTCTGCAGATGCAATAAGAGCGGAGAAATATTCACGTTTCGCCGCTCTTACCGCCACATGGTAGGCCTTAATAGCAGCTCTAGATTGTGTTCGGTCCGATTCAGTCTTTGTTTTTCTCCAGCGGCGCTCCAGACGTCTCTTCACCCTCTTCAACACCCTCAGCTTCTCCATGAACCACGGGGAATGACGGGTTGAATGTGGCAAGAGAGGTCGCATAGGCACGATCCTGTCCAAGGCCCCGGCCGCTTCCCTATTCCAGGCTGCGGCCAGGGCCTCTGCTGGACCGTGCAACAAATCCTCGGGTAACACCCCCAGCTCCCCCTGAAACCTCATTGGGTCCATAAGTCGCCGGGGGCGGACCAATCAAATAGGTTTATATTCCTCCTCATGTTTTCAAAAAGCCAAAAGAAATAGGAAATAGCCCTAAGTAGTGCCATTTCAAAAACAGGCACCATCTACCTCCAAATAACTTTTTTTCTTTACAATCAGAAAAATGCATGCAATATGAAATAAGGATGGCTAGGGATGGCGAGTGGGAAAGTATTTGATTTCCATTTTGCATGGGACAAGGGGCACAGAAATGTTACTGCAGGACTTGTGGCAGCATGGAACAAGGCAATCCTTTGGTCCTTGTTCTCAGTGTTGTTTTGGTAATGGTGAAGAACCTTAAGATCATCTCCAAACTACTTTGAGGACTTGGGGATTGGAAATGGTGAAGGTGTGGAGATCCACTTGGCTTATCTCAGGTACTATTTAATATCTATGACTGTGATTAGAGTTGAAATCAGTGACTTTCTGGCTCATAGCTTAAGTTATTTTCGCATATGTAGCAAGAGGATAGAATGATGGATAACCCATGTGATTAACCTGATTATAGAAATAATTGAAGCCTCACTTTAGTTCTGTGATCTCTCTCTTCTTCTTTAACTTTGAAGTGATATAAGGACCACCAGGAGGCACCATATTACCAGTTTCATCCTTACTTGGAATCATCAGACATGGGTAACCAGATATTCTATGGGTTCAAACCCTTTATTGGGAATTGAACTCACAGACCTTCCCACTTAGATGACTATATGCAGTACATTAGCATTAAAAGATATCCAGATCCTGGTGCTCAGCACTTTGCAGGAAGGGATATCTAGAGGCTATCAGAATGGGGTGTGAGTGTGGGTGTGTCTGTTCCAAGAACCTAAGAGCTGTGGACTGTATATACCATTCTGATAGCCTTAGCATTGAAATAACTTTCCAAAGTGAAAATATTTTACCCAATGTTCCAGTTGTAAAGTTCTTTTTTATGTTATATCAGTGAATATCCCAAAAGTGCAAAAAGAAATGGTGAAGGGAGTTATTTTTCATAGGCCTACACGTTGCCAAGATATTCTTGGGGAGGAGAGGGCTGACCCGCGCCCCCTGACTTGTGGGGTGCCGCAGGGGTCGGTTCTCTCTCCTCTCCTGTTCAACATCTACATGAAACCGCTGGGCGAGATCATCCGTCACCATGGGATGAGGTATCACCAATATGCTGATGATACCCAGGTGTACATCTCCATCCCAGGTGAAGTAAGTGATGCGGTCGATGCCTTATGTCAGTGTCTGGAGGCTGTGGGGGCCTGGATGGGGAACAACAGGCTTCAGCTGAACCCTGGTAAGACGGAGTGGCTGTGGATTGATGGCCCCCCTAGATCCGGGAAGTTGTCATCTTTGGTTCTGGGTGAGGTGGCACTACCTCGCTCGGATCCAGTGCGGAATCTGGGGGTCCTCCTGGACTCGCGACTCTTGCTCGAAGAGCAGGTGGCAGTCACGGCCAGGAGGGCCTTTGCACAACTTCGTGTTGTGCGCCAGTTACGCCCTTTCCTGGATCGGGAGGCCCTCCAAACAGTCACTCACGCCCTTGTCATCTCCCGTATAGATTACTGTAATGCGCTCTACATGGGGCTACCCCTGAAGAGTATCCGGAAGCTTCAGCTGGTTCAGAATGCTGCGGCGCGAGCAGTTATGGGTGCCATGAGATCGGCACATGTAACACCTCTGCTACGCGAGCTGCATTGGCTACCAGTTTGCTTCCGGGTCCAATTCAAGGTGTTGGTGATTACCTTTAAAGCCCTATATGGCATAGGGCCAGGGTACCTGAGGGACCGTCTCGTCCCGATAACGTCGGCCCGCCCCACCCGTGCATGCAGGGAGGGCATGCTTCGGACCCCCTCAACAAGAGAATTCCATCTGGCGGGGTCCAGGAGACGTGCCTTCTCTGCGATAGCGCCCGCCTTATGGAACATCTTGCCCCCGGAGGTGAGACTCGCCCCCTCGCTCCTGGCCTTCCGGAAGGCCCTCAAGACCTGGCTCTGCCATCGAGCCTGGGATGACAGAGGTGGCAGTGCCTCCTGGGGTTGGCTGGCCCCGTAGGAATACGATCTACACCATGGTCTCCAATCCATCTTGGATTTAGATAATTTATTATTGTATATTATTATTTTATTATTATTGTATTTTTAGATGATATTTTTATAGTTTTTAACTTTCAATTGTTGTAACCCGCCCAGAGTCCCTTGCAAGGGAGATGGGCGGGGAATAAATTGAAATAATAAATAGAAATAATAAATAAATTCTTGGAAAGGTTCTCAGAAGTGCTTGTCCTCCAGCTCTCTTGACCTTCGTTTAGACTTGCAGCAGATTTATTCTCTCAGGCTAAGTCACAAACTGGTCTGAAGATGTGATAACCAATAGAGAAGCTGTATTTGTTTATTCATTTCCAGCCGGCTCCTCCTTGTCTTTGCCCTTGGTTTTCATTTCCACTAAATACTAGAAGCCCTCAGCAGGCAGGAGAGAGGAAATCCAAATAAGTAGGTATTCCCTCAACCTCACAGCATTCACTTATTATTCAATGTTGTAAGAAAGAAAGTTGATACTTAAAATTCTTAAGGAGGAGCAGCCGAGCCTAAGTTGTATTTCAAAGGCCTCTGAGAAAGACTTTGCCAATGGAAATAGATGTAAAAATAACAGACATTCAAGGGACACTGATTTAAAGCCCAAATACCCACTGGCTGAGGCATCTTTTAAAACCAGCACTCAGTCTGTAAAAGAACAATCTTCCAGTGTATACACATACCTCTTATCAGTACACGTGTTATGATACTTATTATGGATCACTATGTTGAGTAGTGACATTACAATGATTTTGCTTTTGCAAAGAAGATGATATGTGTCAGGTAAGAAATGTTATAGCCCCAACTTTAGGATTGTCAATAAATGGGAACCCTAAGAGGTCTTTGCCAGAAGCAACTAATGCTTCTGTTTCATTGGGGACTTCTCCTGTCAACCAAGAGAGACAGAGTAAAAAGAAGTGACCTGATGCCCTCTAGATGTATGTGGATTACCACACCCATGAGCCCTTGCCATGCTGGCCAGTTGCCAAGCTTATAAGCATTCTACTCCAAGGTGGCTAGATGTACCAGGTTGCATTGCTTATCCTCAATCTAGGATGATAGGACTTTCACAAGCCGATGATCTGCAGAAGAAACACCCATCCATTTGTTCTGACTTCATGCCGAGGATAACCACTTGTAAACTCTCCTGCAAAGGATGAGTATCTTCTGAAGGAAATTCACTGGACGATTGACTCTAGTCAGGCATATTTTTGTGCTCTCTAAAAAAAGTTGTCTAGTTAGGATGGTGTGCAATCCACAGATCTTCCTCAATAGACCGAGTGCCCTCTAGTGGAAAAGAAGTTGTTTAATGTTTCTGAAAGGTTTACTCTCCATTTCATACTAGTGTGTGAAATTGTCCAGTGGCTGAATATCACACTGGATGTTAGAAATGGAAATAAAATCAGAAAACAGATGTCTATGAGCACAATTTCAGTGTCTGCACAACTGCAGGACCTTACTTTCATAGTGCTGGAAAACATTCCAGTTTTGATGGAATTCAACTTGAGGGATGGAATCCAAGTCTTGACTCAGAAACCCAACATTTAGTGCCTCCCACTGACTGACTTAATGAAAGTTTATGGAAAATCAGTGAAAGTCTATGGGATGAAATATGCAAGTGTAGTAGCCAGTTATTAGAGCAGAGCTTTCCAAACTTTTCATGTTGGTGACATACTTTTCAGACATGCATCATTTCGCGACACACTCTTACAGCAGGGCACAAGGCAGGCACTAGGACCTGCGCAGAATATCAGCAGGTTTGGAGGCAGCAAGGCACAAGGCAGGCACTAGGACCTGGGTGGAATCCTGGCAGGGCAGGTTTGGAGGCAGCAGGGCACAAGGCGGGCACTAGGACCTGGGTGGAATCCTGGCAGGGCTCGGAGGCAGCAGCAGCCACGACACACCCAGACACTGCAGCCGACACACTAACGTGTCCCGACACACAGTTTGGAAAGCTCTGTATTAGAGAGAAGTCAAATGTCAGAAAAATAGGTACAGGAAGTTTTGTTCTAAACAACTTTAAATTTTGTAAACTTTATACAAATAAAATGGCTAATATTTTTAAAAACAACAAGGCAGAATATATAGGCATATTTGCCTCTGCTGAATGCATCACTATTGCTAGAGTTACACAATTTGTTTAGGAGTCTAGGAGCATCTTTTCCAACTAACAAATTTTGTTAAAAGGCATAAGATTTTCTCAGCTGCAACTCACTTCATCAAATGCATTGATTGGTTAGACTGTATCCTATTGTTCAATTGTTATGAACATGACATACAGTACAGGTAGTACTCTGGTTACAACGGCAACTGGGACCAGAATTTCCACTGCTAAGCAATGCGGTTGTAAAGCGTGATATCATGTGACTGCACCACTTAGCAACAGCAATCCTGGCAGTCCCTGTTGCCGTTGTTAAGTGAAGACCGTACGGGTCATTAAGTGAGAACTGGTGGGAAGAGGCGGGAATCCAGGCAAGCAAACCAGCAGGTGAGAGCCACAGGCAAGCAGGAAGGCAGGTGCCACAGGAGGGTGCCAGGATGGGTGCTACAGAGTGCAGACCGGTGGGTGCTGCAGGCGGGTGTTACGGAACGCGGGTGGTTGGGCAGGCGAAAAAGGGGCAGAAGCGGGAGCGACTTGCAACCTCCTGCCGGCTTCCCCATTTACTTTGCTTGTCGGAAGCTGACAGAAAAGGTTGCAAATGGTGATCACGTGACCGGAGGACACTGCAACCGTCGTAACTGCAAGCTGGTTGCCAAGTGCCCAAATTGCAATCTCATGACCGTGGGGACACTGCAACGGCCACAACTTTGAGGACCAGTCGTAAGTCCCCCTCTCTCAGTACCATCCTAACTTTAAATGGTTGCTGAACAAGTTGTCATGACCTGAGGACTACCTGTAATATAAAGGAAAGCCTGTTTAAAAAACTTGTCAATTTTGGGGATAATTGTTGAGGTTTTTAAGGAGCTAAGTCTTTACTGTTAGGTGGGGAAGTGGTTGGGGTTTTGTTTGTTTTTTTTCACCCTTGTGTGAGGATAATGCTATTTTCGCAAAATATATGTTATGGTTTTACCACACAGGGCTCTTAAATGCAAAGAGATCAGATGGGGAAGGACCAACAGAGGGCATATTCTTGCACCAAATCTCCAAGAGAGCACCCTTATTTTACAATAATGTATGCTATTTCTTTATTTGAAGTACCTACAGCCCACTCCTTCTCCTGTGCACAGAGATTAAAGGAGCAAGCATTCAAAGACTGTTTTGGGATATGCTATCTCATGCATATGCATGACATATAGTACAAGCTGTGCCAGATTTATTTATATAGGTAGGTCTTTGCATCTATTTTGTCTGGCAATAATGAGGTAAAAAGTAACGTTCAGATCTGGATGTCTAGTAAATATCTGTCATTAAAAGAAAAGCACTGGTTAATATAGGAATCCACATTCCTCCACTGCTCTAAGGCAATATTATTTGGTCCTATGAATTTTTAGTTGAAATTTAGACCTTATCCTGTTATGTGTATCTCCTATACATTTCAGGTTATGTTCTTAGTGAATAGGAATTTGTAAGATCAACTAATGTAGAGTATTTTCATTCCAGAAGAGGGCCACCTAACATCAATTCCTTGAACGTTTACAGCTCTACATGCATCTCAGTCACTGTCACTCCTAATTTGCAACATTCAGTATAATAACCAACAAATATTTTTTTATTGTGACAATAAAGAATTATCCAATGGGTTAGGAAGAAGGAACGTTTTATCATCTTTGGTTGACTTGTAAAAAAGCAAAGAAATTTTGGGAACAAATACATATCATTATTCAAAAAATTCTTAAGGTAAATATAATAAAAAAAACAGAATTATATTTATTAGGAATAATGGAGGAAGAATTGGAGAAAAAGCATGGAAACTTATTATTATATATGATTACTACAACAAGAATTTTGTATGCTCAATGCTGGAAGAAAGAACATATACCAAAAATAGAGGAATGGATGATTAAACTATTAGATCTAGCACAAATGGCAAAATTAACAGTCTCGATGAAAGATAAAAATATTCTGAAATTTAAGGAATTATGGCAGCCACTTATCGATTACATGGAAATAACTGAAAAAAATGAAGCTATGACTATGGGTTTTACAGATTAAGGAAATAGTTAAATAGAAATAATGGTAATATAAAGAAAAATAATGATAAGAGATTATTAAAAGATAAATATAAGTATATCTATAGTTTTGATAGTCGGAAACCTTTTCTTTTAATAGAAAAAAAAATTGGCCTTTTTTTCTTCTTTTACTTCTTTGTGTTTTTTTTGTTTTTCTTTTTATTGATTTTTTTTCTTTCTCTTCTTTTTTGTACCTCTTTTTTATACTTGTTGTATATATTTAATGTATTTGTTGTCATATGAAGTTGTAATGTATTTTAGTAAATAAAGGTTATTTAAAAAAAAAGAATTATCCAATGGGGGCCCTCCAATTGTGTTGGATTTCAACACCATTTTCTGCCCTCTAGGCCGGGAATGGCATTGAAAGTCCAGCATAACAGGAGGACACCAAGCTAAGATACATAACACAATTTGGATAGTGAAGCAGCTTTGCCATTTTGGAAATCTCATTTCACTTAGATTATTATCCTTAATAAACAGGAAGATCTATTCCAGTTGTCTGTAGCTTGAATCATGTCAACTGGATTTCTATTTTCTCAGTGGAAACGTTTCGCTCCTTATCCAAGGAGCTTCTTCAGTCTGAGCAAAGTTAGTAAGGGAATCCTTAAATATGTTTCTAGGTGGCTGTGTGACCTTGCACCTGGGGCTAGGTCATGGTTATTTTGAGATGTTTATTTCTAAGTCCCTTTATCATCCAAAGGAGGGATTTAGAAATAAACATCTCAAAATAACCATGACCTAGCCCCAGGTGCAAGGTCACACAGCCACCTAGAAACATATTTAAGGATTCCCTTACTAACTTTGCTCAGACTGAAGAAGCTCCTTGGATAAGGAGCGAAACGTTTCCACTGAGAAAATAGAAATCCAGTTGACATGATTCAAGCTACAGACAATTCCACCTGGATGACTGAGAACCTTCATAGACATCTATTCCAGTTGTTCAACCCTTATGAATGTCTTTTCTAGAAACTCTTAGCTTTGGATCCAATTTTCAAAATTTTCACTGCTTATTCTAAAATTTAGGAGCACATAAAAATCAAAGCTTTGAATTATAATAAAACGTAATACAACTTTCCCAGATACAAGTTTTTATGATCAGACTAATAAATACTTTTTATTAGTTACTATAGAATCACCGAAAATCTGGACATTTTAAATGAAATGATGTTTAACATTAACTGTTCAGACAGTTACAGAATACTATTTGGTACAAACTTGGAAATTATGATATTGAGAATTGCTAATCCAAATACGTGACAATAAGTTAACCACTAATGAATTGACATTGAGTTCTAAGTTTTTAACAGATTGAACAGTTTGGATGAAATCTAATAATCTGTAATCTAGAGATGCACAGCAGTATCTTATAGTGTGATATCCATTGAGGTTTGGACCATATGAGTTCACCACTACAAATGCAGTTTCAAGAGTCGATGCCTATCATTTTGATAAACTGAAAAGTCTAATTCTTCACAAGGGGTGCCTATATCTCAGGGTTAAAATGTGTACAAAGCAGGCACATGATGAAGAATGAATGGCAACATTTACCACAAAAAGCAACTACATTTTTGACAGTCCACTTGTGTATCCAAGTTGATCCCTCACCCCCCATTTCTACTCAGAGGGAACTTATTTCATTACAAGTTGCAGCAAGCCAGTGAGGCCTCCTGCTCACAATATAAATATTTCCATTTGTAGTTTCATCAAAGGTAACCATATGGAAGAAAGATTCCACATCGGCAATTCCAAAAGCTAAATTGGTTTACTCTAACCAACAGTGTATTTACTGCAGTAGCCGTTCAGAACAGAAGAATGTTTGACTCAGTCAAGATGGATCATTGAGAAAGAGTGAGGCTGTTTGGGGCGATGTTACTTCTTGAGTTCAATTTCAGATGCTGATAATAGCCTATACAAAGACTGAAGGTCTAAGTCATTCTTTCCATTCTCATGTCTCACTGTACAGTAACTTTTAAAACTGACCAGGAATGTACTCTTACATGCAGGGGCATGGGATGTCAGAAAATAATCAAGTTGGTGGCCACAACTGCACCACTGAAGCTCACTCCATTTTTACATGCATCACATGTGATGAACTGAAAAAGGGGTGGGCCTTTGATGCCCCTCCTTATATGCCAGAATAACTAAGCCAAACTAGATCTACTAGGATGTGACAAAAAATGTTTCTGGCACATTACCTTTCACTTCTAAAAATCCATTAAATCCCCAAATGGTACATCTTCTGGAAGGGTGTGCATGTATGTTACATATGCATAGACATACAGGTAGCTGACAGGAATAATTAGAATCTCCAGCTACTGAAATAGTAGGGGCGACAAAAGAAGAAAAATGCTTAATTTAAAATGATTAAGCATAATCACTGTGTTGTCCCTTAAAATGATTTGCTCGAGTGCCTAGCTGCCATGCAGAAGTACACAAAATAAAGGATTTTATAGGTGGATGAGAAAACACACAGTGCCTTGGTTTGCCCATAAGATGAAGTCAGTCAGTCTCACTTTGTTTCTGTCAAGATCAGAATTCATAAGACAGGGTGATAATTTGCACACTTTCATGTTATTTATTTATTTATCATATTTCTTCACCGCCCCTTTCGTACAAATGACTCTGGGCGTTTATGCCAAGCCAAAAACAAAACGCTTTTTTTTAACACAAGGGTTGGCATCTTTTCCAAGCTTGTATTATGACCTGTGTTCTACCTCTGTACCAATCTCATGACATTTCATGTATCCTAAACTTTGCAAGATCTAATATGAGATTTCAGCATTTTTGTTTGACATTTTTACCACATTCCTTTCATTTGGGAAGGGGTGATGGTTTTCTGATACCCACAGGCACTGGCCATTTTTTGTGAGTCAGGATATGGAGGACATGCCAGCAGAGGTCAAATGCAACAGGCGCAGTCTATGGTGACATCAGAAGACACCTATGTATACAAGAAAGACTGTGGTATTAGCACAAAACCACTTGTCAGAATAGCAACTAGAGTACAGTTCTGTCAATATAAATGGCCATTTGTAAAAGATATTTTAAGATTGTGATTGTATCTCACAATAATCTGAAGCATCATGCAGTTCACAGAAAAGCAAGAAGTCTCATTTTGATTACAAAGCCAAGCTCTGAGAAACACATCCTTGGAGGTTTAGACATAATTTCATCCAAATTATTTTAAGGAATTTGTTTTTGGACAGAAAAGCACTGGCAATCTTGATGTAAAGTAGTTCCCTTATATTTATGTTAATTGTAATTTTAGCACCCCAGAAGTATAGTCATCATGTACAGGATGACTGAACAAACAAAACATTATCCATGTTTAAAAACCAAATCCACCCACCTCCACACAACACTCCCCTCTCCAACTTTATATGACTGTAGATCAGTTTCTCTTACACTAACAAAAAAAGACCATGAGAAAAAGGCAATTGATATGTGGATATGAAGTTAGGGTTTTGGTTTAGTTGAGAACTGAATGGAAAAAGAAAGGTCAAATGTTAAATTTAGTCTTCAGTTTTCTCGAAAGCCGTTCAACTCAGATTGTCCAAAGGTTATGGTCAAAAAAGTTAAGATGGCATATGCAACATACATACAATAACAAGTGGAGTTTCAAGCACATTGTCACAACTGCCATCTTGTTGGGTTTTTTTAACCATACCCTGCAATCTCCTCTCAATTCAACATAATGAAGAAGAAATGTTTCAGGGGTTTATATTTTTAGAATGACAAGTTCTTAAGGATAATACAGTCCAGGTGCTTCACTGATACTTTTAACTAAACTGGCATTTCCAATCAAATACTTGGGGCTGCATTCAAACAGAATTCTAAATATTTTCTACTATGAGAATGGTCAAACCACTATTGGTCATGAAGACAAAGCAGAGTTTGTATGGCTTTGGACATGGCTTGCTTTTCTAAGCCACAGTCAGTTTTAAATTGTGATTTCTGGTCCAGACTTGTTTCCATAAATCTATACATCAGAAAAGTTGCAATCCTAGGTTTGTACATAGCAACAAAATGGAAGCAATTGTTGTATTCTTCTCCTTTATGGTGGAGAAGACAGAAGGGGTAAGCGCACAAGCCTGAGGTTATTGCTAGGTTTTACTATCTAAACTTGCTACTGTAAGTAACAAATATATATATAATATAGACCAGTGTTTCTCAACCTTGGTGACTTTAAGATGGGTGGACTTCAACTCCCAGAATTCCCCAGCCAGCAGAGCTCTGGGGAATTCTGGGACTTGAAGTCGACCATCTTAAAGTCGCCAAGGTTGAGAAAAAATAGGAGGAGGAAGGAGTATTAGGTATGTTCGCTGCCTTGAGTTAGAAAATAAATAAATAAAAATAAAACACTGATATAGACAGATACACATATATAATTTCAACATTTGCTGATACAATTATTACTCATTTACTGTGCTTAAATAAAAATCATATTAATGAGTATTAACGTCCAACTAAACTTCCAGGTTTGGTAGGGTTCTATCTATCCACACTGGTGGCAACATTGGGCTGAACTTGGCTGATCCCAGAAAGCTGAGCATTGTTATTACTTGCATGGACAACCACCAAGAAACCCCATGGGTTTTGGCTAGACCATGAAGCTGAAAAATATCCTGGAAAGTGGAGGTGGCAAACCATTGCCATGTTGTTGCCCAAAAGTATCTCAACATGGAATATCCATGAAATCAGGAGTCGTGTGTACTGGAAAGAGATTTTTACTCAGGTCTATTTTTCCATAGATGCTGTCCAGAGGCCTCTGCACCCAGGTTGCAAAGGTGTGTCACACAGGGATGGTTTCCTATCTTATTGCATATTGGAGGTTTTCCCCTCTGCAGAATGTTGAGGATGGTTATGTACTACAAGGAGAAAGACACTCCTTTCTCCATTCCCTTCTCTTCGCCTTGGAAGTCCTGTACTCCTACAGTCTGTGTCCCAGAGAGATGTTGCTTCCCTAAACTCTTGTTGTCCCAACACTCAAACTGATGCGACTAATGGTGAGTCAAATGCTAAAATATTCTGGGTTCAGCTCCTCACTTTGCACCTAGAGTCACTGTGAGTTCTAGAAGAAGGGCAACATAGGGCAGCAGCCAAATTGCTGGAAGGATCATTACCTTCCTCCAGTGACTTGCTAGAAGTATTGGCATAATTACACTATCATCTGCTGTAAGCTCATGCAAGCTATTTAAAATAAGGATCTATAACCCAAAGGCAGCGGTACTTGTGACGCACATAAAAAACAGGCAGTCCTTTGGTTGCACCATCACAACCACCATCTTGACTTTTTTGACTGCAGCTACCCCTGCCCCAAGGTCAGATCTGACTACATCAACCCTTGAAGACTTTGCTCTCCATTGTGATTTCTCATGGACAGAAAAGGAAATTCTTTCAACACAGGGAAACTTGGATCAAAGGTTTCCTAAACCATTTCACTTAATTTAGAGTGTGTTTTGGCTTGGCCCCAATTCAGCTGATTTGGAGAGTGTGATTAGTTCCTGGCTTGCCACTCCAAGGATACATTTGGCTCTTGGCTGGCAAGTGGTGTGGTAGGTAAGAAAGTTTATTTACAGTCTATCATGTGGCAGACCATGATTTAGACTAAAAGATGAAGTATACATCATTTAAAAATAAATAAATATAATAGTGTTGGTGATATTCTAACAAACATGTACAGAAAGTGGTGTCTGTAAGAGGGAGTCAAAAAAGTTACGGTGGCAGGTGTGACCGCATAATTGAAGCCCTGCCCCTTTTTAGATGTGCCACATGCCAGGACCACCACCTTGACTTTTCTGACCCTTTCTCATGGACATCCCTGGTAAGGTGCTGATAATGCAAAAGGTCTTCGATAGAGTACCACCTGAGTCAATCTGTATTAGGGATTTTTTTTCCTGTTTAGGGAATGTTTGGCTCACTACCAGGCACTCAACACCTTACTAGCTCATTATCTTCATACTACGTCAGTTTCTAAAACCCAATGTTTTTTCCGCTACTTTTATGGCTTTTTTTTAGTTACAGGATTTCCGAGTGCTATTGATTTAGATGTGTCCTAACCAAACAATGCTGCATCTTGGGCCAACGCAAGTGGCTTCAAAACAGCAGAACCTGTTTTGAATCAACTTTTTGCTCCTTCCACTTAACTGAGGTGGTGGGGATGGGGAGAATTGGTAGGCAGAAATCTATGATTGTTTTCCATCTCCTCTCCTTCAACAACTGAAGTAGTCACTTGGTTTTGTTTGTTTTCTTGGTTTTGAGGTTAAATGCTTTCACAACTGGCCAGCTGTGAATAGCCAAAACATCTTTTTGGTTTGGCACACATATATTTACCAGATTTTTTTTTAAGGAGATGTGAAAGAGCAGGACTGGTGCCTTCTCCCATCTTTGGAGTCTCATGTTATGACTTGTGACATGCATTTAAACTACAAACACAAATAATAGATACAAAACTATTCAGATTTCTCCAGGCGCTCCTGCAATTACAGCACTATTATTTATGTAGGTCTGTTGATTGTGCTCCAAGTACAGTTTTCCTTAACATGTGACTACAAAGCAGCAATTACGATGTAGAAACAGGGGGGATAACCCAGTGCAATGATGCCTCAAAAACAAAAGATGTTCTAATGAAAGTCTGCTCATTAAAAAAAAATGACGAGATTAATTGGATTTTTAAAAATGCAGGAAGATAAACTACTATGAGGAAGAAAAGACAGTAATGAATGGCAGTGCAATCCTCAAGATCCAGCAAAACCTTTCAAAAAGTACCTTGATTTCATAGAACAAATGAAACGGTATCATGGCACCTAGCCAAACTAGGCTGATCTTGAAAAAGCTAAAGAAATGAAACTTTAATTTCGGGATTTGATGATTAGAATTATGATTATAGAAATATTGTATACTAATGTTAATTTTAGAGCAAGAGGTTAATGTATCTTATATTTGTATCTGTACCAAAGAAACTGGGAAGCTACTCTTTTTCTATTCTTTTTTATTATTATTTTTCTGCACTCTTAATTTTGCTCTATTTCTGATCTTCTCGATTCTTTTTTTTTCCTGTTTCTTTATATTTTATCTCTTGTTGAAATTTAATAAAGTTTTATGGGGGGAAAAGTAAACGTGAGGATTGGTCATAAAGGTTACTTTTTCATCACCATCATAATTTTGAATTGTCGCCCAACAAGGACTACCTGTATAGCTTTTGTGTCACCCCAGTTACAGACTGGAGATCATGTTGTTATTGAGTATTTGCAATCAGCATCTCTTCTACAGAGATTATCTGCCTGTTTTTCCTGGAGATACTTCATGCAGAGCTCTTCTAGCCTGTTTTAGTATCTGGGCCTTTTCTGCCTCACCTCTTTAAAATTCCACAGGAAACAACCTACATTTTTCAGCGCCTTTTGCACTGTTAGGGGAAAGAATCTCAGGTCTGTGCAGTCTATTTGGATAGTAAGGTAACCAAAAACCATTTTAAAAATGAAAGCTGTACTTTACAAAGTGTAAATTCCTAACCAAAAAAAGCTCAGATGGTAAAAGACCAAGCACAAATTGTACTGTCCTTTCATTGGGAGAATGCTATTTTCAGAGGGTGGGAGGGAGGAAGGGAGGGGGAATGAAGAAATATCTCCTTCCTTCTCTTACAAAAGTTTTATTTATAAAATGTTTAAAAAACAAAACAACACACACACCCCAAACTTCCTAAATGCAATAAAAATTGAGGATGGGCATTTGTAAAAAACTTGTTTTTCAACCAACTGTTGAATACTATTCTTTCATAGTGACATCTTCATATTCAGACTGTACCAATGCACACAGAATGGATGATAAAGGCCTGCCAAATGTATAATATTCCTTCGATAACAGTATCTGAAAGCCTAACTTTTCAGCTGTTGTTTATTGTTTTCTTCACAATAATGCACCAGTTACCATGGTCATAGCTTGAGCTTACTATGTGAACCTCAGGAACATTTTCTTCAAGCAGAGAGCACAGCTCCCCTTCTCTAAAAACATGGTAGTAGCGCATAAAGGCTCTGGTCTCCTGTCCATTAACGGCACGGTCTTCCACCGCCACAGCTGATTCTACAACAGACTCACTAGAGCCAACAGATGACATCCTTTTAAAGGCTTTTCCTGCAAAAGAACGACTATTGCTTTGATGACTACAGCTGTTCTTTATGTTTTCCACAGAACTGCTTAGAAATGAGGTTTCCCCATTGCAGTGTTGGACTAATGTAGCTGGCTGACCGTTAAAACCCCTCAGTGACCCTGAAGCTGTCAGCCACTGGATTTTTTTACAAGCCACACACTTTGTAAACACATCATCATAGTGATCTAGCTGTTGTTCTTTCAGCAATGCTGCCTGGCACCCCAAGTCCAAACTGCAATGTCTGAATGGCTGAACAGAAATGGTGTTGCTTGTCCATCCCACCACATTCTTCAAAGGTTCCATCTTTTCATTTTGCTTTCTTAAGGCAGACTCATCAAGAGATCTGGATGAAAACCAGGAACGAAAAGATCTCCCAAGGGCACTACAAAACCGTTTTTCTTCATCTTCAGAAATTTTCACACAGCAGGATCCAGCTAAGCAGTTGCCCATTCTCTGGGGATGTTTCTGATCAAGGGTACCAGGGTTGCTGCATTTGGAATCCATTGGTCCCGTCTGAGATTCTATAGGTGGTGTAATATCAGCTTTATGCCCGGGTTTATTGGATTCTGAAAGCAGTCGTGAACACAAGGCTTCGTTCCAAGGAACAAATATGTCCTGTTTCTCAAAATGCCGATTTTTTTGCTCCATAGCCCAGACGTAAATCATCATTTGGCCACCTGGTACCAGCACCCGGACCATTTCTTGGATCGCCTGGATTCGTCTTTGCTTTGTGGAGAAATGGTGAATCACTGAGAAAGAAGAGGAAATATGTTCTATCGTTAGGGATGTGTATATTTTGAGTTAAACGTCTTTACAATTATGTACCAGAACACTGTTCCTTATGCAGCATTTTCTGTATTTGCAAAATTAATCCTTGGTTCTACTATTTTGTATGGTAAAACTGGAAGATAACCTTGCCAGCTATAAGAAGACCAAAAAGCTAAGCAACTCATAAAATCCCTTGCCTTCTGGCCTAATTTGTTTATTTCCTCTATTTTCTATTTGTGGGAGATTACAGGAAATGCTGCTATGGACTAGACTGGGAAGTAAAAAAAGAAAAAAAAACCTACATGAAGACAATGACAGACATCTTCCATTTTGTTGCCAATAGCAGCAACAGCAGCTGCAATACTACCAATAATAATAATAATAATAATAATACAGGTATGTCTGTGTGGTCACCAGACTGAGCTTGAATCAAGGGAGACTTTATCTTTTTTAACTTTTTTTAAATTAAATTTTAAAAACATTACAATTATCATCTCTTGAAAAACAGTAGCTATTAATTTGTGATATTTCATATAAACAAAATAGCTATATAAATATATATCTATTGTACTGAAAATTATATACTTCAAAGCGGAAACCTATTATATAGAAAAACCTGTATGGTGAAAAAAGACTCATATTAAACTACCTAACGGGGGGAAGAGACAAAAAACAAAAGAAAACAATTAAACAAAACTAAGAAAAAACACACGAAACATACCTAAATTATATCTAAAGTTTAAAATCAGGCTAGGGAAATGATTTAATTATTTTCAATTTCATCATCACCATTCCATTTTTTAACAAAGCATGGAATGTAGATAATACAGAATCTTATCATCCAGTCTTGTCTCGTCTCTCTTTCTTTGCAAAGCTAATTCGAAGGCTGAAAGGAAGACTTCATCTTACCTATTTTCTGAGATTTTAGCAGATGTTACTCTCACCATGTCTAATTCACTATAATCACTTCTAAACTTTGCAAATTATCAGTGTTTATGGAAACAAATGCAGACTGTGGCTTAGGATTCCAATGTTGATTCCCCAACAACCTTTTTTTTTCTGTTTCAGGGATATCACATTTTCCCACTTTAGACAAAACACTTTCTGTTGTTGCTGGAAAAATGCAATTATATCTGTACCTAATTCAGTTTGGTCTGCTATGTACCTAGGCAGTTTACCTCTTTAACTTCCTGATATATCACTCTCTCTAATCAACTAAGCATTGCATCCTCTTGCTGCTTCCAGCCCAAGCAAGTTATTCTGTGCACCCTCCCCATTTCTAATCATAGGGAAATAATTTATGCCTGTTCATTTTTGCAGAAGGTTCCAAGTTTGCTTATACCCAGCTAAGTTCAATTAAAAGGTCAGGTATAAAATGAAGAGAAACATCTTTGCTTAAAATTTCCAAGTGCTGCTCAGCCTATTGGGATGGGCACTTTTTTCAACTGGAAATTCTGAGAACCAGACATCGGGCCTTTGCCCTGGGTGTTTACCCTATGGGAAAGGGCTGATCTATTCAGGGCCGCAACTAGGGGGGGAAAGCGGGGTATGTGCCCCGGGTGCCATGCTGGGGTGGGGGGCCAAAATGCTTCTTTCGACGGCCAGCCCTGAGGGAGGCCTGCACTCCTGTCGCCGCCGGGGCATTGCGCGGCTGGGCTCGTCCGCTCCCCGGGGATGGCCGCAGGCTCCGGGGTGGCCACAGGGCCGTGCTTCCCCAGCGCCGCTCCAGACTGTCCCGCTTGGGAGCACGGCAGCGGGCAGCTCGCTCTGCCTGGCCCGGATGGGCAGATGGGAGCACAGCGGGTCCTTCCCCCGGAGCTGGGGGCGCGAGAGAGATTGCAGCCAGGGGCTTGTCCTGGGGGAGCCCCGTGCTGCTTCGTGGAGGGGGGTCTGCATTGGGGGTCGGGGGGAACTCGACCCTGCAGGGGGATGCGGAATCCATGTTTGCCTCGGGTGACACAGACCCTAGTTGCGGGCCTGGATCTATTCATAAATTAGCTACCCAGAGAACATGGCCTGTCCAAATATATATTTGGGGATGATCTTTCCTACGACATCCTCAGAATATTCTTTCCTATCTCAGTTTACCTTTGTCTTTTTTTTTCCTGCAGCCATGCACCGTTCTTATTTTTTAAGAATGCATATATAAATTCCCTGAGCTGGACTGACAAACAGCCTGACTTCCTATTATCTAGTCTTCCTGTAATTAGTAAATTAGGAAATACTAATGTAGTATCATGTGGTGTGTATTGAAAGTGTTTCCTCTTATCTCAGCTGTTCAAGCAATTAAAATCTCTTACCTCCCACAGAGATGATGGCATTGAAGCACAGATCCCGAAAAGGGAGGTGTAGGTTATCACAGATCATTACTTCACAGCCTTTATTTCTTGCAATCTCGATTAAGGGGCCACAATAATCGCATCCAAGATTATACACTAGGCGGTTGACATCAAGATATTTTCCAGTCCCACAACCTTAAGCCGAACAAAACAGAAACACTGATTATGCAAGAAACCAGAAAATCAAACAGACGACCATGGCCCTCAGCTCATATGGGAACACCAAGAGAGTCCTGCTTAGCTCCTCTGGGCATCCCTAAAAACTGAAACATGGGCAGTTACCGCAGGATTTTTGCACTTTCACTCGAACCTCAAGAATAATAGTGGATTTTCTAACTTGGGGAAATGCCTAGAAAGAACATAAACACCCCTCCCTACTGGAAATGGACCAGAGTCCTGCCAACAAAAAGGAGGCCTGGAAGAAATTCCACAGCAGGGTCCTTTGGGGTTGGTTTCCTTCATAAGTCCTCCCTCTGTGCTCTGTGTGAAGAATATAGGGCTTTAAAATGGACCCTTAAGATCGAGGGGAAGGGATGTTATATGACTTCCACCCCTGCCCCCGGAGGGGAGGAACATCCCTCTATTTCTACACAGTGTGGATCCTGTGTGGTCTAAAGTACACAGATCCATGAGTTCAATTCTTGGGAGAGGGTTTGAATCATACAGAATGGCTACCTACATCTGAGGAGACCCCTCAGGTAGCTACCTCTGGCTACCTACATCTGAGGAGACCCAAATAAGACAAAACTGGTCAAGTAATGCCTACCTCCTGGTGGTCAATGTAATTAAGATCAGGGTTATCCACCTTTCTGGTTGTTTTCCTCCCCACATTCCAACCGGTCATTCTGCCTATGTGCTCCCCACACACTTGTGATTCTCTTGCCAGCCCTTTTCCTCCATCTCATTCCAGACCTCTATCTAGAGCTTTATTTTTTTAAAAAAAAAAAAAAACAGAACTTACCTATATCTGCAATCAGGCTGCCAGGCTTCTGTTCAAGTAAAAACTGTCGAACCCGAGGCCACGCTTTGCCTTGCAAGTCATTGAGATAAGAGGCTGTGCTTTCGTAGACCTTATGGACGTGCTGCTTTTCTAGCTGGAAGGCCTCATGGTCCATTCTACAAGAAACCACAGACCGAGTATGTATTAAAACAGTAATAATACCATGAACTATGATTAATTTCTAGAAACACAGCAATGGTATAGTATAATGGTCAATCCACTATAACAAGCTGAACAACTTGAGGCCCCAGGATTTAATGCCCACCCCCCTGTGCCAACCACCCCCGGGCCAAGTTCCTAGAATCTCTTTCAAAGTAGCTATCAAATCAGAGTATCCGGAAGCTTCAGCTGGTGCAGAATGCAGCGGCGCGAGCGGTTATGGGTGCCAGGAGATCGGCACATGTGACACCTCTGCTACGCGAGCTGCATTGGGTGCCAGTTTGCTTCCGGGTCCAATTCAAGGTGTTGGTGATCACCTTTAAAGCCCTACATGGCATAGGACCAGGGTACCTGAGGGACCGTCTCGTCCCGATAACGTCGGCCCGCCCCACCCGTGCATGCAGAGAGGGCATGCTTCGGACCCCCTCAACAAGAGAATTCCATCTAGCGGGGTCCAGGAGGCGTGCCTTCTCTGCAATAGCGCCCGCCTTATGGAATATCTTGCCCCCGGAGGTGAGACTGGCCCCCTCCCTCCTGGCCTTTCGGAAGGCCCTTAAGACCTGGCTCTGCCACCTGGCCTGGGACGACGGAGGTGGTAGTGCCTCCTGGGGTTGGCTGGCCCCATAGCTCTACTATCTATTCTGCGGGTCCAAGCCCATCCTGGATTTTATTTTATTATGTTTTGTTTGTGTTTTTAGATATTTTGTATAGTTTTTAAATTTTTATTTATTGTAACCCGCCCAGAGTCCCTTGCATGGGAGATGGGCGGGGAATAAATTTGAAAAATAAATAAAATAAATAAATAAATTGTAAATGTTTAATGAAACAGAAAATGGAAATACATAGGAGTCTTCACATGAACTGTACTTAATTGAACAACATTTGTATGTAAATTAAACTGAAGCAAATTTAGCCTCATCCTAGAATCACTCACTTTTGCATCATGTCCCACCATTTTTTAAAATGGTGATGCCTGACATGCCATGTAAAGAACCAGGGGGGCCCTATCTTCCAAAAGATATTCCTGCTTTGTATCACCAGTAAGAAAAACTCTTAAACTCAAACTCACTCATTTCCCAAGCTATGTCTCAGATCATTTCTACACAGAGACGTATTGTTCCATCATTTCCCTCCAAAGCTTGCCTTCTTGCAGAACAAGCTCACTGCTTCTTGACTCCGACCAGCAGCTTGGTTAGTGCTTCTTCATTTCTTCCCCATGCAAGCTACCATTTGCAAAAAAATGGTAAAGCAAAGCCTAGCATAACATTTAACAGATTCCTGCTTAATAACAGGAGTAGAGACAGCACAATCCAAAATATCACAAGCTGTACAGTTTCATTTATCAATAGTGATAACTTCTAGGCCATCTAACTGATCTTTTTTTATTAAAGAATTTTATTAAGCATAGAGCATAAATAAAAACTACAATAAAAAAGAAAAAGCTACAAAAAAAGAAAAAAAAGTGAAAAACACAAGAAAAAATTTTTTTTTAGATTACATAAGAAGTAACTTCCGACTTTCAACAACAAGAATATATAGCAATTCCCATAATTAATCCCTTTCTCCAAATTTAACCAAAATCACATTGTTTCTATAAAACATTCCATGGACATTATGTAAATCAATAAAAGCAAATGCTTCTTCCTCTTTTATATATAAAAATAAACAAATATATAAATCTTCAAATCAACTTCTCCCCCCCATATAAACTCATTTATAAAATGTTTCCCTCCTATCACTATTCTATATATTTCTGGCCACTATGTTAATCGTTTTTTAAAAAAATAACATTTAAATTATCTACTTTTATACTTAATACTACAATCTTACCCCATTAAACCTTAAAAATCAAACTTTAAATCATTAAAAAAAATAGAATCATACAACCTTATACTGTTATTTCAATCTTACCCCTATTAAACCTTAAAAAACAAACTTTAAATCATTACAAGAAACTTTAAGCCATTACAGAAAAATAAAATCATAAAGCCTTAAAATCAATCTACATACAGTACTTATTCTTAATTTTAACAATCAAATTGTAAAAACATTTTTAAAAACATTTAAATTAACTACTTTTATACTTAATACTATTATTTCAATCTTACCCCTATTGAACCTTAAAAAACAAACGTTAAATCATTACAAGAAACTTTACTTATTCTTAATTTTTATCCCACCTCAAAATAAACCAAAGCATTTATTTGTCTCCACAAATAAATTATAATAAATAATAAAGATAATAAATTATCTTGTGTATAAATTATACACAAGAGTTTTTTTATGGACAGATTAAAAAAAACCCAGCTATCTCCCCTACAGTCTCAACAAAAAATTTCCCACATGACCGAGCTATCTCAATTTCCAAACAAACCCTGTAATAAACAAGCCATTTTTCTTCTTGAAAGCCGAATTGTAACTCCTTCATGTCTGTCGTTTCTTCACCATCTGGATTCTCGCAGTCAGGAGGGATACTTCTTCCTTGATGAATCTCTTCCTCTCCCTTCAGAAAATCCTCAATTGATTGATACATTTTAAAAGCAATATCCTGTACTTCTTGTAAAGTAGCTTGAACAATTTCATGGAAAATCTTGTTAAAGTCAACAGACTGCTCGGCTCGGAGCTCTAGGGTTGTTTTCTTAAGGCCGTCCATAATTCAAACAGTAAAGTTTGGCACCTTCTGCTGATGTATATAAACTAGTGCAGAGCTTTCCAAACTGTGTGTCGCGACACAAAAGTGTGTCGCCACACACAGCGTGGTGTGTCGCCACACCACCCGGAAGCGGCGGCGCGCGCGTGCACGGTGGCAGTGGCAGCCGCTGCCGCCACCGCCGCGCACGCACGTGCCACCACACGCCCCCCGCGCCGCCACACGCCCCCCGCGCCGCCGCACGCGCGCGTGCCGCCGCACGCCCCCCGTGCCACCGCCGTGCATGTGTCGCCGCATGCCCCATTGTGTCGCCGGCACACGCGCGTGCGCCGCCACCACATACTGACCCGTGTCGCCGTGCCCGCCGCTGCCCCGCCGCCGGCGTGTCGCCAGCGGCGGCACTTTGGAAAGCCCTGAACTAGTGGGTTAATAAAAGGCTTCCAGAGGCTAAAATACAGCATCCAAGGCAAGTGAACAGACAACTGAAAGCTAAAAACATCAAATTAAATGTGTAGGAAAATATAAAGTCCTTCAAACTAGATAGAAAAATAATAACGGAGAGATGATTATTTATTCTCAGTCCTCCTTAAATTTGAACAGAAAACAAGCTACCAGCTAGAAAAAAAAAATAAACCTCCTCCAGAAACAATGTTATTCAGCACCAAGAGATTTGTATCTTCTTGTTGTTAAAAACCTCTCTTGGGGTCCAAGAACTTAAATATATACAAACTAGGTGATTTGGAAATGAAAAAGGCTCAACCTAGTGTCCCAAAGGGGCTGCAGCGTGGTCTGGAAATGATGGCATCCCCGACTCCCATCTCCTCTTACCGGAATAATGCCAACGCTGTTGACAATCTTCAGGCTACAAGGTGACATTATGAAGTGCAAATGGGATGATTCCAAGTGTTTTCTGTCCATGAAAACACTCTAGGGCAGAGCTTTCCAAACTGTGTGTTGGGACACATTCGTGTGTCAGCTGCAGTGTCTGGGTGTGTCGCAGCTATTGCTGCCTCCAAGCTCTGCCAGGATTCCGCGCAGGTCCTAGTGCCTGCCTTGTGCCTTGATGCCTCCAAACCTGCCCTGCCAGGATTCCGCACAGGTCCTAGCGTCTGCCTTGTGCCTGGCTGTCTCCAAACCTGCTGTGATTCCGCACAGGTCCTAGTGCCTGCCTTGTGCCCTCCTGTAAGAGTGTGTCGCGGAGTGATGCCCTGCTGTAAGAGTGTGTCACCAACATGAAAAGTTTGGAAAGCTCTGCTCTAGGGCAACAGAAAAAGCCTGCCTGTGCCTCCAAAAAGAATCCACGCTGTTAGGTCTGCCTGCTGATCTTGCGAGCAGAGTGTTCAGTCGGCCATCTTTTCACTGGAAGTCCACCATCTACCTGATCTTGAAATAGCTAAGTATGGTCAGGATTGCTGATATTTGAATAGGAGTCTGCCAGAAATTTCCAGGGCTGTAAGCTAGACAAGGAAATCTAAATAATATTCCAAAAGAAAGCAATGACAAACCACTTTTGTACTGTTGCCAAGAAAACTACATGGACATTTTCATGGGTAGAGCTCAACTGGAAAACATCTTTATTTTTACCTAACCAAAGTCACTTTAGTGAGCTGGTTGCCATTATTTCAATAGAGTCAAATTGTGTGATTATGATCAGAAGCTGCATCACAGTCATTTGTGTGGGAAGTAAACACTTCCCACAAGTGCAACTTCCTTTTCTGGAATCCACAATTTTTTTCACAACCCCACCCCCACAACCCCACCAGGAGAAGCTGGGAAAGAGTCACAGCTGCAAACTGAAATTCTCCAGTTAAAAGTATATGATGAAACCACTAGAAAAATTTAAAAATTATGCAAAAGCTGTTGCCTTCCATCACCTGCAGAAGGCCAAAACTTGTTAATCTCCAAGGAATCAAACAAATGTTTCCAAGATATCAAACAATACATAAAGGAAGTGGAATATTCAGTTATTAAACCAAAATACAGACACATTTCAAATCTCTTAATTTTCCAAATTACCACAACCTGAATACCAGACAGCTTTTAAAAAATGAACAAAAAGCCTTCTTCTAACTCCACTTCTTTCCGTCTCAGTTCAATATAAATGGCACAAGCAAAGGAATCATGAACTACAGATCACATATACACTTATATCTAGAAATTATCATATTGCTCTACTTCCACAGAGGTACATTAAGGCTAAAGCCTTATTACTTTTAATATAAAAGGCCCAGATGCCTAAGGAAAAAAAATAAAATTTTAGTGAGTTGGTTAGGTAAAGGTAAAGGTTTTCCCCTGCACAGTTGCGTCTGACTCTGGGGGCCGGTGCTCATCTCCGTTTCTTAGCTGAAGAGCCAGCACTGTCTGAAGATGCTTCCGCGGTCATGTGGCCGGCATGATGCGCACAGAACGCTGTTACCATCCCACCAAAGTGGTACCTATTAATCTATTTGCATTTGCATGCTTTCGAATTGCAGGGTTGGCAAGAGCTGGAGCGAGTGTGGGAGCTCACTCCGTCACGCGGCACTTGGGTATCCAGCTTGTTACAGGTTACAGTTGGTAGAGTTGGTTACAGGTCTGCATTATCACTATGTGCTTATGCTCTATGCTGAGGTCTGCACTATGCTATGTGCTTATGCTCTACATACAGAGGTACATTGCAGGAGGTATGTTGCTGGCCATTCAAAGTGGGTGCTGAGGGCAAAGGGGTTCTTTGCCCCTTAAAAATCCATGGAAGCCATGGAGAATTAAGCCTGTTCTTATTTGTCAATCCAATTTAAATTTCTTGGACCTACCTCAACCCTTACCTGCAGCAGCTCTCTGGGTTTTATGACCAGGAGGAGGCTTAAAATGGAGCAGTCAGCACTTGTCTAATTGCTCCATCCATAGGGATGCATCAGAGAATTGGTTTTGGATTTTTTTTCCTCTGGAGTACCTGCCCAGATCTGGCCCATTTTCAAGCTCAATTTTCCTTTTGCCGGCTTCTCTTCCCACGCCGAATTTGGTCTCGTTCTGTGTTATGAGAGTTGTCCTGCTGATGGACCGAGTCCTGAGCCCTTTGACATAATTTCTTCCCAACACTCTGTTGGGTTGCCCAGGTGTGAATGGGAGTTTTAAAAAGTCTTTAACTTATGGAGCATCTCAGCTAGGATGAAGTCAGTTGGTCAACCCTTTCTACCTCAGCAGCAACTTCTTTCCATTCTCATTTACCCCATGAACAATCAGGCTCATTTTAATAGATTACAACTGCTGCTGGGTATGAAGCCTGTCTGTGTGTTAGTGAATAAGATGTTATGTGTTATTTGTATGCAGGTGTGCGTCTGTATAGGAAGAGGAAGAGTTGGAATGGCCCTGCCTCCATTTAGCTTTGGCTCTAATTATGGCTGGTGGGTAGCCTTGGAAGCTAAAAATATTTCCTGTCCCATGCACTAAAGAGTTTCACCATTGAATATGGCAGAAAAAAAATAGCTTCCAGGTCTTCTGTGTTACTTACACCAAGGCACAGGGATACCTAACTTTATCCTCACACCATTTTTGTCATATTAATTAAACAGAGGGTCCAGCAATTGCATAAGAGCTTCTGTGATACTAGCCATAAAAATTAGGTTGTCCTTCATAACCCCCTCTCACCCCCCAATCTCACCCCTCATCCTCACAGCCTGCGGTTATTAGTTTTATTCCATGGTTTATTGCCCTCCCCTGAATTCAAATGATCCTTTTTTTCCAAAGAGGATCTAACCGGCCAACTGAAATTTTAATCCCTTCTACATCAACTACATCTTGTAACTGGGCTGCTTAGTTCATCCCATTGCAGACCTGGTTTGTGGGTGTACAGAAGTCTGGAGATGGCCTTGAAGAAAATATGTGGCAATTGTTAGGAAAACAAGAGCTTCACCTGGAAAACAGGAAGGCATGAGAAAGAAACTCAATATTATCCTTCCTTGACTCTCTTTGGTATAAGTTATTTATAAAAATAATAAAGGCGGGATAAAAATTAAATAAATAAAAATAAATAAAGAGTGAGTGAAGGAGAAATGCTGTTGGCTTTCAAGATTCTGTTATTATAGCCTATATCGATACTATAGCCTATATAAGTAAAGGTTCCCCCCGCAGATTTGTGCAGTTGTGTCCGACTCTAGGGGCCGGTGCTCATCTCCGTTTGTTAGCCGAAGAACCAGCATTGTCCGAAGATGCTTCCATGGCCATGTGGCCGACATGATGCACGCAGAACGCTGTTACCTACCCACCGAAGTGGTACCTATTTATCTACTTGCATTTGCATGCTTTCGAATTGCTAGGTTGGCAAGAGCTGGGACGAGTGCAGGAGCTCACTCCATCATGCGGGGCTAGGGATTTGAACCTCCAAACTTGTGATCTTACCCACTGAGCCACCATGCCCCATATAGCCTATATATGTATACATACACATACACATACACATACACATACACATACACATACACATACACATATACATAGGCTATATAGCCAGTATCAATAAAGTAGAGTTCTAGTATTTCTTTTGGTGTCTCTTTCATGACCTAGTTATCTCCAAGAGCTGGCAGTGGGGATTCAATGCAAATAAGACTCTTCAAAGCTTTCCTGTACTCACAGAGGATGAGTCCTCTTAAATGGTTCATAAAGAGCAGTCAAAGTATCCTTTCCTCTCCTCTGGAAACTTTTTCTTCCACCCCTGGAACAAGCTGCTCAAACCACTTTAGGGAATTGCCAGCTGATGCCAACAGTGCATTATATTTTCTTGGCTGAAAGTTGAAACTGAAGTCTTCAGGCAAAGCCCAAAGTCAACACAAACTTTTTCCAGGGATTCTTCAATGGTGATGTGGATGCCTGAATAAATTCTGGATGAATAGGTAGCATGTGAACTGCAATTCAATAGAAATGGCATTGAAATAGAAAGCAGCACTAGGTTATTTAAGAACCCCAGGTATAAATAACATGCTTAAATAACAGCTTATATTACCTTACAGGGGCATGCGGAGGAATTTGTTCAGCATCTGTTGGACAAAGTCACTCGGATTCGCTCGGAGTTGGACACCGGCCTTGTTACAGGTCCAAAGGAGATGCCTGGGGGAAGTCTTGCCCAGTTATTTGGGAACAATTTGAGCCTGTTGGACCTGAGGAAGTGGACAAGGTCCTTAGGACTGTGAGCTCAGCCACCTGCTCTTTAGATCCATGCCCCTCCTGGCTTGTTAAAGCGGCCCGGGGGGAGGTGTCATGTGAGTGGGTTCTAGCAGTGGTTAATTCTTCTTTGAGGTTGTTCCTTTGCCTCTTAAGGAGGCCTTGGTTCACCCCTCTTCAAGAAGCCATCACTGGATCCCACAATACTAGACAATTTTCATCCAGTATCTAACCTCCCCTTTCTGGGGAAGGTGGTTGAGAAGGTGGTTGCGCAGCAGCTTCAGAGGACCTTGGAGGAAGCGGATTATCTGGATCCCTTTCTGTCGGGACAGAAACAGCATTGGTTGCACTTTTCGATGACCTCTGGCAAGGGCGGGATGGGGGTTGTGCATCCATTCTTGCCCTACTTTACCTCTCTGCAGCTTTCAGTATCAACCATGGTATCCTTCTGGATTGGCTCAGGGGATTGGGGGTGGGTGGCACAGTGTTGTGCTGGTTCGCCTCCTTTCTCCAGGGTCGATTCCAGTCGGTGGTAATTGGGGAGGAGAGATCCTGCCCTTGGCCCCTACTATGTGGGGTGCCACAGGATTCGGTGCTCTCTCCTCTTCTATTCAACATCTACATGAGGCTGCTGGGTAAGCTCATCCGTCGCCATGGGGTGAGGTATCATCAGTACGCTGATGATACCCAATTATATATCTCTTCCCCTGGCGAATTAAGCTATGCCATGAACGTCTTATCCTGGTGCCTGGAGGCTGTGTGGATCTGGGGAACAACAAACTTCAGCTGAACCTTGGCAAGATTGAGTGGCTTTGTGTTTTGGGGCCTGCTGGTCCTGGGACTATGCCATCTTTGGTGCTGGATGGGGTTGCACTGCCCCAGACAGACCCGGTGTGCAATCTGGGGGTCCTCCTGGACTCATGACTCCTGCTCGAGGAGCAGGTGGCAGTAGTGGCTAGGAGGGCCTTTGCACAGCTTTGTGTTGTGCACCAGTTGTGCCTGTGTCAGCTGTTCCAGGTAAACCAGACAGGAAACACGGCTAGATGAACTAATTCTACTTTATAGTAAGGCTACATTAACAGAATCTTGCAAGTCTGAAAGTACAAATCTCCCGCCCTCCCTATTTATTGCTTGAATGGTCAGGGCGGGTCTTTCCCAAGTTTCTTCTTTAGACTGTTACCCTCTCGTGGACTACTTTTCCTTTTATCTGATCGTTCCCTAGGCAGCTGTGGTGGATTCCGACGCTGCCGCTGGTTCCCAGGGAGGGAACGGATTCCAGTGAGATAAGCGGATTCACAGCCTGGACACTGTTACTGGGAAAGTTAAGAGGTTCAAGGTAGCTCCACCCTAGAGCCTTCCTAGGTTATTTCCCCTTAGGTTAGTTAGAGTAGCTTTAGTCTGGCAAGATTCTGTCTATACGGTGAGAACAATAAAGAACTAGAGTTGGAATTCACTGACTCGGAGTCGTTCTTGGTCTGGGCCCGACAGCAGCATCTCTTCCCTCTGTTTTCCAAGGTCACCCTCACATTCCATCACATCCCATTCCTGGATCAGGGGGCTCTTCTCACAGTCACTCATGCCCTAGTCACCTCCTGATTGGACTACTGTAATGGGCTCTACATGGGGCTGCCCTTGAAGAGTATCCAGAAGCTTCAGCTGGTGCAGAATGCTCTGCAAGCTGGATTGGTTGCCAGTTTGCTTCCGGGTCCAATTCAAGGTGCTGGTTTTAACCTTTAAAGCCCTTCATGACATGGGGCTAGGTTATCTGAGGGACTGCCTCTCCCCAATTATATCTGCCCATCCCATCAGACCAGATCTGGTAGAGAAGGCATATTGCGGGTCCTGTCCTCTAGGGAACTACACTTGGCGAGTCCCAGGAGATGGGCCTTGTCTGCCATAGCGACCGCCTTATGGAATATTCTCCCCCCTTGAAGTGAGGTTAGCTCCATCCCTGTTAATGTTCCAGAGGTTCCTCAAGACCTGGCTATGTCATCAGGCCTGGGGGTCCCAGGGGACTGGTGAAATCCTAAGATGGCTCCCCTATTGCGATTAACATTCACTTTTCTTGTGCCTTGTAGTTTTTATATTTTAATTATGATTGTTTATATATATATATATATATATATATATATATATATATGTTTTAATTAATTGCTGTACACCACCCAGAGTCACTTTGTGTGAGATGGGCGGCCATATAAATTGGATAAATAAATAAAATAAATAAATATGCAAACTGGTCTCATACATTACACCGAGTCATAATCTGTCTTTTTATTTGCAGCTTAGTGCAGTGTATGGACCTGACTGCTACGCCTTAGACTAATTTATGAACAAAGTCACTAAAGCTCAATCAACAAACCATAATTTAAAAAAAACGGGGGCTTAGGATGATATCAATCAGCATTTTGCCTAAAGAAGAGAAGCTTGCAACTCTGTCTTCAGAACAAGCTGGTTTAGTGCTGAAGGGCCAAACTGGGCAGAGAAGTGTACATGACTCCTATGGCAGATCAGCTTTCCTGCAATCCACTTGGTCAAACAGCACTGAAAAGGACTCTCCAAGTGGAGTAACATATATACTGTGAATATCTCCAAGTTAACAGGCCCTAAGTGACTGGGCCAGCTCCCACCTAGAAAAGCTCTATGTCTCTCAGAGTGTATGGCAGGGATCTTGGCTTCTGTAACAGAAAGAGAGCCAGGCTCTGCTATGATGATACTCTTGTCATCTGGCATCAACCATGACATCAGTTGTTAAATAATATCAGCAAGCTGCCCAAGGGCCACATCAGTAGCAAAAAGACATGATTTGTTTATTTAGCCCTTGATTTTCTGATTGCTGCCAGGGATGTGGAAAGAGCAAAAGCCACCATCTGGCCACTGGAAAAGAAAATCCAGAAGCTTTCGGGATATGAGGCCAGTTGAATCTGGACTTGATGTGCATAGCAACAACCTTTGCCAGGATCCACTGCAGGAACTGGTCCAGCTGGGAAGTCAAAAAAGGGCCATGATTGTTGCCATCGCTCTCTCTTTCTCACACATACACCCCCACCCTCACACAATACTTCTATGTATTACTGTAGAAAAAAATCAGCAGTGAGTTTCCACGACTGAGAAAACTTCTGGGACATTTTTGTGTTTTGTTTCCATTATTAAAACATACTCTCAGCCCCAAGTAAAAAGCAGACATTCATTTCCATACTTCCCCTTGATACCCTTTTTTATCTTTATATATTTTCTTCTTTTAACGTTACTTGATCTTTGTTGCTTCAATGACTATACATCTTTACACAGAAGCAGCAGTGGAGATTAAATGATAAATTAAATAAATAAATAATGATAAATGTGTAAATAATGGTAAATAAATAATGGTAGATGAGCATAGAACTGTAGCCTAAATTATTCCAAATCAATGCATCGTTCTGTGGACATAAATCATAGCAGTTTGAGTCTGCATTAGATAACTTATGGAGCTTAATTGGATCCATTAGCATCTTACTTTCCAAAGAATGTAGAAAATAACTATTGTAATATCAATTCAGGAGAAAGGCCTAGTTTACTGATGCCTTTAGCAAATGTCAGAATGATCTATGCCTGTCATTCATTGACAGATAATGGTTGAAAATTAATATTTTAGCTAAAAAATACCCTATACATTCTTTGCACTGCTTTCTAAAAAGTTGTGCTTTCAAAATTCAGTAGGTAACATTTAATTCAGCATAGCTGTAAGTCCCTGATAACTGAGCAGTTGAAAATTTAAATATTCACTGAGTGCCTTCTGATAATTTGAAAAACGAAATGAATTTCAAATGCCTAGGCAAGAAACCTCCCTTAATTCAGTTAACATTTTCGAATCAAGATTGCTATACAAATATTATTAGAAGGTGCTAGATGCAAAACCATCTTCCTTGGGTTGGGATGGGGGGTGACTAGGCCTGGGATTGTCACTAAAAAGGTAAAGGTTCCCCCCGCACATTTGTGCAGTTGTGTCCGACTCTAGGGGCCGGTGCTCATCTCCGTTTGTTAGCCGAAGAGCCAGCGTTGTCCGAAGACGCTTCCACGGTCATGTGGCCAGCATGACACGCGCGGAACGCTGTTACCATCCCACGGAAGTGGTACCTATTCATCTACTTGCATTTGCATGCTTTCGAATTGCTAGGTTGGCAAGAGCTGGAGCTAGTGCAGGAGCTCACTCCGTCATGCGGGGCTAGGGATTCGAACCTCCGAACTTGCGATCTTCCGATCGACAAGCCTGGCATCTTACCCGCTGAGCCACCACGCCCCTCACAATTGTCACTACTGCTTATCTATTCCACTCAAAACATTTACACTGAGCAAGGCAGAATTCCCATAAGAGTGTAGTAGCAATGGGAAAACAATATTTTTTTATTTATTTTCTATCCCTTTATTATTATTTTTATAAATAACTCAAGATGGCAAACATACCTAATACTCCTTCCTCCTCCTATTTTCCCCACAGCAACAACCCTGTGAGGTGAGTTGGGCTGAGAGAGAGGGACTGGCCCAAGGTCACCCAGCCGGCTTTCATGCCTAAGGCGGGACTAGAACGCTCTGTCTCCTGGTTTCCCATTGGCTCCTTCCTAGGGCTGAGAGAGAGGGACTGGCCCAAGGTCACCCAGCCGGCTTTCATGCCTCAGGCGGGACTAGAACTCTCAGTCTCCTGGTTTCTAGCCCAGCACCTTAACCACTAGACCAAACTGGCTATTAACAGAACTGCTGTTGTTACATGACTTCAGTGTTGCAGTTCTGATGCCAAAAATACACCAGAAAATAAACAAATCAATAAATGAGATGAGTGTGGCTGATTTCAGAAACTAAATAGGAAACTCCATCTCCAAACTCAAGCTCTTCCCCAACCTGCCTCTAGTCTAGATGAATTGGATGGCATGCTGGCTGGTACTGATAGGCACTGTAGCATAAACTACAATGGAGGAGAACAGGTAGGGGACAGCTAGTAGAAAGATCCTTGATTAGGCACTGCTGAAGGAAATACTGTAGTTGTGTGTTAGAATATTAGGTGAAAACTGTTCAAATTAGACTTATTTACTGAGACTCACCTTCGTTATATTAGGGACTCCTCATTCTGTTCCAACTGAGCTCATTCCAATTACTGACAAGCCTGCTTCAAGTTAATTAATTAATGTCAATTCTTTGCCCTTCATTAAATGACATGAATTTGAGTAAACTCCGGGTGACAGTGGAGGACAGGAAGGCCTGGCGTGCTATGGTCCATGAGGTCACGAAGAGTCGGACACGACTAAACGACTGAACAACAACAAAAAAATGATTCTTGCATTTTCTACAATAGGCCAAGCTCATTCTACCACATGGTAAGGCTGATTACTTTTAACAAAGGATTGTTCAATCTGTAGCTCCATCTGTTCCTTCCTTCCTTCCTTCCTTCCTTCCTTCCTTCCTTCCTTCCTTCCTTCCTTCCTTCCTTCCTTCCTTCCTTCCTTCCTTCCTTCCTTCTCCCCAGAATAGTGAGGTGCTGCTGTCTTGAGAAAGAAACCTACTCTGATCAATTCTATTCTGCCAATGCAGATGTCACAGCAACAGCTTGGAGCATAACTTCAATTATCCATCCAGCATTCTCCCACCTCTAGGATGTTTGACAGAATTCTGTGCCTTGAAAAAAGTGAATTATTGGCAGAAATAGAAATACAACTTGATCAGACCATTCAATTTTTACCAGGCATTTACTTTTTAAAAGTATATATGACGTGCCAAGGGTGGAGATTGCAATTGCTTCCCTACAAGCCACATAAAAAAGTATTTTTACCTAACATGAATTTGCAAATTTAGTAGAGGTTTTATCAACACACAAGATGAGGGGCATTTTAAGGCAGCTCTTTCCAAACAAGTCCCTTCAGATATTTTGGAATTCAATTCTCATAATCCTAAATCGACATGACCAATAGACATTCTGGTTGAAGATTATGTGGATTGAAGCCCAACATCTCTGAAAAACCACCAAGCTGGGGAAAATTGGACTAAACTTCCCTTGAGATGATTAACGCTGTGACATGCTCTATATTATTAAAGATGATGAACTGCTTTATTGATGGTGTTTTTATATAAAGCAACAATTACAGTCTGTACTTTTAGGATCAAGTAACAATTATATATTTATAAAAAGCAGCAAAAATAGTCTGTACTTTTTTCCCTCCAAAATGTCATCCTGTTCACAGGATGTGATTATTTTTTGATTCTACCAGACTAATTAAAAGTGCATTTGCTGCCATTGGGTTCTCTTTCTTTTCTTCTTAATGTGAATTAATCTATTTTCTTCTGGGTATGATTCATGCTTTGAAGTATCCATCACAACTTCCAAGCTGTTTTTTGTTCTTGATTAGATTTTATTATGCAATCTGCTGCAATATTAGTAAACAACCCAGCATTGAATATGGTTCTTCATCGATGCATTATTCAACATTTGCTTGTAATGTTGTACAAAAATGATAGTGTTTAACAAGTTTTAGATGCAGTCTCAAAGAGGGGTCTGCAGAAATGAATCGATGAACTATGGCAGTTGTCGGTAGACTTTGTTGAGAAATTCAGCACTCTGGTGGACTGCCTGGTGCTTCAGAAAGTTCTCCGCTTACCACAAATAATGAGTTTTAAAAAAATCAAATGCGGGAACAATTATTGGTGATATCTTGGCATAGACAAGCTAATTAATACATGCAGTGTGACAAATGTTTATATTAATTTATGCTACAATTGAAATAATCTGCTAATAAATGACAGTTCAGCTCTTTCATATTTCATTCTTCCTCTGAAATTTCTTTATTCCAGAATGGCCATCAAAAAATTAGTGACAGAGCATTCCTGGGAAGTTGCAGTATCCACCCCCACCTTACTTGTCCCCATTTTGTATGTTGCCACTTATTGTGTCCATTTATTCTTGTGTATTAAAACCTATTTGTCCTGTATAGAATGCCAAAAGCATGGCTTGAAAATGCCGTATCCACATTGGAAATTGAGCAGTTGAATGAACTCTCATATTATAGTCCAGATCCTGTAATGATGTTTCTATGTCTATATGAGTTGGCAGAAGGGATTGATCCAGGATGTGATCCCTTTTTCCATAAATCTTGTTATATGGTATATTATTATTATCTCAGCAGGTAACTCACCTTCTTCACTTAGAAGGATGTAATGGCAAAATAGTGCTGCAAAGAATACTGCCTGGATGGGTCTATGAAGTCACCAGGAATGGGGGTTCACCTGAGGGAGATTTTATTATATTACTAGCCTGAGATTGTTTTAGGGTGGGGATGCAGTTGCAGGCAAGTACAGATTTGGGATGAGCTATAGCTGGGCCCACTTGCTCCCGGCCTTCCGGAAGAATCTGAAGACCTGGCTCTGCTGCCTTGCTTGGGATGGGAGGGGTAACAGTTCCTCCTGGGGGTGGCTTGCGCTGTAGAGCCCTCCCTATTGAATAAGACCTCACCGTCATTGGATTTCATATTTATTTATTTTATAGTAATTGTTGGTAGCAATTTTTATCTTCGTATAGTTTTAACTGTGGATTTTGCTGTAAACCACCCAGAGTCCCCCTTTTGGGGGAGATGGGCGGTGATATAAATATAAATAATAAATAAATAAAATAAATATAGATCATTGAGGATACATGCTGAATGATTTTAACTGGGAACTGTAGATGACAGGAAACAGGCTTCTGTCATTTTGTAAGTCTCTCCTGTAGTAGACTATTCTTGCGTATCATATTGGACATGTTGATCTCCCCACAACTTCCATCTTCACATCAGTATAATTAAATTGTAATCTGAGAAATATATGTTGCAAATCTTTACATTAACAGACCCTATTCAACATGTTGTAATGGATATAGAGTTACTGTATGCCATGCAAAATATATATTGAGATATGCTGTGGGCTTAGCAATTAGCGTTTCCAATATACTCTAAAGTGTGTGTTCATTACCATTTTGTAGTTGCACTATAATTACATAATTGTCCAGAAATTCAACCTGTTGCATGGATGGGTCTAGGTTCAGGTTGTTGGGGGGGTTAAAAGTTGACTGAAATCCTGGTGGAATCTGAAGTACTCAATGGAATTTGAAGTACCATCAAGTTCTGATAAGGGATACACCCAACAACCTGGTGACCCTGCTAACACTAAGGAGCTATTGTTGCTAACAAACTACATTTGACAGTATTAAGAGAATCCTAACCAGGTGGCAGGACTTGGCCAGTCTTCTCAGGCTCAGAATATAAACAGGGTTGGGTCTGGTTAGCATTTGGATGGGAGATCAGCAGGGATTTCCAGGAACATAGATTAGACTTCTATACTGGTCCCAAGAAAACTGATTGGATTTGTCTACGGAGCCATCTGGAGACAAGCTCAGCTCCAAGATATTTAGGGGATAGAGCCCAAAGCAGCCCAACCTGAAGCATGGGAGTTGGGAAATACAAAGCTGAAGTTAAACACGTTTGGAAGACACCAGGTTAGACAGGCCAAATATCCTACCATTTCCCTGCAGTTCCTCTGGGATTCATTTTCAGTATAGATCATAAGCAATCATAGAAAAGTACTGGTGATTTTCATGCAAAGCTTTTTGCATAAAGTTCATGTGCATTGCTAGCCTCCCACTCCTGTAAAGGTCTGTTCTAAAATCCTAGAGATGTGCATAATTAAACAGTTTTCCATCACTGCCAAGCAAAGTCAGCATAATGAATGCTTAGGCAGAGTGTTATCCTGTGAACACTTATCCCCTGTAGAACAGTACTGATATTATTCTGCTTATCTCTTTCTTTGTGAACCATAAAAGAATGAATGTCCTAATTTGGCAAGATATTTAAAGGCTCTCTCTGTTGCTGCAAAACAGAAGAGCCCTTTTGTCTTCAGCTGGTTCGTACATTTCTGTTACATAACGTCAAAAGCAAGTAGAAAAAGGAAATAATTGGACAGAAGAAATGTTTGCAGCTCATCCCGTGCCACTGAAAAACACAAAAAATCTAGATACTTTGGGTCTCATATTTGAAATCAAATAATTTTAATGCAATAGAAGGGTTAGTATCTAAAGAGCTTGGTGATCAACTCAGTGGCCAAAGCACTGGAAAGAATTAGCAGGTTTCCTTCAGAACAATTGGAGAGAAAAAAATGGTTTCCACTAGCAAAAGACAATGGGAGGCAACAACTGGAATTATTTACCTTTTCTAACACAAAAGTGAAAAGGAAGGAAAGGTATCCATAAAATTCTGGTGATAACCAAACACCTGCATAATCTCTAAACCTCCAGAACTTCATGCATCAAAGGGAGGAAGTTTCACAAAATAGTTGTTAGTGCTGAAAAGACTATGCGGTTTCCCATAATACTTTTTACATCTATACCATACATTTGGAATAAGAATAAAATTACTACATGAGAATGAATGAATGAATGAATGAATGAATGAATGAATGAATGAATGAATGTGTATATACTGTATATCCTTCAAAAAAGGTTCCAACCACTTGTAAAATAAAAACTAAGCATAAAACACAACTCTCATGGTTTATTAAAGTACATGTTAAAAAAAGAGGAAGTATAGCATTAAACTTTATGACAAATTCTATATATATTTCAAAGCCTTTGAAACACCATTAAGGTTTTAAAGCAATTTCTTATTTTTTTTCTTTCATTAGTATTGACCAATAGGCATTAGGAGGCCACTCTGCTGTGCCAACTAGTTACCTATTATATATAACTATTTACTGTTTTACATAATTTGCTCTCATTCTACTGATAATTAAGTG
Organism: Charina bottae; assembly: GCA_023362775.1. Classification (NCBI taxonomy): domain Eukaryota; kingdom Metazoa; phylum Chordata; class Lepidosauria; order Squamata; family Charinaidae; genus Charina; species Charina bottae. The sequence goes on along the minus strand of JALMGJ010000019.1, from coordinate 20,203,716 downwards.
CCAGAGCTAATAAGGTTTAGAAATATTTTCTTTATCCTAATGGGGTGAGTTAACAAACGCGCCATAAAGCAGATGTTTAAAAAAATAGTGAATAATAATAAAGGCTGTAATTTCCCAACACATTAACGGTTAATAGGTTAATGATTAACCTATCATTATTTAAATATAATTTAATGAATTAATCCAATCAGATGGTTTTGTAAATCATACTGAAGCACAAACTAATCATACTGGCTGGGCTCTTATAACAACAGCCTACCATGTTTTAAATCCATGTGCAACGCAGCCAAGGCAAAAAACAGAAAGCGACTGAAAACTCAATACTCAAGTCACAGTTTGAGGTTACAGCACATGGTTACCATGTTCTATGAAAATAAAATGTCTTTTAGGCAGGGTTTCTCAACCAGAGTTCCGTGGCACCCTAGGGTTCCACAAGAGGTCACTAGGGATCTCCCTGGGAGATCACGATTTATTTAAAAAACTGTTTCAAATTTGGGCAACTTCACATTAAAGAGATAAGTTTCATTCTTTATTTTTAGTTTAAGAACACTGTTAATGCATATATACAGGCCTACACGTGAAACGAATATAATAATGTTGTAACTTCTGGCCTATATTTGAGCCTCAATGTGCAGGGGTTCCCCAAGGTCTGAAAAATATTTCAAGGGTTCCTCCAGGGTCAAAAAGTTGAGAAAGGCTGCTTTAGGGTAAAATTATGCAAAGATAAGGTGAGTTCTAGTCCTGCCTTAGGCATGCAGCCAGCTGGGTGACTTTGGGCCACTCACTTTCTCTCAGCCCTAGGAAGAGACAGGCAATGGCAAATCACTTCTGAAATCTTGCCAAGAAAACTGCAGGGGCTTGTCCAGACTGTCACCAGGAGTCAACACTGACTCGAAGGAACAGAACAGAACAGAACAGAACAGAACAGAACAGAACAGAACAGAACAGAACAGAAAATACAGTAATACAGCAAGGATAGCTGGGTAGCAGAGCTCATGTGTTGTATGCATGAGTCCCAGGTTCCTTCCTTCTATTTCCAGTTAAAGGATCACACTGGAATTGATGTGTAAGATACATTCCAGTGGCCTTGGAGAGATGCTGTCCAGCTGAAAAAGTGCTGGGATAGTTAAGCAAACAGAGAGCCAGTTTGGTGTAGTGCTTCAGGCATCAGGCTAGAAACTGGGAGACCCCGAGTTCTAGTCCTGCCTTAGGCACAAAGCCCGCTGGGTGACCTTGGGCCACTCGCTCTCTCTCAGCCCTAGGAAGGAGGAAAGGGCAAACCACTTCTAAAAAATCCTTGCCAAGAAAATTGCAGGAACTTGTCCATTGTAGTCATCAGGAGTCAAGAGTGACTCAAAGACACCAAGGCACAAAAAAAAAAAAAAAAGACAAGACAAGCAAAAGGAGAACATGGCATTCCTGGGAAGCCAGCCACCTTTCTGCCACACAAGATTACAATTCCCTCTTTTGGGGGGATATGAAATCCTATGGTACTGCCTTCACCAGCTCTACCAAACTTGCCTTTCCTTAACACAACAAATGGCACTTCAAAAATCAAGATCTCTGATAGCCTAGACTTTTGTGGATTATGATCTACTTCCTCCAGTCTTATGTTGCCAATACATATAATGTCTGATGGGAATGGAGGAAGAACTGTAAACAATGTAATGGGAGGAAAATGAGGCACAGGAAAGTCAGACACCGGCAATCATTATTGAAGTGCCACAATATTTGGTAGTTTTGGCTAAAGGAGAGAATCACCCCTTTCTGGGGTAATAATTGAGCATGTAAGGCTACTTGTAAAGGGAAGCCATTCAAGAACTGTTTACAGGCATATTAGGATCAGCATTTATGCTCTATGACTTCATCTTTCTCCATTCTGACGGATGGATTTTAGCGTGGAGGAAGCAACCTTCACTTCATCCATTACTGTAATGGATAGCCAAAGAGGTCAACATGTAAAGAAGCTGGCAATTTGCAAGATTATAAATGGAAGTTTTCCAAGCCAGCCCCATAATCCGGAGGTAAACAGCAGAGCAGCGACAGCCTTTAGCCAAAAGGATGCTAAAGAGCTTCTCTAAGAATCAAGCTGCCATAAGACAAGAATTCCACCCCACCCACCGCTCCACCAAGATCGGAGCTATTTTAAGATTTTTGCAGCATGCAAAACAACCCCGTCGATCAAAGGATGGAGGGAAAGATGCCAGCCGCCAATATGGAGAGTTTTCATTCCCAAAGAAAAGACGAGCGAGCCGGTGGTTGGAATGAATTAAAAACAAGAGGGAGAAGTTGTGTGAGGAGGAGATTTAAAACCAGCATCTTTGGTAAACAGGCAAGGAAAGCGACAAACTTTACGTGGATTATCGGAATTATTTTAGCGCTCTTGCTCTGCAAGAATATGCGGAGAGAGGACCGAGAAGTAGTAAGCACAATAAATCATCTTGAGACTCTATTTCCGCAGCCTGAATCCCAAACCCGTCCACCAGGAACCTCTTTGGATTCAGAACCACTTCCTCAGCAAGCATGCTTTGAGGAAAAAGCCCCCGTACCCAGAACGCGTCGGAAGCCAAGCGCGGTCAATCGGGGACCCCTCACAAAAGAGACCGCGTTATACAAGGTACTAACTGGATACCGTAAACCTCCTAGCAGACCCGCAAACGGCATGGTATTCAAAAGCTGCAGCCGCCGCTGTAGTTAGCTAGCCGGCCGGCCGGCTGGAAAAGCCCATGCGTTTCCCCTTTACCTGCACCGGCCGGTAGGAGGCAGGGCGGAACCCGCCTCATCCGCCCCCTGTGCGCCACAGGCTGCCAGTTACCAGTCGCCGCTGCCGCATCCTGCTTGGAGAGAAGGAGGCGGTACCTGACCGGAGCGGCGGGTGCGGGGCTGCCGTGGCCAGCCGGGCTCAGCCCTGGGCTCAGCCCAGGGCTCTTCCGCGGCGGCTTCCTCCTCTCGGCCTCCTGCGGCGGCTGCGGCGAGGAGTGGGCTTCGGCGGCGATGCGGGCAAGGGACGGGGAGGGAACCCTGGCGCGCGCGAGCGAAAGAGGGAGGGGGTGTTGCAGAGCGCGCGCGCGCTGCCCCCCCCCCCCGGCGTTGGCTCGGCCGAAGGACAAGAAAGCCGGGCGCGCGCGGAGCGCCGGGGAGGTCTCAGCGAGCCGAGGTGCGCCCGGGTGGCGCGCGGCGGAAATGCGAAGGGGCAGCACTGGGATTTCCCCGAAGAAGCCGAGTGACAGCGAGCCTGGGGAAGGGGACTCCCCTCCACACACCGTAGAGATAACTTATGGGTTGGAGATCTGCAGTTTAAAATTGTCTACGTTGGTCTGGAGCAGTGTTTCTCAACCTTGGCAATTCTAAGATGGGTGGACTTCAACTCCCAGAATTCCCCAGCCAGCCATGCTGGCTGGGGAATTCTGGGAGTTGAAGTCCACCCATCTTAAAGTTGCCAAGGTTGAGAAACGCTGGTCTGGAGAGATGCAGCCTTGGAGAAAGCGAAGTCCCAGCTACCCAGCATGGAATGATCCTTCAAAGGCTAGGAGACACAGCACTCTCCAGTCAAGCCTAGCTCCTGGTGACTCCAAGGGCACATCCATGTTCAGGGGTGCCTGCAGGGTGTGGTCAGAAAAGTCAAGATGGCAGCCAGAAGGGGGCGATGGAAGTTCTGCCCATTTTTGTGGGCACCACACATAAAAAACAAGAGCTTCAATCCAACATCGTCTTCACTTTTTTGACCGTACTCTGTGGACACCCCTGATTACATGTTGCTTTCTGGGCAGCAATAGAGAAGTCATCTTCCATTGCCTTCCAGCCTAGCCTACAGCCCATAGATTTCCTGGTGGTGTTTCATCTGATTACATCTGACTGGAGGGAGTATTTTCAGGAGCTACCACAGCTGATTACTATTCAATTCAATGTATTACGATCAGAGTTCAGCGAAAAATAATACAATTCAATACAAAATACAAATTAAAAAACAGCGTATTCCCCCAAAACAGTAAACGCTATTAGTACAAGGTAAAACGCTATTATCAGTACAAGGTAAATAGTCTTATGTTATCTCTCTCCCATTCCTTTTGTTTTGCAATGTGGCCTTATACCTAGGACAGCTTGATCCAGATTAATTTCATTTACACAGACTTACACAGGCAGAATGGACTGAAAACGAGTAAAAGCCAAAGCACCCTATGGAGCGGGGGGGGGGGGGGTTATGAACTATGATGTGGAAGGAGAAAGTCCAGGGAGAAGTACTCAGAGCTTTGCGTTAATCCATCAGTGAGCATTTTCAACTGAACTGATTTGATCATGTTGCTCTAGACCCTTTTTCGATATGAATGAAAATATTTCCTTACCTTGAACTGTGAAACTGGTATAGAATTTTTCATCAGATGAAAGCAAAGCGCGTCCAGATTGTCTAGTAAGTGCTATGGTATAGGCCATGAATATAATCACATGGTGCCCGTGCGCATATTATTTGCACATACAAATGGATACTCTCATTGGCAGTTGCTGGGGAGCAAAAGCAGGCCATTGCTATTGTGTTCATATCTGGTGTTGGGTTTCTATCAGCACATAGTTGGCTGCTATAGGAACAGATCATTGGATTCAATAGATCTTTCAGTAGGTCCAGCAGGACACTTCTTGCGTTTGTATAAAGGAAGAGAGAGGCTGGATTCTTAATGGTTCCCGTGCGGTTCTGTGGGACAGAATAATGGGCTCGGTTCTGAGACAGAAAGGGGATGGAGCACAAACTAATTGTCAGTATCATCTCCAGAATTCCCATTGGGCTCCTACTCATGAAAGCCTTCTTCTATTCTGATTGAGTGAGCCCCAGCAAAAACAAGTCATACAATTAGTGCACAATAAAAGTAAGTAGCTCATATGTTACCTTCAGGATACTCCTAGCTGCCATAGTTTCTTGCTCATGTAGCTAATATTTAACAAGGTATTATATGGATGCCAACCAAGTGGGCACAATGAGTGGTTCATTTGTAAACAGTAGACCTTGCAACAAGTTTATGGATTTTTGGAACCTGCTGGATGTTTTGTAACTGATTTTGAAGGAAGGTGGGGCAGAAGTAATTAGATGGACTAATCAGTGCCAAGGTCAAGAAACTCTGCCTGTTTTTATGTGTGTCACCTTTTTTGACCATACCCTACAGATACCTCTGCCTGTGTTGAACAGACAGATCTCCAGCAGGCTCCTTCTCATGGTCTCCCCTGACTTTCAAATGAATAAGAGTTGAATCCCCATCCTCACCCCCTGTAGACTTCTGTGGTCAACAAAGAGAAGCAGATGCTTTGGGAACAGCGCTGGTGCTTATAAGATGCTGGGTGTAGGGCCAACACATAGTACTGTATATCTTCTTAGGTGTACATTCTTAGAAGGTGTACATTCACACTCACACAGGAGCAAGAGATGAGAAGAAGCATGGTGCCCTAAGCTGGTTCATCATTTTGCAAATTACCCCAAGCGGTTAAATACTGCATGTATAGAAAAGTCAAGGTTGACTGCCAATGGTTACATTGTTGTGTCCAAATTGTTCCTTGGCAATAACGGGAAGTGATTTGTCATAGCTTTCCAAATAAAAGTGTCCCGAGGTGTCCGATTTGAACAAAGACTTTGCCCTTGTGGTGAAGGTGTTCCTGAAACACTAACTCATGTCCTTTTATATTGCTCCTATTACAAAGGTGCCCAGCTGTACCTAATAACACCCCATCTGGTCAGGTTTCCAGGGCACTCAGATCCATTTCATTTACAGTTTATTTATTTATTTATTTATTTATTTATTTATTTATTTATTTAAGTGATATTTATACCCCGCCTATCCCCTCCCTAGTGGAGGACTCTAGGCGGCTTACAATCATATATATACAGTTCAATTATACATCAATTCCAAATATATACAATTCACCGCTCGTGAAGGGAGAGGGGTAAAGGAACCGACTCTATTAGGCTCTAGACTACAATTCCCAGGATGTCTTGAGCCAGCTGCTGACGTCCTGTAGCTGTCACATCCGGGTCCGTCGTCACCACCGGCATTTGATCTTCCTCCGATCCTCCGATCCTCTCCTCCGGCGGAGCTGACTTCCCGACAGGATGCCAGCAAATTAGCCCACTTTAGGGTGGTACCCATTTATCTACTTGCAAGGCTTTCGAACTGCTGGGTTGACAGGAGCTAGGACTTAGCGACGAGAGCTCACCTCGTCGCGCGGGGTTCAAACTGCCGACCTACTGATCGGCAGCCTACAGCTCAGCTGTTTAACCTGCTGAGCCACCGCGTCCCACCACCCAGATCCATTTCATTTACAGTTGCTATTATCCAATCAATGTGATCCTATTTCTCTTAATGTGGCTAGGTTTTGTTTTACCATTTGTAAACTATATCACACAGTTTTATTATTATTGGGTTTTACTAGGGGTTTTACTTACTGCCTCACACTTTCTGTGTTTTTGAGTTGGTCTATGACTATAATAAAGTATCTATCACTGTTTTCTTCTAGGGCATAGTTTATATCTCCTAGTCTAGCTAGGCTGACCATATTTTCTTGAGACAAAAATGGGACATTGGGATGGCAAAATGGGACGGGGTCTTATGTAATATTCCGTATTCATGAAAAAGATGGGTTCCCGCTCCCTGGTCCACGTGATTGGCTTCTGCCTACAAACCTGCCCCCCGGTCCACACGATTGGATCCTGCCTGCAAACCCCACCCCCGGTCCGTGCAATTGGCTCCCACCTGCAAACCCTGCCCCCCGGCCTGTGCGATTGGCTCCTGCCTGCAAGCCCCACCCCCGGTCCATGCAATTGGCTCCCGCCTGCAAACCCCGCCCACCAGTCCCTCCTTTGCCTTGCGCTGATAGGCGGGAGGGCTTCCTCTTCCGGGCTGCCTCCAATCGGCAGCTCCGGCACGGATCCCCCTTCCATGCCATTCCCGCCGGGTTTAAAAAACGGGACAAAATTGAGATTTTTATCAAAATGACGGGACGGTTGAAAAATGCTAAAAATACGGGACCGTCCCATTCAAAATGGGACGTATGGTCAGCCTAAGTCTAGCCTACAGCCCAGGGGATTTTTCAGGGCACCCCTACCCAAGAACTAACCAGATCCTAACTAGTTAGCTTTTTTCAAGATCAGCCCTGCTCACTTGGTGCCATCACCTACTTTGATATCCTAGTGATCCAGCATCAGCTCAAAATGTCAGCTCAACAACAACAAAAGCAGCTTGTTGATTAAAAACGGCTTCTGCTCCCAAATAAGACACAAGTGCTACTTCCTACAGACCCAAGGAACTGAAAGCATGACACTTACAGAAGAATAAACATATCCCCATTTTCTTACATAACAGGGACACTGTGATCACTGAAGAGATGTTAACAAGCTTCGCTTCCTGTGCTATAAATAATGTAAGGATGATTGCAGCTATTGTCAGCATGCCTTTTCATGTACATGATTAAGCGCTCTTACTCATTTGACCCTCCTTTGGTTCATTTCACAGAGGGCTAATCAGAAAGACAGAGGATTTCGGATTATTTACGGTTAACCTGTTGGGTGTCGGGCTGGAGGATCTGGGCCTGGCCTCTGTAGTGGACTCAAGGCTAGGGTGGATCCGATCCAACCACCTGGTAGAGAGGATGCTGCTTGTTACATTTCCCTTAAAGCAGAAATGAGGAAGCTGGGTCCTTTTCTATGGCGTGGAACTGTGATTCCCAGCCACCCAAAGATCATGGGAAATGATGAGATGCAGGAATTCTGATTCAGCAACATTTGGAGGGAGAGAAGCTCCTTGTCTGTGCTTTGGATCTATCAGGGTCCTTTATTTATTACTTAAAGGCTAGCTTTAAATCCTGCTTTTTCTTCAGGAACACAAAACAGTGTATATACCACTCCATCCTCCATGATAACACAATAGCTGTATCTCTATATCAGTGTTTCTCAACATCAGCAACTTTAAGATGGGTGGACTTCATGGCTGACTGGGGAATTCTGGGAGTTGAAGTCCACCCATCTTAAAGTTGCCAAGGCTGAGAAACACTGCTATAGAGTACCAATATATCTGCCAAGAATTATCCGACTTGCCTCATATTTTAAAATATCAGGTTAGCTCACTAACTAGCTTCTATCATTAACAATTTAATCTTGTCTGGAGTGACCTTCACTTTATCCAGTGTCACCTAGTTCAGTGTTTCTCATCCTCAGCAACTTTAAGATGGGTGGACTTCAACTCCCAGAATTCCCTAGCCAGGTTGGCTGGGGAATTCTGGGAGTTGAAGTCCACCCATCTTAAAATTGCTGAGGTTGAGAAACACTGCTCTATATACTAAAGATAACAATGGGTTTTTTTTAATGACCAGATAGAGATAACAAAAAACAGGAACTTCTGGAGGGGGAAAAATAACGGAAAGCACACAAAAGGAAATCTATTAGCAAACGTTAGCCTTCTTTGCAGTACAGGTAAGGCGACTAGATCTGGCTGTAGTAATCCAGACAACTATGATATGATAGCAAAGAGATCCTTGCTCCCACCTAGGAAGTCTTCTGAATTTTAGTGGCCCCAAACTGGTAGCTCCAAGTATAAGGGGAAATCCCATTTTCACACAGATGCTTATTTACTTGACGTGGGAAACTTTGGCTCAGTTCTTTTGGAATTCTCCTGTGAGAATTCTCCTGTAATACAGCATCCCATGTATCTTGCCTCCCATTTTGTTTAAAGTCTACACATAGCCACTGAGGATGATCGTTTGGAGTCTGGAGTGAATTGTCATCAATATGCCAATGGTTACTCTTTTTCTATGAACTGGGAAATGAGGAGGCTCTTTTCTCCAGGGTCTCTAAATGTCCCCAGGCTATAAGGCAGAGGTGGGGAATGTCTGGCCGCAGGCCGTATAAGGCCCGCGAAATCATTTGGTCTGGCCCTCTAGGAGCTCCCGCCCGCAAACCTCGCCCCCTTCCACGCAATTGGCTCCTGTCCGCAAACCCCGCCCCCTTCCGCACGATTGGCTCCCACCTGCAAACCCGCCCCCTTCCACGCGGTTGGTTCCCGCCCACAAACCCCACCCCCGGTCCGCGAATGACGTTATAAATATCCAAACGGCCCTTGGCAGAAACAAGGTTCCCCACCCCTGCTATAAGGGATGGGATGTGGAAGAATAAGCTAAAATACAAGACAGAATTGTGACAGATTCTGGGAACTGGACTTCAGGATTTGGAGAAACGTCTATTGGGGATGGGATTGCGTTTCCCTTTAGCATCTCATCTGCAGGCTGGGACATCCTCCTGGATCTAGCATTGATACTGGGCAGCCACATTGTAGTGGAAAAAAATAAACCTAACAAACAAAATGGAGACCCCCGCCTCTTTCTGGACATGACCAAGATCAAACCCAGTTCCTCTCTTTGCCTAATCCCATAAGACCCAAGCTGACCCAAGAGCAGGTATGTAAGCTTAAATTGGCAAAATGGTATCGATCTTTTAAATATGGACAAGGAATGTCATATTATTTACAGTCTCTTACATCCCATTCCCTGAGACAAGCTTTTACAGAACTTCGTTTTCAAACAATGCCACCAGCCTATTTGGATGGAAGATATAAAGGATTACCAACTACACACCGATTGTGCATTTGTAATAACTCACAGGTGGAAGATTTGAGCCATTACTTACTATTTTGCAAATTATACCAGGAACCTAGAGCTAGATTCATCATGCCTTTGTTAATCAAACTGAATCATTCTTGTTTAGAAGAAAAAGTCTACTTTCTGTTGACTGATGCTGATGAACATGTAACTAAACAAGTTGCATTGTTTGCAATGACCGCAAGGAAGATAGGAAAGCAGATGTTGACAAATAGTGCTGTTAATATTAGAGGTAAGGTACAGGTTCCCCCCGCACAGTTGTGCAGTCGTGTCCAACTCCAGGGGCCGGTGCTCATCTCCGTTTGTTAGCCAAAGAGCCAGCGTTGTCCGAAGACGCTTCCACAGTCATGTGGCCGCATGACACGCGTGGAACACTGTTACCTATATGGATTGTTGTAATTTTATATGAATTTTGCTAAAACCTACGTTTGCAAATAAATATATATACAAATTGTCCCTCCCTGCCTGTCCTGACTTCGAGTGAAGGAACATGCTGAGACTTGGTGTACAGGCTCTAGTGTTTTATTGTTCTACTCTGCTAGACAGAATCCAGCTAAACTAAAATGAAATAGTAATGCTCAGAGAAAGGGCCCAAGAAATTAGGGTGGTGCCACCTTCAGCCTCTTATGATGAAAGCAAAGCAATTCAGTACTGCGCATGCGTTTATCCCCTTGGAGGGAGACCCCTCCTTCTTCACCAGTTATCTCCCTGACACTGCCCCAGACAAAGCCCCCTGCAATCCCATCTAGACCAAAGAATAGAAGCCTCCCCACCAGCTCACAGCCCAGCCCAAGGGCAGCCCTTACAAGGGAATTCATCGACATAAGCCCTTACAAGGGAATTGCAACCTAGAGAAACCCCAACTTTCCATGTTCTTATCAGCTGAGGACCTCAACATTCCATCTCCTCTAACAATGGGCTTCCTCAGCTCTGCTGCCCTCCTGAAAGGTCCGCTTTGCCTAACAATAGAAATAATCCAAAGTACATGGACAAGGACCTGCCTAGCTTCCCCAAAACTGGCCAGCAAATCAGATTCCTAGGATTTCTTACCTTGTAGCCCTCAAATTATATAAATTATCTTTGCTTTCCTATTGTTCAGGGTCCCTCTTTCTTGTAAAACAGGCACCCAATGATCACTGCAATAAACACGGTTCTCCTCCTCAGTGTTGTGCTCCTTACTTTGGCCAAATTCCACAATACACACAACATCAGTGGCAAGACAAGGCTAGCCTTTTATCAAGTTCAGCTGATAAATCAACTGTATCTCTACAGAAAGGAGAATAATCTGGTTTCGGTGACTCAGTCACTAATAACCTCAAAATTAGATTATTGTAATGCCCTCTTTGTAGGGTGACCCATGAAGACAATCCAGAAATTGCATCTGGAGAATGAACTTCTTCTGAAAGTCCCATCTAACCTTTTTGTTGAAACATTCTTTGATTGCTACTTGCCTTTGTAATCCAATCTAGAGTGCTCAGAGTCAGGTATAAAGTCTCATATAGGTTTGAACCAAACTACTGAACAGGACCATCTATTCCAGGGTTTCTCAACCAGGGTTCCATGGAACCCTAGGGTTCCACAAGAGGTCACTAGGGGTTCCCTGGGAGATCACGATTTATTTAAAAAATTATTTCAAATCCAGGCAACTGCACATTAAAGAGGTTTGTTGTTCTTTATTCGTTCAGTCGCTTCCAACTCTTTTGTGATTTCATGGACCAGCCCACGCCAGAGCTTCCTGTCGGCCGTCACCATCCCCAGCTCCCCCACGGTCGAGTCCGTCACCTCCAGAATATCATCCATCCATCTTGCCCTTGGTCGGCCCCTCTTCCTTTTGCCTTCCACTTTCCCTAGCATCAGCTTCTTCTCCAGGGTATCCTGTCTTCTCATTATGTGGCCAAAGTACTTCAGTTTTGCCTTTAATATCATTCCCTCAAGTGAGCAGTCTGGCTTTATTTCCTGGAGTATGGACTGGTTTGATCTTCTTGCAGTCCAAGGCACTCTCAGAATTTTCCTCCAACACCACAGTTCAAAAGCATCTATCTTCCTTCGCTCAGCCTTCCTTATGGTCCAGCTCTCGCAGCCATAGGTTACTACAGGGAATACCATTGCTTTAACTATGCGGACCTTTGTTGTCAGTGTGATGTCTCTGCTCTTAACTATTTTATCAAGATTTGCCATTGCTCTCCTCCCAAGAAGTAGACGTCTTCTGATTTCCTGGCTGCAGTCAGCGTCTGCAGTAATCTTTGCGCCTAGAAATACAAAGTCTGTTACTGCCTCCACTTTTTCTCCCTCTATTTGCCAGTCATCAATCAAGCTCGTTGCCATAATCTTGGTTTTTTTGAGGTTTAACTGCAACCCAGCTTTTGCACTTTCTTCTTTCACCTTCGTCATAAGGCTCCTCAACTCCTCCTCGCTTTCAGCCATCAAAGTGGTATCATCTGCATGTCTGAGATTGTTAATGTTTCTTCCAGCGATTTTAACTCCAGCCTTGGATTCCTCAAGCCCAGCATGTCGCATGATGTGTTCTGCGTACAGGTTGAATAGGTAGGGTGAGAGTATACAACCCTGCCGTACTCCTTTCCCAATCTTAAACCAGTCCGTTGTTCCGTGCTCTGTTCTTACCGTTGCTACTTGGTCGTTATACAGATTCCTCAGGAGGCAGACAAGATGACTTGGTATCCCCATACCACCAAGAACTTGCCACAATTTGTTATGATCCACACAGTCAAAGGCTTTAGAATAGTCAATAAAACAGAAATAGATGTTTTTCTGAAATTCCCTGGCTTTCTCCATTATCCAGCGGATATTGGCAATTTGGTCTCTAGTTCCTCTGCCTTTTCTAAACCCAGCTTGTACATCTGGCAATTCTCGCTCCATGAATTGCTGGAGTCTACCTTGCAAGATCTTGAGCATTACCTTACTGGCATGTGAAATAAGTGCCACTGTTCGATAGTTTGAACATTCTTTAGTGCTTCCCTTTTTTGGTATAGGGATATAAGTTGATTTTTTCCAATCTGATGGCCATTCTTGTGTTTTCCAAATTTGCTGGCATATGGCATGCATCACCTTGACAGCATCATCTTGCAAGATTTTAAACAGTTCAGCTGGGATACCATCGTCTCCTGCTGCCTTGTTATTAGCAATGCTTCTTAAGGCCCATTCAACCTCACTCTTCAGGATGTCTGGCTCTAACTCACTGACCAAAGCTATCTCCAATATTATTATCCTTCCTATACAGATCTTCCGTATATTCTTGCCACCTTTTCTTGATCTCTTCTGCTTCTGTTAGGTCCTTACCATCTTTGTTTTTGATCATACCCATTTTTGCCTGGAATTTACCTCCGGTGTTTCTAATTTTCTGGAAGAGGTCTCTTGTCCTTCCTATTCTATTGTCTTCTTCCACTTCCGCACATTGCTTGTTTAAAAATAATTCCTTATCTCTTCTGGCTAACCTCTGGAATTTTGCATTTAATTGGGCATATCTCCCCCTATCACTGTTGCCTTTTGCTTTCCTTCTTTCTTGGGCTACTTCCAGTGTTTCAGCAGACAACAAACTTTACGGTGGCTGTAATAGTTGTTTTTATGTATGTATTTATGTATTTATTTATATTTCGAATTTAGCTAGCACCCATCTCACTCAAAGAGCGACGTCTGGATGTTGAAGTCCAGAAACACTGGTCTAACCACTAAAAGTTTTATTAATACAGCTGCCATAAAATGTGTAACTGCAAGAATCCTTTCATTTGGAAGCCAGCCTACGGTAAGTCTGCATCATTGTTTTGGGACCTTGAGAAGGAGACAATTCAGTCCAAAATGTGTTGGGTCATAGTACTTCCCCACCACCACCACATCAAAAGAAACAAACTAACCCTAATGGATGTTCCTCCCATTTGTTTGTTTGTTAGAATTGCTGTTCCTTCCTGTTTAGGTTTGCAAAGCTTCTCTGAAACTAATTGGCTACACTGAAATTTGTGCTCCATGCAAACCTGGTAAGATCATGAAAAACAGCGAGTGAAGTCATTCCATTTCTTCTGCAAGCCACTGAACCCTGAGAGCAAGCTCTGTTGGGACTTGCCAGAGGAAGAAGGATATGGGGGGGGGGGGGGAGTTGACTCCAACATTTCCTAGAGTTGTGGCTCCAGTCCAGTCTGCTGTTACCCATTATGGCTTTGAAAATAAATTGAAAGGAAATTAGATCATAGCTTCCCAACAATTGGTCTGATTTGGCTCGCATTTTTAGGGCAGGTCCTGGATTGCAACACTCCATAATGATGATACAGGATTGCAAAAATTAGCCCTTGATTATATTTTCTCTCCCCTACTCCACTGCCACCATATTCTTTCATTGTAGCACAAACATTAGGAGTGTGCAGAGCTTCAGATCCTAAGCCAGAGCTTTCCAAACTGTTCATGTTGGTGACACACCTTTTAGACATGCATCATTTTGCGACACAGTAATTCAGTTTTACTAGCAAACCGGAGGTTAAACTAACTAACTTATAAGAGATATACATAAATTGTAATAGTGAAATGTATGGGGACACAAAATATCTCATGAAAACAGAGTTCCCCTTTACAGCAGGGCAAGGCTTGGACAGAGCTCCCATCTTACAGCAGGGCACAAGGCAGGCACTAGGACCTGCGCGGAATCCTGGCAGGGCTCGGAGGCAGCAGCAGCAGCAGGCGCGTGAGGCTCTGAGCGTGGGACTCAGAGGTTTCTCATTACATTCGCGCAACACACCTACACACTGCAGCTGACACACTAACGTGTCGCGACATACAGTTTGGAAAGCTCTGTCCTAAGCCAAAAAGGTGCTTCAGAGATATGGGCATGCACACTGTATCTGCTGCCACCTCCTTAAAGAAGCTGTGTCTTCTGGACTCACATGATAGCTGTGTGATCCCAGTTAAGGAGGCCCTGACAAGGTGCTTTGGAGCAGATATGGGCTTGTTGTCAGCATCCCCTTAAGCCACATGCATATTTTCCTGAGATTGTGCAACTATAGCTAGAGCCCAGGACAGGACACAGCTTCTTTAAGGAAGCCCCAACAGTTATGCCCACCCTTGCTCCAAATCTTCTTTTCAGCTTTGGATCCCTGCTGCTGCACATCATTACATAGCCTGATTTTTTCATTGGCTAGCCATGGCCCCAGAGTATGCAAGTTGGGAAGGTAAAAAATTCCAGTGACAAGCAGAATGTCAAAGAAAATGCACTTTGAGGAGAGAATCTAGTCAAGATTCTCACACCAGAGGCTTTCCTCCAACTTGCACCTAACCCCATGAAAGCACCATCATGGCAGAAAACAATAAAAGAGATTGCCAAGGCCACCATGATGTTGCCTTCATCTCATGCCCAACACATACCTGAGGCCACCTTAAGTCCTCTTGAGCTGCTCTGGCGTTAATGCGGAATTTTCTCCTTGAGCCAATAGCAACCCACAACATTGTCAAGGTGTGCAAAACCTGAGGTGATTTACTATCTCTTTTAAGCTCTCTCCCTATAGCCACCATTTCCCAGGAGTCTGTGGATCAGCTATGGATCGTGCTCCTGGAGAGAAATAGTGCTCAACTCATGCTCCAGACCAGCACACTGGACAACAGATTGTTGGATTGGTGAGGCTTTCCAATAAAAAGGCTCATTGTTTGCGAGCGCACACAGCAAGGAAAAGGGACCAGAAAGAACAGAGTGGTGGTGTTATTGAAGAAAAGGAATGAGGGAACTGTGTTGTTTAGCAATTCAGTCCATGCAATGCTTCTTAAATCCTCATTCAGTTGAACTCATTTAGTTGGAGATGCCAGGCTAAAAGTTATTATTTATTTATTTATTATTTATTATTTGAATTTATCCCCGCCCATCTCTACCATGGTAGACTCTGGGCGGTTTACAATTAAAATTAAAATTAAATAAAGATAGCTACAGTATGTTGGTTTGAAGTTATCTGCAGGCTGTATGAATCAATGAGGGAATCCAGCATTCCTGGGGGTTTAATCGCTAATGAAGCACTTGCTTTGCATAATTTTTGATGGTAGGTATTTGCCTGAAAAGGGGCGTGGTGGCTCAGTGTCCCTAGAGTCGGACACGACTGCACAAATGTGCGGGGGGAACCTTTACCTTTACGATTTGCCTGAAAATCTATAGAACGTGTGTGTCTAGACCAGTGTTTCTCAACCTTGGCAACTTTAAAACGTGTGGACTTTAACTCCCAGAATTCCCCAGCCATTCCCCCATGGCTGGCTGGGGAATTCCAGGAGTTGAAGTCCACATGACTTAAAGTTGCCAAGGTTGAGAAACACTGGTCTAGAAGCTATAACTGATTAGAAGGCTGCTAGAATGACGACTTGTTCCAGATGATTGCTTTGGAACTTCTCAATGAGTG
Organism: Charina bottae; assembly: GCA_023362775.1. Lineage (NCBI taxonomy): Eukaryota > Metazoa > Chordata > Lepidosauria > Squamata > Charinaidae > Charina > Charina bottae. The sequence continues at coordinate 20,187,712 of JALMGJ010000019.1, read as the reverse complement.
TAAGAAGAGAAAATGCAACTTTAAATGTATTTCCTAGGCATTAGGACTCATTGAATTCCCTTAGATTTAGTACTAAATAAGCACTACATAATGCTTCTACCTATCTGAATCTTGGCACTCCCCATTATAATCAAGGGTGCATAACAGGCAACTGTTTTTTTCTTCAGTTACAACCGGTTTTTCTGTATAGCAATTCCAGTTAATAAATTATTCTACTTCCTCATGTAATACCCAACCTTGTAGAGAAAATATTTCTGAATCTGCCCAACAAAGAAACATTCACTGCATCAAGTCAAACATACAGTACTTAGCAGTACTGAAGCATTTCGAGTCTTAGATCTACCAGGGCTGCCCAGAATGGATGGATTCATGAACATCTGAACATTAGTTCTGCCTCCCATCAGTCCATAATACAAACTTAATTTAGTGCAGTTCATTCTGTTGCCATAAATTTCTTTCTTAATACGGTTTTTCTTTTTCTGCAGAACTGAGCTGGAGAGTTAATAACGTTCAAATGCTTATAAAATGTGCTTCTTTAATTATATCCTTTATTTTGCACTAGGAATTATGAATCTAATTATATGTAGAAATGGTTTGAAAATGCATGACTCATATGCCCTAGTGTTATGAAAGCTGACTAGTTGGCCCATAAAAGTCACGAAGGAATACAAAAATACTAATTATGTTGTCTGAAACTGACTGGCCCCATTCTTTTAAACAGCTAACTGAGTTACCCTGTGCATTTACATCTGAAATAATTAATTTTAAGCACCAGAAAAGATATGTTAATCGGTTTTTGTAATAAGAGTGGCATTAGAAAAGGTTTATTCAATCAATCTTTTGTAAAACATAGCCTTCTGTATTTACCCCAATAGCATTTGAGGTCAAAGCAGCATTTATTTATTTCATTTAATTCACATACCTCCAAATCATACATCTCCTGGCAGATTACAATCAAAAACACATTTGCCCACAAATCAGGAGCCACTTTTTAGCATTGAAGGCATGTATTTCTCCAAAGCTGTTCGTTGATCTGGCTGATGGCTTCATAGGCATGGTTTGAGAGGCTTCAGAACAATGTTCTGTGATGATGTTGTGGCACCTGTCTGCATAGGTAGCCATTTCCCAACAGCTCATTTGCGAAGGGCTGGCCCTTAGGAAAATGAGAGTGCTTGTGCTACTGCTTTCAGGGAAGAGGTGTGGAGGACATAAGTGAAGTCCATTCAGCAGTCTGTTAGAACTACTGAAATGGAGCAGAGCTGCTAAACTCGTGTACAGAAAAAGAATATTGTTTAAAAACAGAGCCCATGAGCATATTAGAGAGATCCAAGTTAATCTTACACCGTTAGCCCACCCAAGCATAAAGAAATGCACGCTTAGACATGGCAGATATGAAAAGTAAGTACAAAAGAGTCCTTATATTTATTCATTGCAGGTACAGCATTTTTGGTATATAAATGATGTTCCATTTCTTCTTCCTGTTCCCTAAACTTAATACCTCTTGCCCTGCTTGCTGCAAGAGATGCGTGTAGAAAGGGGGAAAAATCTCCTAGGCCCATCTATGGCCTAGAATGGAGCAGCACACAGCCATGTGCTTGCTCCCTGTCCAAGGACAGAGAGAGAAGAGGAAGTGGGAGTGGCCATAAACAGCTTCCTCAAAAAGCATGGAGAGCTTGCATCCTAGAGCAGCCATCCATATGCTAATGAGGCGTGCTGGTTTTGCCAGAATCTCCAACAATAAGAAGGACTGAAACTTCCTTCTTCCATCTCAGGCAATGAGTCTTATTGGGCTAATTTCCAATATTGAGGCATTCCAGAGGCCATCTGCCAAAAATCCTTCTAAACTGGGATTTACGTACAAAATATGCACTTCACCCTGAAATCTGACCAAGCCCTACTTCTATTATGAAGTTATGGTCTTCCTGTGATACATGCATTCCATCAAAATGGCAGCAGAATATTTTATCTCTCTTCACACTCTGCCAAGAAAATAATATGGAAGCCTCCATATAAAGTCGCCACCAGGAGCCCATCACAACTAGAAAGAAGTAAAGCCAAAGATAAAATGACGAAAGACAGAATGGCACAATGTCATGACCCAGATAAGTTATACTCAAACCTTCTGAAGGGAAAAACAATGTATTTGTTTCTGTGGCAGCAATACAATTTTGACCCTACAGAGAACCATCAGGAAAAGAACAATATAAGCAATATCTCAGACGCAGAGAAAGAGTGGGTGTTTTGTTTTGAAGGGAGACAGTGCAATATGCCTCAGGAGATGTTATGCTCCTCTAAAATAACTTGCACACAAAAGGCCAAAAGAGGAGCATTTAATCAGTTAAGAAGTAGAAGATTACCCCCTTAAGGAAGGACAGTATCTATTCATCCAAATTTCGGTAGCAAACCTCTGGTTTACAGGCTATTCCGCCTTTAAACATTCACTTTCCAGAAAAAGAAGAAATCCTCTGTGAGACGCTTAAAAAAAAAGCTATTTCAAAAAGACCTTTGCCGCTTATTTTGACTTGCCAACGTGCTCTGAATTCCAGAAAGGAATTATACAAGAATGCTTTATAGGAATCCTACAGAGCTAGATTGTAATCTCTGAAGAGAGAGCAGAATAAAAGCCTCTTTTTATCCAGCGTTCACCTGGGGACCTAACCTTTTCTTCTTTTCCTACCGCCCGCTTAAGTTTCTTAGCTCCTGTGGGGTTTAGTATACTATACAACCAAAGACCTCTTAGTTCACTTACTTTAATACAGTGGGTTGCAAGGATTTGTTTTTAAAAAAGAAAGCAAAAAAGGTAGCAAGCTTGATTAGACATCACAGACCCTTGCCTTAACCCCATGGGTAGAATAGAAGGAGAGCTACTTCCCCGTAGCGAAAATCAGACCTTGAGAAGAGAAAGTATGATGAATGAACAGAATGCATTCCTTAGCCAAGGTGATGCCAACAAAACATTAAAAATCTGTGTATAAAAATGCATCATGGCCTAAATTCCGGTAACAAGTTACATGGAGTTTTGTAGATTTTAGAGATTAAAGCCACCACTCCAAATTGCACTTGGAAACAAATGGGGACCTAGTGAAGCCGTTTGAACAATGTTGCAATGTGCTCCTTGGGGCTAATTACTGCAGTTAACCAGATGTTTTGCATTGCATCCCTTGAAGCATCTTATTAGTCTTCAAAAGCAGAATCCTACATTAGTTTGGCCTAGGAGTTACTGGCCATGGATCACAGTGATCCAGCCAGTTGAAACTCAACTTATGAACATCAGATGAGAACCTTTTTTTATGTGCTACTTAGCAAAGCCAAGATTAAATCACAGTTTTCCAATTAGATGTGGTATATACTGATTAAAACAGTGATCCAGGAAAGGAAGAGAAGGTAAGTGTGTAAGGCACTCCATCCGATATCTGTAACCTCCCTGCTCTAGAGTAACTCACAGACGCATGAGTTCTTAGAAGTAGGAGAGTTTATTACAGGATACAGAAGCTAGCACGAACAAAGACTGGAATGCCGATTCTGGGAACAACAAGCACATTTAAACCTTTCCCTCCCCCAGGGTCCTTTGCTGCTGACACATGTGGTCAGGTCTGCCCGGTTGCTCCGGCAACCGCCGTCCAGATGTGTATTCCCGAGCGTCGGTTGGATGCGAGCCGGTCTATTCCCCTTGTTAGACCGGCGATGTCAGTTTCGCGCCACTTCCAGTCTTCTGATGAGCTCTTTGTCTGCCTGCCATTTTGGCAGAGATCGGGTGATCTCTGACATGCTCCCGCCCCAAAACTCACCCCCCCCCCCGGTTCCCTTCAGTGGGGTTTGTTTGGGAATTCTTTATGGAACTTCTTGACTAATTTAGGGGTGCGTGTGTGTTTGGCACTGACCCATTCCTTGTCTCCAATTGGTAGATGTTGCCACTTCACTAGGTACTGTAGCTGCCCCTTGTGTCTTCTGGAGTCCAGGATTCTATCAATCTCGAAATGTGGTTCGCCCTCCACCAACAATGGGGGGGGGGGTTTCCTCTGGTTCAGGGTGCCAGTGTTGTGAACTGTGGTGTTGTTTCAACAAACTGATGTGAAACACAGGATGCACCTTTCTTAGCGCTTTTGGCAATTGTAATTTCGCCGCTACTGGGTTGATGACCTCAATGATTGGGAATGGACCTATGAATTTTGGTGCCAATTTCCGTGATGGTTGTGTTGCCCTCAGGTTTTTCGTTGACAAGTACACCTTGTCTCCTACTCTTAATTCCCATTCTTCCCCCCTCTTGCGGTCCGCATATTTTTTGTAACTAGCTTTGGCTTCCTGCAATGTTTGCACCATGACTGGCCAATTGCTGCTTAGTTTTTCTATCTATTCGTCTGCTTTTAGGGGTTGTGGCAGTTCCGTGTTGTGTGACATGGCCAATTCGGGGATAGTCACAAAGTCCTGCCCTGTGGTGACTTTGAATGGCGAAAACCCCGTGCTTTGATGTACCGCATTGTTATAAGCAACCTCTGCGAACAGCAACAGTTCCGCCCAATCGTTCTGTTGGTAGTTAGTGTAACATCTAAGGTATTGCTCCAGTGTAGCATTCAGACGTTCGCTTGCACCATCCGTGCAAGGATGGAACGCACTACTGAGCCCCTGTGCCGCTCCAATTAACTTCAAAAAAGCCCGCCAAAATTTGGAAGTAAAAGTGCTGCCGCGATCGCTGATTATGCGTTCCGGCATTCCGTGGGCTCTATAGATGTGTTGTATGAACAGTCTAGCTAGTTTTTGGGCATTCGGTATTCCTTTGCATGCAATGAAGTGTGCCTGCTTGGAGAATAGATCAGTGACTACCCAAATTGCCGTGTTCTTTTTGCTCACCGGCAAATCTACTATGAAGTCCATGGCGATTTGCTTCCATGGTTGTGAGGGGTTTGCTACTTCCTGCAGCTTCCCTGTGGGTTTCCCAATTTTCCTTTTGGCCATTGCGCACACTGGGCATGAGCGCACATAGTCTTTAACGTCAGTGCGCAAGGATGGCCACCAGAATTTGCGTCGGATTAAGTGTAGTGTTTTTACGAAGCCGAAATGCCCTGCCGTTTTGTGATCATGATGCATGGTCAAGACCTTTTGCCTTAAGGGCTCAGGGACATAGGCTTTGTTGTCCTTCCACCCCACTCCATCCTTCTCCACTAGGTTCTGTTTGTTCTCCCCCCACCAGGTGTCCGTTACTGTTGCTGCCCGCAGCTTGGCTGTCCACGGGTCGCTTTCATCCGCGCGCTTCGCGCTGCTGCGGGTGATTGCCATGTTGCCTTCCCCCCTCCCTTCTGGTATTGCTGAGCTCTTTGCCTCCACTGGCTGGGAGGGTATGAGGGATTCAATGACCTCTTCCATTTTGCTCTCATGTTGCGGCAAGCGTGATAATGCGTCTGCCAAGTAGTTTTTTCCCCCAGGAAAATACTTCAACGTGAAGTTGAATCTGCTAAAAAATTCTGCCCACCTGAGGTGCTTAGGGTTCAACTTCCTGGGTGATTTGAGAGCTTCCAAATTTTTATGGTCCGTCCACACTTGGAACGGCTCTGCTGTGCCTTCTAAGAGATGTCGCCATGTGCTTAGGGCATGTTTGACAGCAAAAGCTTCTTTTTCCCAAATATGCCATCTTTTCTCCGTCAGGTTAAACTTTCGGGAAATGTAAGTGCATGGTCTTAGTTTCCCCGTGTCATCTGCCTGCAAAAGTATGCCCCCCACTGCGCTAATTGATGCATCTGTGTGTATCACAAATGGTTTGTCAGCTTCTGGGTGCTTGAGTATGGGTTCTCTTGTGAACATTTCCTTTAGACTATCAAACGCTGCCTGGCATTCCTGCGTCCACACGAGTTTCATGCTCGGTGATGGGGCTTTCGCGTTTGCTCCCTTGCCTTTTGTCTTTAATAGGTCAGTCAGGGGCAGTGCGATTTGCGCGAAATTCTGAATGAATTGCCTATAAAACCCCACAAAACTGAGGAACGCTTGCAGCTGTCTGCGAGTACGAGGGGGCTGCCAGCCTACGACCGCCTTGACTTTTTCAGGGTCCATCTCGATGCCCTCATGTGAAATGCGATACCCCAAGAAGTCTAACTGTTCCCTGTGAAATTCACATTTCTCGAGTTTTACATACAGCTTTGCCTCCAATAACTTCTCGAGTGCCCTCTTAACTAAATCCATGTGTTCTTCCAGATTCTCAGAAAATATTAATATATCGTCCAAATATACAATTACCCCTTTATACAAAAATTCATACAATACTTCGTTTATGAACCTCATGAAAATTCCTGGTCCCCCCGCAATCCCAAACGGGAGCACTCTGTATTGGAACGATCCCAATGGGCAATTGAATGCTGTTTTCCATTCGTCCCCCTCCCTTATGCGAACACGATAGTAGGCTTCTCTGACGTCTAGTTTTGTAAATATTTTTCCTTTTGATAACTGGGATAACATGTCTTTTAGCAACGGTAGGGGGTATTGTCTGGTAATCGAAATTGCATTGAGCCCCCTGTAATCCGTGCAGAGCCGGAGTGAGCCGTCCTTTTTCTTTCTGAACAGGACAGGGGCTGCAAGGGGGGAGTTGGCTGGCTCAATGAACCCCCTTGCCAAGTTCTTATCTATGAAATTGCGCAGCTCTTGCAGTTCCTTTTGCGTCATAGCATACATCTTGGGCTTGGGGAAAGGTGCCCCAGGGATTAGATCGATGGTTGCGTCTGACTGTCTATGGTGGGGTTCCTGCTCACATTCCCTTTTGTCAAATACCTCTGCTACTGACAGGTATTTCTCCGGAATTGTGTTGGAGAGTGTGTTATCACCTTTATCCTGCTCCCCCTCTTCCAATTCCAACCCCGTTGCCCCCAACTCGACGTAATCTGGTGGGCTACCATTGTCGAAGTCCTGATAATTCCCATCCGTAAATTCCAACTCTCCCGAGACCCAATCTACCTTGGGGTTTCTTGCCCTCAACCATTTTAATCCTAACACAATGGGATGTGTTGCGATGGGAGCCACTAAGAATCGTAATGTCTCCACATGCGTTCCCAACGTCATTTGAAGTCCTTCAGTGTAAAATTCCACTGGCCCCCCTTTCAGTTCAGACCCATCTAATTGGCAAAATGTGATGGGGGTTTTAAGTTTACACAGGTCCAGACCCATCTTTTTGGCTACGTTCGGGTGCATCAAATTCCTCGAACAGCCCGAATCTAACATGGCAACTCCCGCATACTGTTTCCGTCCCCCCAGCGTTTTTAACTGTACCTTCAGGTGCATTGTCGGGTTGTTGCGACTACTGCCTTTGCGCCCCTTCGTGGAGGTCTGTCCTGTGGCGCTCATCAGAACAGACCTGGCTCATTTCCCGCCGTCTGGATTTCGAAATCGGAGTCCTCGCTGTCTTCTTCTAGGTCCGGATTCTGCCAGTGGGGCACTGTTGCCGCCGCTGCTCCTTTTCCTTTAGTGTGTGTTGTCTTTGGGTTATTTTTGTCTGTTGCCTTTTTTCCCGGAGGTTGTTTCTTAGCGTTCGTTCTCCCCTGAGGGCAAGTGCTAATTCGGTGTCCCTCCTTCCCGCAGCGAAAGCATAGTCCCTCTTTAGTCCGGCGATCCTTCTCCTCCTCCCAACTCCGCTGTTTCGCCTGCGTACGGGTTTGATTTGTGAAATTTCCCTCGTTCCTCTGTCTAATTTGCAGTTTTCTGATACTTTGCAACTGTAACCTGTTGCTCTCGATTTTCCCGACTAATTGGATCCACCCCTCTAGAGTGCTAGGGTCATCTCTGTCCAATGCCTTTTCCAATAGGTCCTGTTTTAGGCCATATTGAAAGTGTTCTATCTTTATCGATTCCGGCCATTCCGGCAGATAGGCTAATAACCTTTTGAAATCCATAGCATATTCAGCTACTGTCCTGGTTCCCTGCCTTAAGTTCCGGAGTCGCGCCCTGGCTGAGACTTTGGTCAGCGTATCTTCAAACCGTTTCCGGAGAGCATACATGAACTCTTGGAAGTCCAGTAGTTCTCTAGCCCCCCGGTCGTGAAGTGTCACCAGCCAGTCCCCTGCCTCACCTTCCAGAAAACTGGAGATGTATCTGATTTTGCTCTCTTCCGTTCGGAAGGTGTATTCGAATTCGCTCATGAACCCCTGTACGTGGGTTAAAAAGCATGCTAGGTTCTTGGGGTCACCGTTGAATTTCGTTTTTAATTCACCGATTCCAAACGGTGTATGTGGCCCCCCTGGGGTCGTGTATTGATTGTATGATGGAGTCATGGGTGCTCTGTTATAGGGGCGAAATTTCTCCTCTTCCTCCTCCTCACTTTCGGTGTCTCCCTCTCTTTCGGGTGGCGTCAGGCCATGTTCCCGCCCTCTGAGTTCATCTAATTTGTCCATTAATTTCCCAAAGGCAGCACCCAATGAGTCCATTTTATTTATCAGCATTCCTATATTTAGCTGCACATTGGACATCTGTTCCTCCAGCCGTACGATGCGCTGGGTTGGGGTGACCCTCTTCTTATTTCCTTTTGCCCCTTTCTCCACTAGCCCTTCACCTATAGCTACGGACCATCCCACTAGCTCTGGTTCGGTGCTGCTTAAATGAATGGTGGTTTTGGTTACCTCTATGTTTTTTTCCTTCTTCTGTGCTTTCTTGGGCCCCCCTGTACCTTTTCCTGCAGGGGGGCTGAGCTGGGTTCGAGTTCACATGCTTCAACCCTCTCTGCTTCTTCCCGGGCTGCCTCCTCTGACGTGGTAGCCTGGGACTCCATTTGACCGCTCAGGGTTGGGGTTTTCTCGCGTACCTCTCGGAGTAGATGCGTTGGCCACCACGTGGTCTCCGCCGCCGTCTGCCGCCATGTGGTATCCGCTGCTCGCCTGCTGCTTGTGAGCGCTGGTCTCTGCCCCGCTTTGCCGCCACGTGGTCTCCGCTGCCCGCTTGCCCGTCGCTAGCGGTCACCGCTCCTGCGCGGATTGCCGCCTCTCAGTTGTTGGGAGCGCCGGTTGCTGCTGCTGCTCTGCCGTGCTGCTCCGCTGTTTGCCTGCTCCGCTTCTCAGCTTCTCAGCTGTTGAGAGCGCTGCTGCCGCCGCTCAGCTGTTGGGATCGCCGCCTCTCAGCTGATGGGCTCACCAGTTGCTGCTGCTGCTCTGCCGCGCTGCTCAGCTGTTTTGGATGCCGCTGTTCAGCTGGTAGGAGCGCCGGTTTTGCTGCTGCTCTGCTGCCACTGCTCAGCTGCTTGGCTGTTCCTCTGCTCAGCCGTTGGGAGCGCCGGTTTTGCTGCTGCGCTGCCGCTGCTGCTCCGCTGCTGAGTGAAGCCGGTTCCTGCTGCTGCGCTGCCGCCGCCGCTCAGCTGATGGATCGCCGCCTCTCAGCTGTTTGGCGCGCCGTGCTGCTGTGCTGCCACCGGGGATCCCCGCCTCTCAGCTGTTTGGCGCTGCCGGGGAGAGCCGGTTCCTCGCTCGCCTGGTCCCCTTCCAAAATTTTTTTCCCCAGGTCTCTGCCCAGTATGTGTAGAAGCCGGTCTCAACCATGAAGCTGTTGGGTTCGCTCCCGGGAAAACCGGTTGGTTTGGGGATTCCAGTCTTTATGTAAGGCACTCCATCCGATATCTGTAACCTCCCTGCTCTAGAGTAACTCACAGACGCATGAGTTCTTAGAAGTAGGAGAGTTTATTACAGGATACAGAAGCTAGCATGAACAAAGACTGGAATGCCGATTCTGGGAACAACAAGCACATTTAAACCTTTCCCTCCCCCAGGGTCCTTTGCTGCTGACACGTGTGGTCAGGTCTGCCTGGTTGCTCCGGCAACTGCCATCCAGATGTGTATTCCCGAGCGTCGGTTGGATGCGAGCCGGTCTATTCCCCTTGTTAGACCGGCGATGTCAGTTTCGCGCCACTTCCAGTCTTCTGATGAGCTCTTTGTCTGCCTGCCATTTTGGCAGAGATCGGGTGATCTCTGAAAAACTGTACAAGATGCTCTTAGCTTAATAAACCAAGTCTTAGAGTATTTATAGTTACAAAACTAGACTAAACTAATAAAAATTGTTTTTAGCCAGATCCAGTCACTACAACCCCAATACAATACCTGCCCACCCTATCACAGGAGAACTTCGTTGTTGTTGGTTGTTGTGGGTTTTTTCGGCTGTGTGGCCGTGTTCTGGCAGTTTTTGTTCCTAACGTTTCACCAGTCGCTGTGGCTGGCATCTTCAGAGGACAGGAGCACAGCTAGAAGATTCTCTCTGTGCCCAAGTCTTCTAAAGAAGTCTTCTAAAGAATCTTCTAGCTGTGCTCCTGTTCTCTGAAGATGCCAGCCACAGCTAGTGGCGAAACGTTAGGAACCAAAACTGCCAGAACACGGCCACACAGCCCGGAAAACCCACAACAACCATCGGATTCCGGCCGTGAAAGACTTTGACTATACATTTGTTGTTGTTGTTGTTCAGTTGTGTCTGACTCTTCGTGACCTCATGGACCATAGCACGCCAGGCCTTCCTGTCCTCCACTGTCTCCCGGAGTTTACGCAAGTTCATGTTCATTACATCGGTGATGCTATCTAACCATCTCATCCTCTGCCATCCCCTGCTCCTTTTGCCTTCAGTCTTTCCCAGCATCAGGGTCTTTTCCAGTGAGTCCTCTCTTCGCATTAGGTGGCCAAAGTATTTGAGCTTCAGCTTCAGCATCTGTCCTTCCAATGAGCAGTCAGGGTTGATTTCCTTTAGGATTGACTGATTTGACCTCCTTGCAGTCCAAGGGACTCTTAAGAGTCTTCTCCAGCACCACAGTTCGAAAGCATCAATTCTTCGGCACTCAGCCTTCCTTATGGTCCAACTCTCACAGCCATACATTACTACTGGGAAAACCATAGCTTTAACTATACGAACCTTTGTCCACAAGGTGATGTCTCTGCTTTTTAATATGCTGTCTAGGCTTGCCATAGCTTTCCTCCCAAGGAGCAAGCATCTTTTAATTTCATGGCTGCAGTCTCCGTTTGCAGTGATCTTGGAGCCCAAGAAAATAAAATCTGTCACTGCTTCTATTTCTTCCCCTTCTTTTGAGTTTTTTTAATGTTGAGTTTCAAGCCAGCTTTTGCACTCTCCTCTTTCACCGTCATCAAGAGGCTCTTTAGTTCCTCTTCACTTTCTGCCATTAGGGTGGTATCATCACCCTATCACAGGAGAACTACCAATTCCTAAATGAATTGCCCCTTCTACCATTAACAATTCAATCTTGTCTGGAGTGACCTTCACTTTATCCAGTGTCACCTAGTTCAGTGTTTTTCATCCTCAGCAACTTTAAGATGTGTGGACTTCAACTCCCAGAATTTCCTAGCCTGGCTGGCTGGGGAATTCTGGGAGTTAAAGTCCACACATCTTAAAGTTGCTGAGGTTGAGAAACACTGATTCTAGTTCAGCAGAACGTGCTCAGGACTTCCTCAACGTTGCCCTCTGTTGAAAGAATACTCAATGTCTCATCTCAAATCACCCTCACAGACCAATATCTCCCAGCACTTTCATGCCTAGAGGACAAACCCAACCCTTGCAGAAGTTGATAGAATAATGTCAACAAAGGAGAAAAAAAAGGCCAGCATCATCTGGGACCCATCAAAGAGATTCTGCCACAATGCCCTGCTTCAAAAGCCACCAAAATATCAAATAGGATATTAACTGGTATTGTAGGATTGAATATTTTTATTTATTTATTTATTTATTTATTTATTTATTTATTTATTTAATATTGATTAGTGTTGAATATTAATCCTGAATACATTAATATTGAACATTTTATTTTATTGTGAACCGCCCAGAGTCCCCCTTGGGGGAGTGGGCGGTGATAAATCGAATGAATGAATGAATGAATGAATGAATGAATGAATAAATAAATAAATAAATAAATAAATAAATAAATTGAACATCAATTGGGATTCTAGTAGGCCAAATTAAGGAAGAGAAAAAAAAACCCAGATATGTTTAAAATATAGGAGAAAGATATGTCTATGAAGGTTCTCAGTCATCCAGGTGGAATTGTCTGTAGCTTGAATCATGTCAACTGGATTTCTATTTTCTTAGTGGAAACGTTTCGCTCCTTATCCAAGGAGCTTCTTCAGTCTGAGCAAAGTTGGTAAGGGAATCCTAAATATGTTTCTAGGTAGCTGTGTGACCTTACACCTGGGGCTAGGTCATGGTTATATTGAGATGTTATTTTAAGTCCTTTTATCATCTAAAGGAGGATCGTTAAGATCACCATGCTGCTGTTGAGCTTGTGAAATGGTCTTAATCTTCCTAGGCACAGAAGACAATGCGGGGAGGAATATGGGGAAAAGATTGTGCCTGAGGCCCCCACCTCTATTCAAGGAAGGATTTTCCAAGTTGGCATAAATGGATTCCTTTAGCCCCAGGTGTAAGGTCACACAGCTACCTAGAAACATATTTAGGATTCCCTTACCAACTTTGCTCAGACTGAAGAAGCTCCTTGGATAAGGAGCGAAACGTTTCCACTGAGAAAATAGAAATCCAGTTGACATGATTCAAGCTACAGACATATAGGAGAAAGAGGTAATTACGATGTAGGGATCTGCCTTGATGTAACTGTATGAATGCACAATGTCTGTATGAATGCACACCACTGGAGCTGTCCACCTGGACACACCCTTGCAATCAGGGTGTGGCTTGCACAAGCTGTAACAGCTTTAATGCATGAGTTATTCAGAGCAGATGACAAATGATATCAACCCTATCCAGGAGCCTGCTCCAGCTGTAAGAAATTCATTCCCTGCCGTGCTGAACCTTACCAAACTTAGCAATACTTTGCAATGCTGTTACTTGCCTCTCCATCAGATCTGGCAACCTTTTGGGTACCGAGCAGCATAAAACACTAACGTCCAACTGATCTGTTTACTTAAGATGTTCTTAGCACCTGTCACCATATGTGATACAGCAGTTTAAAAGCAGTTGTATTCAATTACGTTCCTGGCACCTAGCGCCCCAATCTGGATTCTCACAAAACCCACCCATGAGTGCCAAACTATTATTGTTCCAGCATGTCCTCACAGATGCACAGCACAGTTAAGCTCCTCTCTTAGGGCCTGGCAACAGCATGCTGGCTTAAGCCATTATGTTATTGGCAGCTTGTTTTGCAGCCACTAGTTTGGGGTGCAGCAGTCTGTAGCACTAAGATACATGAGGCCCTCTTTCTGCAGCCCTTGGAGTCTCTGCATTCTCAACATCCTTCCCCACGGAGGTAGAGCATCTCCTTTTGCAGAGCCCTGAGCTCTGGAATGAAAAACACTTCACTAAAACAGTTCAGGGTTGGAAGTGCCAGTTGCAGCCAGGCCTTGTGCCTTCCCATTGGAAAGATCTTCTCACCTGGACTTTTTGACCTGGCTCTAACCCTCATCCTTTGGGGTGTCAAAGTCAGCCTCTGCTGCTTTGTGCTCTGGATCAGACTGTGGTTATCCATGCTGAACTTCCTCCTCTATCCGTCTTGTGCAAGGTATAGTTAGAAACATCAAGATGGTGGCTGTGTCATTGTGATCAAAGCTCAGCCTGGTTTTTATGTAGGTCATGAAGATTTGATTGCACCATCACAGCCACCTTCTTGACTTTTTTGACCATACCCTGTGGACATCTGTGATCTCATGTGGCCTTGTCTATCTGTGCTTGGACCACACACACAGACATGAAAGAACATCCCTGTTGGAAAAGTTAATTTTAAAAAGGGTCCCCGTTGGGGGAGATGGGCGGTAATATAAATTTAATAAAATAAATAAATAAAAAATAAATAAATAAATATCCCTTTATTTCCTTTAAGTAGATCTAGGTTTAAATTTTCAGCCATGGCCCCTTAGAGGGCCAGCCTTAAATAAGTCCCTGTTTGACATCCATTAACTCTCGGGCTTCATATTCACCACACAGAGTTCCTTTGAAATGAAAGTAAATTAAGGAAATGGCTATATTGCTTTTTCCAAAATAATACAGGGCAAAAGCTGAATAATATTGATGTAACTCACCAAGGAACTTTATCATATTATACATCAACAGCAATTTGATTTTACCAAACTATAATCAGGGTCCGGCCAACAAACTTTCCCACAAATTCCCTTGCAAGGTACATAAACGTGATTCTGACAACCTGTGGAAGAGACAAATGATAATTACAGATTTCTTTAGTTTTTTAATGAAAGGTCCGATCATGCCCAAATTCAGGTATTCTTGAAGGAAATCCAGTTGTTCAACAAAGCAGACTCTTTTTGCCCTGTCAAATTAGGATGTCCTCCCAAATGCAGAAATTGGCCATCCTTGTTCTTCAAGTTAAAAAAAAATACCAATAATCTTATGTAAATAGTTCTCCTCACCCATTGCTGTATTTTGGCAAGATCTCCCATGTTAGCGAAAGAAAGTCGTAGCAGCTGTTCTAACAAAACAAACAGAACAGAGTTGCTTATCACTTATCATAAGCCAAAGTCTAATTGTGCTCTGAGGAAGCGTTCCCATCCTTTTTATGGCATTTGTGATAACATCATGAGTGACAAGTCTCAGCAGATCCATGGATGTATCTTACACAAGAATGAGAAAGTGAATCATGTGACAGCCCACCAACAAAAATCAAAGGTCTTTCCTTTGGGAGAAATGCAACATGAAACTAATAGGGATTGGCAACAGAACAGACAAAAATATGCAAAGTATATTAAAGTATCTCAGTAATGGTTTGAGATAGAACACATTAGTTGCACTAACACTGCAGGGTATGTATGAGTGGAACATTTATATTTGTTTAGTTAGGAGAAATTCTGGGGCTTCTTTTCATTCTTTCTTTTTTTCCACACCGCTGGTACATCTTTTTTTATTTTATTTATTTATTTATTTATTTATTTATTTATTTATTTATTCGATTTCTATAACCACCCATCTCCCCCATGGGGAACTCTGGGCGGTTCACAATAAATAAGTTAAAATAAAGTCTAAAATTTCGATTATACAATAAATATATATAAAAATCCAGATGATGATGGAATAATTAAAAGAAGGACAGTTATAAAATTAGGGGATTAGCCACCCCCATGAGGAACTATCCCTTCCTCCTTCCCATGCCAGGCGGCAGAACCAGGTCTTCAGCTCTTTCCTAAAGGTCGGGAGGGAGGGGATCTGTCTCAACTCTGGGGGCAAGATGTTCCATAGAGTGGGCGCTGTCACAGAGAAGGCCCGCCTCCTAGACCCCATCAGATGGCATTCTCTAATTGATGGGGTTCGTAGCAGGCCCTCTCTGAATGACCGGGTGGGGCGGGTCGATAACATGGGGATAAGATGGTCCCTCAGGTATTCTGGCCCCATGCCATGTAAGGCTTTAAAGGTGATAACCAACACCTTGAATTGTACCCGGAAGCAAACCGGCACCCAATGCAGCTCGCGGAGCAGCGGTGTTATATGTGCGGATCTTGACGCACCCAAAACTGCCCGCGCGGCCGCATTCTGCACCAGCTGTAGCCTCCGGATAGTCTTCAAGGGTAGCCCCATGTAGAGCGCATTGCAATAATCTACATGGGAGATGACGAGAGCATGAGTGACTGTACGGAGGGCGTCGTGATCCAGGAATGGGCGTAACTGGCGCACTAACCAAAGTTGTGCAAAAGCCCTCCTAGCCACGACTGCCACCTGCTCTTCGAGCAGGAGTCGTGAGTCTAGAAGGACCCCCAGATTACGCACCAGTTCCGAATGGGGCAGTGCTACCCCATCGAGAACCAAAGATGATAATTTCCGAGAAGACGCTAAGCCATCAATCCACAGCCACTCGGTCTTACCAGGGTTCAACTGAAGCCTGTTGTTCCCCATCCAGGCCCTCACAGCCCCCAGGCACTGGGACAGGGTGGACACTGCATCACTTACCTCACCAGGGATGGACAATTGAGTATCATCCGCATACTGATGATACCTCATCCCATGGTGACGGATGATCTCGCCCAGCGGTTTCATGTAGATGTTAAATAGGAGAGGAGAGAGAACCGACCCCTGCGGCACCCCACATAGGAGCGGTCGTGGGCCGGATCTCTCCTCTCCTATCAGCACCGACTGGGAGTGGCCCCGGAGGAAGGAGGTGAACCAGTGTAAAACTACCCCGCCCACCCCCAACTCCCTAAGCCACCCCAAAAGGATACCATGGTCGATGGTATCAAAAGCCGCTGAGAGATCTAAGAGAGCCAGGATGGATGCACTACCTCCATCCCGCTCCCGCCAGAGATCATCCGTAAGCACGACCAATGCAGTCTCCGTCCCATGTCCTGGCCTGAAACCTGACTGAAAAGGGTCTAGATAATCCGCTTCATCCAGGGTCCTTTGAAGTTGCAACGCCACCACTTTCTCAACCACCTTTCCCAAAAAGGGAAGGTGGGAGACTGGACGAAAATTGTCCAGGATGGTAGGGTCCAGGGATGGCTTCTTGAAGAGGGGGTGTACCAATGCCTCCTTGAAGGCAGTTGGAACCACCCCCTCCAACAAGGATGTATTAATCATAGCCTGGACCGATCCACATGTCACCTCCCTGGCTGATTTTACCAACCAGGAAGGGCAGGGATCTAAATAACATGTGGTGGAATTAACAATTCGAAGGATCCTGTCCACTTCCTTAGGTCCAACAGGATCAAATCGTTCCCAGATAACAGGGCAAGACCATTCTCCCGGCATCTCCCCAGACTGCAATCCACGCATGGAGTCCAACTTAGACCGAATCCGAGCGATTTTATCCTGCAGATGCTCAGAAAATTCTTCCGCACGGCCCTGCAGGTGGGTGGTCGATACCACCCTACCTAAGAGAGATCGAGTAATCTTGAACAGGGCCGTCGGACAGCATTCTGCGGACACAATAAGAGCGGAGAAATAACCACGTTTCACCGCTCTTACTGCCACAAGGTAGGCCTTAATAGCGGCTCTAGATTGTGTTCAGTCGAGTTCCGTCTTTGTCTTTCTCCAGCGGCGCTCTAGACGTCTCTTCACCCTCTTCAAAACCCTCAACTCCTCCGTAAACCACGGGGAGTGATGGGTTGAATGGGGCTGGAGAGGTCGCATCTGCGCGATCCTGTCCAAGGCACTGGCCGCCTCCTTATTCCAGGCTGCGGCCAATGCCTCCGCTGGACCGTGCAGCAGATCCTCGGATATTACCCCCAGCTCCCTCTGAAACCTCAATGGGTCCATAAATCACCGGGGGCGGACCAATCGAATAGATCCCGCCTCCCTGCAGAGTGGGGTGGCATAAGAGAATCCTAGGGATATCAGGACGTGATCTGACCATGACAACGGGGATAGTTCTAACTTTCCCCTCAGGTCACTTTGCCATTGCTCTGACAAGAAAACCAAATCCGGAGTGAGTCCACTGTCTTGAGTCGGGTCCCGAATAATCTGGGACAGGCCCATGGCTGCCATGGTAGTCATGAACTCCCGAGCCGCTTCCGAGGCACATCCCAGGGACGGCAGGTTAAAATCCCCCAAGACCATAAGCCTGGGGAACTCCACCGTCAACCCCGAGACGGCCTCCAGCAGCTCAGGCAGGGAGGTTGCTACGCAGCAGGGAGGCTGGTACAATAGCAACACTCCCAGCTGTTCTCGGGCACCCAACTTGAAAAACAGGGTCTCACATCCGGACACTTGTGGAGCAAGGCCCCTGAAAACCACCAGAGACTCTCTGATAATAACTGCCACCCCTCCTCCCCTACCCCGGTCTCTCGGCTGGTGCCACACCTGAAATCCAGCTGGGCACATCTCCAAGAGGGCTACCCCTCCCTCTGGGCCCAGCCAGGTCTCAGTAATACACACCAGGTCAGCCCCCCTCTCTGTGATTAATTCACTTATGAGAGGGGCTTTGTTGTTTACTGACCTGGGGTTAAGTAGCAGCAGCCGAAAACCGGGGCCCTCAAGGATCTGCTGTCCAGAACGTAGGGTTGAACTCGGAGGACCAGAACGCGCCACCGGTATCAAACACCTGGGGCGCCTTCCCTGAAGATGGCCTGTCCTCCGGTTCCCGTCACAATATCTCCTGCCCGTCACCACCTTGATTGGGTTGCCCACATTATAGTCCCCAGAGTTTCCTGATCCGGTCGCCTCCACTCCCAAATCCCTCGAAAACCTGGAACTAGGCAGGGGTCTCTTCCATGCATCCATCCTTCCACTCTCAATCCTCCTGGGCAGTCGTAGGCCACCAGCGCAACCAACCGAAGCTCTCGGCGCTGGTAACCCCCAACTGCCCCTCCCATTCATCATCCAATCACTAAGCCCCCTGTGGCCTCTCTCACTAGCCACAGAAGGGCATTGAGGCTATGCAGCTCCAGGGACTTTGTTGTTGTTGTTGTTCAGTCGTTAAGTCGTGTCTGACTCTTCGTGACCTCATGGACCATAGTACGCCAGGCCTTCCTGTCCTCCACTGTCTCCCGGAGTTTACTCAAATTCATGTTCATTACATCGGTGATGCTATCTAACCATCTCATCCTCTGCCGTCCCCTTCTCCTTTTGCCTTCAGTCTTTCCCAGCATCAGGGTCTTTTCCAGTGAGTCCTCTCTTCGCATAAGGTGGCCAAAGTATTTGAGCTTCAGCTTCAATATCTGTCCTTCCAATGAGCAGTCAGGGTTGATTTCCTTTAGGATTGACTGATTTGACCCCTGAAAAGAAGATGTACCAGGTGGGAAGGAAGAATGTAATGCTGCTTAAATTCTTCTGTGTCCCTAAGATGGGACCCTATGACAATATAATGCAATGCTTGAAAAAGAGGTTAACTATTTCCTCTGAAAGCAATAAAGTTGTTGTAACCACTGGCCCCACCTTCTCTTCTCTGAGTACAACTACAATGGCTACGGAGCAAATACCAGGATCCGGTGGCTCTCCAAGTGCTGCTGAACTACATCTCCCAACTTTCCTCACCATTGACTGTTCTAGAGGGGTTGCTGGGAGTTGTTGTTCAGCAATATTTGAATGTGGTGGGTGGGTAAAGATTTCCCTCTCTATCACAGAATGTATAACCTTAGCTAAGGTATGCCAGTGTTATGCTAATAGTAGCACTTTTTCCTGTAGCAGTTTCATTGTACTGCAGGGCACAACTCAAATAAGAAACAGTTCATTGTGGTTATTAAGTTTCAGTCCATATTCTATCACCACAATGCATGAAGTTACACCAGTTACAATAGATGATACTACAAAGAACATCTACAACCATATCATTCTAGGCTTTGAAAATCTCAGAATAATGCCCCAGACCATGGGGTGGTGGTATTCTCAGCCATCCTTCCAGTCCATGGAACAGGGTTGAAAAGTGAAAGAAGAATTCTGCAAATCAGTAACTAGCTATGCAAATGGAAGAGATTTGGTTTCTGGGACCCTGGCCAGAATTGTCCAGGATGATGGACTGCTGGCTCAAGATGATTCACACCTCAGAAGGACTGCCAAAATATATTTGGAAAAAGCACAGTAACCTTGATTTGGAGGACTTTAAATAGAATCCTGGGGGTGAGGTGGAAAACAAAAACCCTTCACTAAGACTTATGCACTGTAGATAGTAGGAGTGTGGCTGAAGTGGAGCCTCTTAAACCTTTTAAAGAAAAAAAAACCCAGAAAGAATATAAGCACATAAAGCTCATGGCTTTCAGAGCTGTACCAAACATCCTGTGAATGCACCATCCTGTACATGGAACAGCCAATTTTGGGTGTATTGAAACAGGTGTTCAGCCCAGGCAGGGACCCAAAGCACATGTTTTGAGGGCAGAACTTTTTGGGTGGGGGGAATGGGAACAAGGCAAGGGCATTAGCCAGATTGGTGGCTAAGAAAGTGGGGAAAGGAAGGTGCTGGGGAAAAAAGGAGCAGATGGTATACTGCTTCCACCCACAACCTAGCCAACCCGACCATCCACCCCCCTTTCCAAATGGGAGGAGAGGGATGGTTGGCTGGCTTACTGGCTGTGCTGTGCTGTAATTATTTATTTACTTATTTATTTAATTTTTACCTCGCCTTTATTATTATTTTTTATAAATAACTCAAGGCAGCGAACATACCTAATACTCCTTCCTCCTCCTATTTTCCCCACAACAACCACCCTGTGAGGTGAGTTGGGCTGAGAGAGAGGGACTGGCCCAAGGTCACCCAGCCGGCTTTCATGCCTAAGGCGGGACTAGAACTCTCAGTCTACTGGTTTACCATTGGCTCCTTCCTAGGGCTGAGAGACAGGGATTGGCCCAAGGTCACCCAGCCGGCTTTCATGCCTAAGGCGGGACTAGAACTCACAGACTCCTGGTTTCTAGCCCAGCACCTTAACCACTAGACCAAACTGGCTCTTCAAGGGTAGTATTCAAGGATAGTACAATGGTAGCCAAGTGGTGTTGTCAAAAGGAAGAAGCTAGAAAGATCAGTGGATGGGCCAGCACGTATGTCATGCAGAAGAAGAAGATAGGTGCAAAGTGCATCCATCTTGCTCTACTCACCTGGTTGGGTCTCTCTGAATTTGTGGCAGCTGAAACCTAGGGCAACAAAAATGTTCCAGGTTTAGATCAGTCCAAACCATGGCCCACGCAGAACAGTCAGACTGAATTCCCAAGCCACAGCGTGCTTGCTTTGGGATCAAATCAAAAGATAATTTCTGTTTCACTTTATTATCTATAAACTAATTCTCGGAATATAAGAAATAAGATAAGCTTGATCTCTGAGTATAGAAATGAAAATACAATCTGAAAAGTATAGCAGGGACCAGGTGGGATGACTCCCTTGGCTGGAATATAGCAATGGAAGGATATAATTTGTTCAGAAAAAACAGAAACTATAGAGAGGAGGAATTGAGCTGTATGTTAAGAATATTCATTCCTGCTCAGAAATCCAAATGAATGGATTTGGCAGTGATGTAAACAACATCTGGGTTAAAATAAGTGCAGGAACAAATAAAAGGAAAATTGTTGTTAGCATCTACTAATGCCCTTCCAACCAGGGAAGTCAAGATCATTCAGTGGCCTGTTAGAACCAGTGCATGGAGTAGATCTTAATGTTGTGTAAACTCATAGGCAGAAAAAGGAATATTGTTTAAAAACACAGCCTGTGAGCACATTAGAGAGATTCAGGTTCTTATTCCTACACTTTTAGCCCACCCAAGCATAAAGAAACACACGCTTAGACATTGCAGGTACAAAAAGTAAGTACAAAAGAGTTCTTACATTTATTTTGTTCAGGTACAGCCATTTCAGTAGAAAATTGGTTTCAGTTCTTCTTTCTGTTCCCTAAACTGCATACCTCTGGCCCTGTTTGCTACCAGAGGCTGTGTGGAGAAAGGGGGGGAAATCTCCTAGGCCCATCCATGTGGCCAAGATGGAGGGAGAGCAGCTTGCATGCTGCTTCTCTGTCGGTGGAAGGATCAGAGAGAGAGAAGAGGAAGTGGGAGGGGCAACAAGCAGCTTCTTCTGGAAGCACAGAGTTTGCCTCCTAGAGCAATCACCCATATGCTAATGAGGCATGCTTGATTTGCCAGATTCCAACAGGAAGAAGTGGACACTGTCTTCCAAAAACAAACTGGAGATCTTTGAAAGAGGCATCAAGCCATAATGAAGGGAATCCAATTACACCAACTTCGGTTGAAAGACAAACACTGCCAGGCATGATCCTTCCAGGAAATTCCTGCCTCTCTTGCAGACAACTTTCTCTTTGATATGATGCTACTCAGCAGCTGGATCTGGTTGAGGGAAGAGGATGCAGGAGGAACATTGGGAAAAAGTGACTCTGTAATGCTGGAGTTCTTGATTTTAAGGAAATGAAAACTGGGTATAATCAAAAGCATATCTTGAATTTCAACAAAGTGGATGTTAGTAAACTCAAAGCAAGGATTGTAGGATCGCATGGCAGAAGTCAGTAATAGGAAAAAGATGCATGGTGTTTTCTAAAGAAGGAGATGTTAAAAGAACAAGTGCAAACATTTCCAGTGTGGAATAGAAATGGGGGACACCAGAAATAGCCAGTGTGGCCACATAAAAAGCTTGGTGAAGACCTTAAAACAAAGAAAGGACACCTGCAGGAAATAAAATTAAAAGGAGGGCAAGTAGGGCCAAGTAACAAGGAAGTGTATAGGCAGGTAATCCATAAATGTAGTACTGTAAAGCGGAAGCTCAGAATGAGCTGAGGTTAGTGACGGATGCTAAGAATAACACAAAGAACCTGTAGCAAAGGATATTTAAAGAGCTGAATATATTTAACCTTGAAAAAAGACAATTAAGGGGGAATATGACACCACTTCAAATACCTGAAAAGATGCCATATTTAAAAAAGATCAAGAACTATTGATTTAAGTTACAGAAGACAAATTCCAGCTAAAGGCTGGGAGGAAACTTCCTAAAAATAAGAGCAACTCAACAGTGGAAACCATTACTCAAATGGGGTGAGCTCACCTTAATTGGATGTATTAATTGGACGCTGGACTGCAAGGAGGTCAAATCAGTCAATCCTAAAGGAAATCAACCCTGACTGCTCATTGGAAGGACAGATACTGAAGCTGAAGCTCAAATACTTTGGCCACCTAATGCAGAGAGAGGACTCACTGGAAAAGACCCTGATGCTGGGAAAGACTGAAGGCAAAAGGAGAAGGGGACGGCAGAGGATGAGATGGTTAGATAGCATCACCGATGTAACGAACATGAATTTGAGTAAACTCCGGGAGACGGTGGAGGACAGGAAGGCCTGGCGTGCTATGGTCCATGAGGTCACGAAGAGTCAGACACGACTAAACGACTGGACAACAAAAAAGACAGCCTCCTATCTGGGATACTTTAATAAGGATTTCTGCTCTGAGCAAGGGGTTGGACTCGATAGCCTGGAAGACCCCTTCCAACCGTAGGTTCCCCAGGAATTCCAATGTTTGCAATTTCATTCTCCACACTGCTTTAAAAGGGAGGATGGAAAAGGGTGTTCTGTGTGGAGGTGACCTTGGGGTTGGTCAAGAGGTTACGCCTAGTGCTAAGACAATATCTACGTTTATTGCTGACTGGAAACCCCTTATGGACTTTTTGGATAAAACAGAAAAAAATTAACTTACTATCTATGGTTTGATGACTAGATAGGATAGATTATAGATTATTTCCTTCCTTCCTTCCTTCCTTCCTTCCTTCCTTCCTTCCTTCCTTCCTTCCTTCCATATATATATGTATATACTGTATATATACATACATACATACATACATACATACATACATACATACAGAGAAGTTACACCTAGTGCTAAAAGATCTACACAGGGTGTGCCAGGCTACCTCTGAGCTAGACTGATTATGTTGAGATTAGTATACAACAATCTAAAGCAGCGTTTCTCAACCTTGGTGACTTTAAGATGTGTGGACTTCAACTCCCAGAATTCCCCAGCCATTTCTGGCTGGGGAATTCTGGGAGTTGAAGTCCACACATCTTAAAGTTGCCAAGGTTGAGAAACACTGATCTAAAGTCAGACCCAAAGGACCTAAAAGAACATCTTCGGTCACTTCACCCTCTCGGGTGGCTGTGCCCTGCTGACCATGCTGTAGCTGCTAGCGGGCAGGCCCGTTCTATGGTGGCACTCGTCCTATGGACTGGTCTTCCCTCTGCAGTTGGTCGGGCCTTAGGACTAATGTATTTTAAGCAACTTTTTAGAATCCGTCTTTTTAGGTTAGCCTTTCACAGCCATTAACTTCCCTTAACATTTGCCCCTCAATGGATTATTTTTACTTTGTTTTGATTCGGGAATGTTTTTAGGATTTCAGTTTATTATTGTGACAGGCTTCTCACAGCCTAAGAAAGTGGATAATGGTTTGCAAAATGTTCCTACGACCGCCCATTGCTCCATTATCAGAAAAAAGGTTAGCCACCTCCTCTTTCCCATTTATTGGCAAAAGAATTTAAAAGTCCCTTCTAAACCTAGAGATAAATTGAGTACTGAAGTGAAAGTACCTAGTTGTCAAGATTTCTATAGCTGTAATGTTTGGGGAAGGGGGGAACAGTACAGACCTCAAACAACAAGCAAAGATTTGTCTCCCCTTGTTGCAGGGGAGGATTTGTGAGAATTCTTCCTTTAAAAATTGAGGATATATCCACTTATTTCCATGAGTTTTCTATGGCTTTTACTTCAATAGCTATCTTCTATTTTTCTATCTATTTCTCTCTCTCTCTCTCTCTCTCTCATCCATCTATCTATCTACAGTATCTATCATCTATCTATCTATCATCTATCTATCTATCATCTATCTATCTATCTATCTATCATCTATCTATCTATCTATCTATCTATCTATCTATCTATCTATCTATCTATCTAATCTATCTAATCTATCTATATCTACTTATCTCTCTCTCTCTTATTTGTTTATACCTTTCCATGGGTTTCTACTGGGTGTCTACAGGAAAGTAAAAAAAAACAGTCAAGTTGTCACTTGCAACCATACTATAAAAGTCCCACCCCCAGAAAAAAAAGGGGGGATGGGTCTTTGATCCCCTGGATGCGGATGCCATCTTGACTTTTTTGACACACACACTGTGTTTATAGTTGCTATGAGCATCTTTCCATTCCTTTTCTTCCCCCTCCCCCTTTCCTTTTCAGACAAGCTTGAACTGCAGCTCCTCACCGGTCTCGGCTGCTCCTGCTTCTGAAATGGCTCTTGCCTCTTTAGCACTTCCAGTCGCTCTCTGGGGGCCAAGCTGGCCCTATGTGCTCACCCATCTGGCTGTGTTCTGTGCATCTTCTGTTTGCTTGGCTGCTTCTGTAGCTCTCACCCACAATGTTCTCCATCTCCATCGTCAACTCACGAAAACAACGTCCCTCTCAGCACACTCACACTTACCTACCCAAAAGCCTTTTTTTCATGGCTGGTGGAAAGGTGGAATTTCTACTCTTGGGCTGGACTGAAGACTCAGAGTTGAAGAGACAGCAAGAAAGGGCTTGCACTCTCCTTCCATGTTAACCTAATCCCTTTTTGCTTTCAGTGAATCTGACCAAAGAAGACTTTGTGGAAATCTTGTTTTCGGTTGCCAAGAGCATGATAATTATAAACTTAGTGTGTGCAAAATCCTGTCATTCCAGGACAGGATTGCCCCACAGTATTCTGTAGTATTCCGGGTGTCCTCTGAATGATACCAACCCAGCCAATCCACTCATTCCAGGAGTAATCTGGTGGTTTTCTGAAAGCTAATCTCCTGACTTGGAATATGTCTATGAAGGTTCTCAGTCATCCAGGTGGAATTGTCTGTAGCTTGAATCATGTCAACTGGATTTCTATTTTCTCAGTGGAAACGTTTCGCTCCTTATCCAAGGAGCTTCTTCAGTCTGAGCAAAGTTAGTAAGGGAATCCTAAATATGTCCTGACTTGGAAGTTCTTGTGAACATGGTTTTCTGGGGCTGGATCACTCCCAGAACATCATCAACTACTCTCTAGAATTGCCATTCCCATAACAGTAACTTTTGCACATCCCTGTTATAGAGTATTTTGCTATTCTTTGTAGTGAGAAGTGACACAGAAATACTTTCAACAAATTAACAAACCATTACAAAGCAATTTAGCAAAGCAGCCATAATTCTAGCTGACTGAAATTGGTATTTTATCATTGATGGGAATTCTGGGAATTGTAATCCTTGCGAGTTAGGATAAGTCTAGTTAAAAATTAGTGAAGGAATATGAATTCTCAGGAATTAACACCAAAACCCCGAATATATTTAGCGTGGGAATACTTTTATGTCGCTGAATATGCTTGCAAAGAGAAATAAAAATAATAAAGCAATTTGCGGAAGGATTTCTGGAAAGTGAGGTTTATTAGGTTTTTGAAAGAAAGTAGTTATAAGGAAATTGTGTTTAGACAGAATACAACTAGATCAGGTTTTCTAAGTAAAAAGAAAAAGAAAAGAGCATGTACTGTGCTAGGCCACAGGAAGCTGACATGGTATCAACTTCAGAGTACGAGAGGGGAGAAAAGGAGGTTCTGGGAACAAGAAGGAGCTGAAAATGATGAGAGCCATGAGCATATCAGTCTAACCCAGTGTTTTTCAATCCTGGCAACTTTAAGATGTGTGGACTTCAACCCCCAGAATTCCCCAGCCAGCATGTTGACAAGGTTGAGAAACACTGGTCTAACCAATCAGAAGTATGCTTGGGTTGGTATGTACAGGTGCTTTCTGTACTGAGTGCGGTTGTGTACAAGCACACTGTACAACGATATCATCGTTGCTCTTTGTAATGCAAGAGAATGTTGAAAAAATATTATGTAAAGTGGTTCAGTGTCTGTCAATCTTCTGTCAACAAGATAAATCTCAGAAAATAGAACAGACATGACCAAAGCTGGTGCGGCAGGAGAAGCCAACAAAGGAAAGACAGGTTTCAAAAACGGGCCAGATCTAGCCACCAATCCAGAAAGGAGGTTGTTGGGCAGCGGCTCAGGATGTTTTCGACGCCTCCGTTCTAAGCCTCTTCATTCCCAGACATGTGACCTAGAGCAGAGTATTTTAAAGAGATTGGAAAGCATTCCAGAAGCCATTCTTTGCATGATTTCTCAAATCATTATTTGTTTCCATCAGCGTACGCACTTTCTTAGCTTCTTTTAAAGGTTTGCTAACAGATCCACTGTGTTTTGTTCCTGGTTAAGGAAGAAGCTTCCGCCTTCTTTTTCAATCAATATGGGAGATCTCTCACACCTTGACTATCCCTTTCCTCCTCATAATACAAAATCAAGTAATGTAAACTGCATGTCCCCTGGTGTCCACAGACTCGTGCTACTTTCATCAGTCTGACCCCTCTTGACCACCCCCCCCATTCGATCACTGCTGTGTATGCTCACCTTTTTTGTTGTTGTTCAGTCATTTAGTCGTGTCCGACTCTTCGTGACCTCATGGACCATAGCACGCCAGGCCTTCCTGTCCTCCACTGTCTCCCGGAGTTTACTCAAAGTCATGTTCGTTACATCGGTGATGCTATCTAACCATCTCATCCTCTGCCGTCCCCTTCTCCTTTTGCCTTCGGTCTTTCCCAGCATCAGGGTCTTTTCTAGTGAGTCCTCTCTTCGAATTAGGTGGCCAAAGTATTTGAGCTTCATCTTCAGTATCTGTCCTTCCAATGAGCAGTCAGGGTTGATTTCCTTTAGGATTGACTGATTTGACTTCCTGTATTACTTGGACTGCTGTGTATGAAGACTGTGTATGTATAATTGTAAATAGACTTTTTACCTAAACCTATTTCGTGTGAGTCTGTTTAATCCTATCAGGACTGGAAGTACGTATTGCTCTAAGGTTTCTTGGATATTGGGCCGCCCCAGTACCGCTGACTCTGACAGGTTACGGGCCCAGAAGTGTGGATCTGAGGGCAGATTTGGAGCTCTGACAGGTTCCGTGCCCGGTTGTTTGGATCCAAGGACCGGTTTGGAGCTGTGAGAAGTTCTTCGGCAGAGTCCTGTGTGAAGTTTTTCATTGCTGTCTTGCCCAGGAGGGGCTGTGGGCGGTGAGCACAGCAAGATGCAGTCTGCTATCGGGGAGGATTTCCTCTTGCCCGGCTGAATGAAACTAATTACATTACGTGGTCATATAAAATGGAGACGTTTTTACGCCGTGAAGGTCTTTGGCAAGCCGTGAGTAACCCTCCTGATGATTTAGAGGAAGAGGAAGATGTGAGGCGGAATGAGAGAGCACTGGCAAGCATAATATTATGTTTGGAAGACAGCCAGTTGATATATGTATGGCAGTATATGTTAGCTCAAGAATGCTGGAATGCACTGAGAATGATTTATGTAAGCGACACTGCTGGAAGCAAGGTTGCTTTAACACGTAAATTGTATCGTGCAAGGCTGAGGGAAGGAGATAACATTTCTGAGCATTTACAGTATATGGCAAATGTTTTTCTTGAATTAAGTGAACGTGGTATGAATTTTGATGAATCACATAAAGTATATGTTCTACTGAGTTCATTGAATGAGTCCTGGGATGTGTTAGCTACAAGTCTCGGGTCTATGTCAGAAAGAGACCTGACAGTGAGTTATTTAACTGGTCGGCTTCTGGAGGAAGAGCGGAGGCGGCAGGAACATATCCAGGCAAAGGGGAGTAATAATATGCCACGGCAGAGAGAGGCTGTATTGCAAAGAGTTTCCACAACAGAGAGAGATAAAGTTTGTGCTTTGAAGCGTTGTTACTGATGTGGATCCAGAACGCACCTGCAAAGGGACTGTGATATAAAAAAGAAGATAAAAGGCAGAGACAGACCGTCTCAGCGAAGGAGTGATGCCCAGATATCTGTGGTGAAGTCAACGGAGAGGAGTTCCAGAGACCAGTGGTTACTAGATAGTGGGGCAAGTGAGAATATTGCCAACAATCCAGAACTATTTACAGGTCTTTCACCAGCTGTTCGTGATCACGTAAGCCTGGCAAATGGGAATTGTGCCTCTGTAATAGGGCAAGGGACTGTTTATGTGCCATGTTTAAATGTAAAGTTAGAAATGCTTTGTGTCCCAGATTTGGATTATAACATACTCAGTGTGTCATAATTGGACTTGAAGGGGTATGAAGTTAAATTTGTTGGGGGAGAATGCCAAATAAGTAAAAATAACCAGATATGTGGAAAGGGTGTATTACAGGACAACCTATATGTGATGAAACCCAAGACAGATGGCATAGCACAAGGGTCGGAAATGGCGGCTCGCGAGCCAGATGCGGCTCTTTGGCCCCTTGCGTGTGGCTCTTCCGCAGCTGAACTCACCCCCGCCCCTTCCACGTGATAGGCCCCCGCCCGCAAACCCCGCCCCCTGGCTCTCGCACTGAGCGAGGCCCGGCGCGGCAGGGAGGCAGCGCCATCTCCAGCCGCAGCAGCCCCTGCGCGGAGAGAGGCAAGCAGGCAGGTAAGCGGGCAGGCCTCGTTTCCCGCCCCCCATCATCTTCTTCGCTCAACGCGGGTGGGTGGAAGCGGCCGAGGGGGGCGGGCGTGGCGGCAGAGGCCAGGGCTGCCCGCTTACCTGCCTGCCTGCCTCTCTCCGCGAGGCCCCCGATCCGGCTTGGATCCAGGGAAGGCAGCGGGGGGCCTCGCGGAGGGAGCCAAGCAGGCAGGTAAGTGGGCAGGCCTCGTTTCCCGCCCCCCATCATCTTCTTCGCTCAACGCGGGCGGGCGGAAGCGGCCGAGGGGGGCGGGCGTGGCGGCGGAGGCCAGGGCTGCCCGCTTACCTGCCTGCCTGCCTCTCTCCGCGAGGCCCCCGATCCGGCTTGGATCCGGGGAAGGCAGCGGGGGGCCTCGCGGAGGGAGCCAAGCAGGCAGGTAAGCAGGCAGGCCTCGTTTCCCGCCCCCCATCATCTTCTTCGCTCAACGCGGGTGGGTGGAAGCGGCCGAGGGGGGCGGGCCCGGCGGCGGAGGCCAGGTCTGCCCGCTTACCTGCCTGCCTGCCTCTCTCCGCGAGGCCCCCGATCCGGCTTGGATCCAGGGAAGGCAGCGGGGGGCCTCGCGGAGGGAGCCAAGCAGGCAGGTAAGCGGGCAGGCCTCGTTTCCCGCCCCCCATCATCTTCGCTCAACGCGGGCGGGCGAAGAGCGGCCGTGGGGGGGGGCGGGCGGTGACGACAAGCGGCGCGCTTCAGGCTTTCAGCGCTGGAAGGTGGCCCGGGCCTCCTTCCAGCGCGCCTGGGCCTCGCGGAGGGAGGCAAGCCCAGCTGCCCGGGGTCCAGGGAGATCAGCTCCGGCAGGATCTGTGGTGAAGAGCGGCCGTGGGAGGGGCGGGCGGCGACGACAAGCGGCGCGCTGAAAGCCTGAAGCGCCGGCGGAGGAGGAGGAGGAGGCCCGGGCCGGCTTCCAGCGCGCCTGGGCCTTGCGGAGGGAGGCAAGCCCAGCTGCCCGGGGTCCAGGGAGATCAGCTCCGGCAGGATCTGTGGTGAAGAGCGGCCGTGGGGGGGGGGCGGGCGGCGACGACAAGCGGCGCGCTGAAAGCCTGAAGCGCCGGCGGAGGAGGAGGAGGAGGCCCGGGCCGGCTTCCAGCGCGCCTGGGCCTCGCGGAGGGAGGCAAGCCCAGCTGCCCGGGGTCCAGGGAGATCAGCTCCGGCGGGATCTGTGGTGAAGAGCGGCCGTGGGGGGGGGCGGCGATGACAAGCGGCGCGCTGAAAGCCTGAAGCGCCGGCGGAGGAGGAGGAGGAGGCCCGGGCCGGCTTCCAGCGCACCTGGGCCTCGCAGAGGGAGGCAAGCCCAGCTGCCCGGGGTCCAGGGAGATCAGTTCCGGCGGGATCTGTGGCGAAGAGCGGCCGTGGGGGGGGGCGGCGACGACAAGCGGCGCGCTTCAGGCTTTCAGCGCGCCGCTTGTCGTCGCCGCCCGCCCCCCCCCACGGCCGCTCTTCGCCACAGATCCCGCCGGAGCTGATCTCCCTGGACCCCGGGCAGCTGGGCCGGGTGGACGCCGTCTCCCGCCCGCAAACCCCGCCCCCTTCCACGTGATTGGCCCCCGCCCGCAAACCTCGCCCCCTTCCACGCGATTGGCCCCCGCCCGCAAACCCCACCCCCTTCCACGCGATTGGCCCCCACCCGCAAACCCCGCCCCCTGGCTCTCTAGCATTTCAAAATGTGCATGAGCATGTCAAAATGGCTCCCGGCATAAAAAGTTTGCCGACCCCTGGCATAGCACGTACAGCTACAATGAGTAACAGGCCATTTCATGATGGTTGTGCCCATATCTGGCATAGGAGACTAGGTCATGCCAGTTTCAAGGTGGTGGAGAAGATGTCTGAGGTTGGAACAGGCATTGATATGAGAACATGTCATAATTTCTTGGATTGTACTGTATGTAAAGTATCAAAGTCAAAAGCATATACGGTAAGCAAACATGGCAATCCAATGTCTGAAAAATGTTTTCAGTTAGTACATGCTGATTTGATTGGCCCTATGTCTGCAACACTAGGGGGAGCTAGATATCTATTGGTAATAGTGGTTGACTTTACAAGATTCAGGTTTTGTTATTTGTTAAAGCATAAAAATAATGTGTTTGAACAGTTCAAGAATTGGGTGAATTTCGTGGAGCGTAGATATAACACGAAAGGTCTGTGAATTACAAACAGACAGGGGAACTGAATTTCTAGCAGGTAATTTTCAGCAATGGTTAAGTAGGAGGGGCATTAGCCATAGAAATTGTGCTGCTGAGGATAGCATAGCTGAAAGATGAAATGGTATGTTGCAAGTTATGAAAGATTCTTTATTGGCAGATTCAGGTTTATCTAGTGGTTATTGGGGTGAAGCAATTTTGACCGCCAATTATCTGATAAACAGGCTGTGGAGTTCTTCAGTAAATGAAACTCTATATTTCCTGCTATATGGCAAGAAGCCGTCATTAGCACATTTAAAGGTATTTGGATGTGCAGCCTGGGTTCATGTGCCCAAAGCAGTTCAGAGAAAGGGACAGGCTAAAGCACAGAAACTCATATTTGTGGGATATGAGCAGGGAACCAAGGGGTATAGATTTACAGATGGGAACAAGAAAATTGTCATCTCAAGGTCTGCAAATTTTTGCGAGCATAGTAATTGGAGCAAGATACATGGGAGTTCAGACATTTATCTTCCCAGTCAAGGGCAAAGTGAGTTGTTCTCATAGAAACGTGCTGTTCATAAAGAGTTGAAAGCAGAGGAGGATTTAGGGTCCCCGCTAGGGGAGATGGGCGGTAATATAAATTTAATAAAATAATAATAAATAAATAAATTTAACCCCTGAAGTAACAGTAAAGGAGGAACCTATAGTGTTACGTAGGTCTGAGAGGGCAAATAAAGTTATACCTCCACAACGGTTTACACCAGGTTGAGGAACATTTAGGAACTGGAATCTGTGTTTGGATTCAGTATTGAGGAATATGAGATTCAGAAGTAGTATAGCTGACCCATGTTTATATGTTAAGCAATGTGGAGATGAACAGATGATACTGCTGACGTTTGTAGATGATTTGTGTCTTATAGCAAAAGATCAAAGAAGGATAAAAGAATTTGCTAAACAGATGAATCAAGAATTTAAACTGAAAGATCTAGGTGAAATTAGGAATTACCTAGGTGTAAGAATTGGAAAAATTGAAGGGAAAGGATATTTCCTAGATCAGAGGAAGAAAATTGAACAGTTGCTTAGGGATTACAGCATGGAGAATTGCAAAGACGTCCCTACACCGATGACAGTAGATTTTCTCAAAGCAGTGACTGAAGATGAGGACCAAACTCCATGTGAACACGAAAGATACCAATCAGTAATTGGAAGTCTGTTATATTTAGCACAATGGTCTAGACCTGATATTGGGAATGCGATTAATATTCTGAGCAGGTACAGTGTACAACCTATTCAGAGGCAATGGCTTGGTGTCAAGCGTGTATTAAGATATCTGAAGGGGATTATTAATAATTGTTTAATAGTAAGACCATATGAACCATTGGAATTAACATGTTATGTTGATAGTGATTGGGGTAATGATGTGCAAGATATTTAATTAGATGTTGTTCTATTGTAAATTGGAGGGGTGTTAAGGTTTGTGAATAAAACCAGGAATTTACAGATAGAACAAACTGGAAATGTATTCAGTGTATCTAGGTGAAAGGGTATAGAAACTGCTATATCATTCTATCAGGTGAAAGATGATGACACCTACTGGCAAGAGTATGCAAATGTATTATGTGGCTGATGCAATGCTACTGTAATGTGAGTCCTGATTGGACAGATATGTGTATAAAAGTACTGTGTAAAGGTGCTGTTCTCTCTCTTTCATTTGATGTGCCATTGGACAACGTATCTGTATTACTTGGACTGCTGTGTATGAAGACTGTGTATGTATAATCGTAAATAGATTTTTTACCTAAACCTATTTCATGTGAGTCTGTTTAATCCTATCAGGACTGGAAGAACGTATTGCTCTAAGGCTTCTTGGATATTGGGCCGCCCCAGTACCGCTGACTCTGACAGACTTTTGTTGTTGTTCAGTCGTTCAGTCGTGTCCGACTCTTCGTGACCTCATGGACCGTAGCACGCCAGGCCTTCCTGTCCTCCACTGTCTCTCGGAGTTTACTCAAATTCATGTTCATTACATCGGTGATGCTATCTAACCATCTCATCCTCTGCCGTCCCCTTCTCCTTTTGCCCTCAGTCTTTCCCAGCATCAGGGTCTTTTCCAGTGAGTCCTCTCTTCTCATTAGGTGGCCAAAGTATTTGAGCTTCAGCTTCAGCATCTGTCCTTCCAATGAGCAGTCAGGGTTGATTTCCTTTAGGATTGACTGGTTTGACCTCCTTGCAGTCCAAGGGACTCTCAAGAGTCTTCTCCAGCACCACAGCTCGAAAGCATCAATTCTTCGGCGCTCAGCCTTCCTTATGGTCCAACTCTCACAGCCATACATTGCTACTGGAAAAACCATAGCTTTAACTATACGGACCTTTGTCGGCAAGGTGATGTCTCTGCTTTTTAATATGCTGTCTAGGTTTGCCATAGCTTTCCTTCCAAGGAGCAAGCGTCTTTTAATTTCATGGCTGCAGTCACCGTCTGCGGTGATCTTGGAGCCCAAGAAAATAAAATCTGTCACTGCTTCCATTTCTTCCCCTTCTATTTGCCAGGAAGTGATGGGACCAGATGCCATGATCTGGGTTTTTTTAATGTTGAGTTTCAAGCCAGCTTTTGCACTCTCCTCTTTCACCCTCATCAAGAGGCTCTTTAGTTCCTCTTCACTTTCTGCCATTAGGGTGGTATCGTCTGCATATCTGAGGTTGTTGATATTTTTCCCGGCAATCTTAACTCCAGCTTGTGATTCATCCAGCCCGGCATTTCTCATGATGTACTCTGCATATAAGTT
This sequence comes from Charina bottae, assembly GCA_023362775.1. NCBI lineage: Eukaryota > Metazoa > Chordata > Lepidosauria > Squamata > Charinaidae > Charina > Charina bottae. Next base: position 20,153,977 of record JALMGJ010000019.1, on the reverse strand, counting down.
AAATAAGCAGGGTGATAATATACAGCCTTGTCGTACTCCTTTCCCAATTTTGAACCAGTCGGTTGTTCCATGTCCGGTTCTAACTGTTGCTTCTTGACCCGCATACAGGTTTCTCAGGGGACAGGTAAGGTGGTCTGGTACTCCCATCTCTTTAAGACTTTGCCACAGTTTGTTGTGATCCACACAATCAAAGGCTTTAGCGTAGTCAATGAAGCAGAAGTAGATGTTTTTCTGGAACTCTCTTGCTTTTTCCATGATCCAGCGAATGTTGGCAATCTGATCTCTAGTTCCTCTGCCTCTTCGAAACCCAGCTTGCACTTCTGGTAGTTCTCGGTTCACATGCTGCTGAAGCCTAGCTTGTAGGATTTTGAGCATAACCTTGCTGGCATGTGAAATGAGCGCAATTGTACGGTAGTTTGAACATTCTTTGGCATTGCCTTTCTTTGGAATTGGAACGTAAACTGACCTTTTCCAATCCTGTGGCCACTGTTGAGTTTTCCAAATTTGTTGGCATATTGAGTGCAGCACTTTAACAGCATCATCTTTTAGGATTTTAAATAGCTCAGCTGGGATACTGTCTTCTCCGCTAGCTTTGTTGTTAGTAATGCTTCCTAAGGCCCACTTGACTTCACTCTCTAGGATGTCCGGCTCAAGCTCAGTGACCACACCATCATATTTATCAGGGATATTAAGATCTTTCTTGTATAGTTCTTCTGTGTATTCTTGCCACCTCTTCTTAATCTCTTCTGCTTCTGTTAGGTCCCTGCCTTTTTTGTCCTTTATCATGCCCATCTTTGCACAAAACGTTCCCTTGATATCTCCGATTTTCTTGAAGAGATCTCTAGTCTTCCCCATTCTATTGTTTTCCTCAATTTCTTTGCATTGTTCATTTAAGAAGGCCTTCTTATCTCTCCTTGCTATTCTCTGGAATTCTGCATTCAGTTGTTTATATCTTTCCCTTTCTCCCTTGCCTTTTGCTTCCCTTCTTTCCTCAGCTATTTGTAAAGCCTCATCAGTCAGCCACTTTGCTTTCTTGCATTTCTTTTTCTTTGGGATGGTTTTAGCTGCTGCCTCCTGTACAATGTTACGAACCTCCATCCATAGTTCTTCAGGCACTCTGTCTACCAGATCTAATCCTTTAAATCTATTCCTCACCTCCACTGTATATTCATAAGGGATATGATTTAGGTCATACCTGATTGGTCTAGTGGTTTTCTCTACGTTCTTCAATTTAAGCCTAAATTTTGCGATAAGAAGCTCATGATCTGAGCCACAGTCAGCTCCAGGTCTTGTTTTTGCTGATTGTATAGAGCTTCTCCATCTTTGGCTGCAAAGTATATAATCAATCTGATTTCGGTATTGACCATCTGGTGATGTCCATGTGTAGAGTCGTCTCTTGTGTTGTTGGAAAAGAGTGTTTGCTATGACCAGCGTGTTCTCTTGACAAAACTCTATTAGCCTTTGCCCTGCTTCATTTTGTACTCCGAGGCCGAACTTGCCTGTTATTCCGGTTATTTTTTGACTTCCTACCTTAGCATTCCAGTCCCCTATGATGAAAAGGACATCTTTTTTTGGTATGTCTATGAAGGTTCTCAGTCATCCAGGTGGAATTGTCTGTAGCTTGAATCATGTCAACTGGATTTCTATTTTCTTAGTGGAAACGTTTCGCTCCTTATCCAAGGAGCTTCTTCAGTCTGAGCAAAGTTGGTAAGGGAATCCTAAATATGTTCCTAGGTAGCTGTGTGACCTTACACCTGGGGCTAGGTCATGGTTATATTGAGATGTAATTTTTAAGTCCTTTTATCATCTAATGGAGGGTCGTTAAAATCACCATGCTGCTGTTGAGCTTCTGAAATGGTCTTAATCTTCCTAGGCACAGAAGACAACAGGGGGAGGAAGATGGGGGAGAGTTTGTGCCTGAGGCCCCCACCTCTATTCAAGGAAGGATTTTCCAAGTTGGCATAAATGGATTCCTTGACCCCTCTCTCAAACCACCTATCTTCTCTGTCTAAAATGTGAACATTAATGTCCTCAAATGAGTGTCCTTTTTCTTTTAGATGAAGATAAACTGCTGACTCTGGTCCTGTGGTGTTATTTCTCCTGTGTTGGGCCATCCTCCTGTATATAGGTTGTTTGGTTTCTCCAATGTAGAGTTCAGAGCACTCCTCACTGCACTGGATTGCATAAACTACATTGCTTTTCTTATGTTTTGGAGTTTGATCTTTGGGGTGTACAAGCCTCTGTCTCAGTGTGTTGGTGGGTTTGAAATATACAGGTATGTGGTGTTTGCCAAATATCCGTTTTATCTTTTCAGACACGCCAGCCATGTAGGGAATGACCAGGTTCTTTCGTTTACTCTGAGTCTCAGCCCTATCTGTCGCTGTTTTAGGTCTGGTAGATTTAGATTTGGTGAAGGCCCAATTTGGATATCCACAGGCCTTCAGGGCTGTTCTCAGGTGCTGATTTTCATTCTTTTTGGAATCCATGGAGGTGGGGATGGTTTCTGCTCTGTGTGACAATGTCCTGATGACTCCTAGTTTGTGCTGCAGTGGATGGTGGGAGTCAAACATCAGATATTGATCTGTGTGTGTGGGTTTCCTGTAGATCCCTATTTCTAGCTTGCCACTGGTCCCAATGAGGACTTCACAGTCTAGGAATGCCAGTCTGTTGTCCTTGGTGTCTTCTCTGGTGAAGCTAATGTTGGCATCTATAGTGTTTATATGGTCCGTGAAGGCCTGTACTTCCTGGGCCTTGATTTTGACCCAGGTGTCATCCACATACCTAAACCAGTGGGTGGGCACCGTTCCCTGGAATGTGTTGAGTGCTTTCTTCTCCACTTCTTCCATGTATAAATTGGCCACAATGGGTGACACAGGAGAACCCATGGCACAGCCGTGTTTTTGTCTGTAAAAGTCACCTCTGTATGTGAAATAAGTGGTGTTAAGACACAGGTCCAGAAGATGGCAGATCTGGTTTGGGTTGAGATGGCTTCTCCTTTCCAGGGTGCTGTCCTCTTCTAGTCTCTTCCTGACAGCGGATAGAGCATGAGTGGTGGGGATGCTGGATGCTGACCCAATCCTGGATAGAGTTATTCAGCTTGGCAATAAAGTACAGCTGGCCCAGCATCACAAGACAAAGGAGAGGCAAACTAAGAAAAAAAGAACATGTGGGTGAAAAATCTCTCAGACAGAGAACTTACCCAACCAGAGAGAGATGTCCTAGCCAAAGGTCTTAATTTTGCCATCACTCCCAAGCAAGTTCCGGTTGTGGAGCTCATTACAGCCACAGAATCTCCCATCCACAACAACCACCTACCTTTTGAAGAAGCAGAACAACTCCGGCTTAAAATATCTGCAGCTCTGTCCAGTGCTCAACCTCCTCCCCCCAACCTTACCGTCCAAGAGAGAAGAGCCCTGACAGCCCTCAGCAAAGATGAAACCATCACCATTTTACCTGCTGACAAAGGAAGATGTACAGTGGTTCTAAACACTGCAGACTACCACAATAAAATTACCTCACTTTTGGAGGATCACCATACATATGAAAAACTGAAAAGAGACCCCACCAACAATTACAAGAAAAAGGCAATAGACAGTTTGAAACAATTGGAACATGATGGCTCCATCGATAGGATTACCTACCACCGTCTGTATCCTGGAGAAGCCATCCCCTGCATCTACGGACTTCCTAAGATCCACAAGGAAGGAACACCCCTCCGACCCATAGTCAGCAGCATCAATTCGGTAACATACAACATTGCCAAACACCTCTCTACCATACTAGCACCTCTAGTTGGACACTCTGAACACCACATCCATAATTCGGAAGAATTTGTTTCCAAAGCAAAGATCCTGAAAATGGATACAGATGAAACTATGGTCTCCTTTGATGTGTCCTCCCTTTTCACCAGCATCCCCACCACTCATGCTCTATCCGCTGTCAGGAAGAGACTAGAAGAGGACAGCACCCTGGAAAGGAGAAGCCATCTCAACCCAAACCAGATCTGCCATCTTCTGGACCTGTGTCTTAACACCACTTATTTCACATACAGAGGTGACTTTTACAGACAAAAACACGGCTGTGCCATGGGTTCTCCTGTGTCACCCATTGTGGCCAATTTATACATGGAAGAAGTGGAGAAGAAAGCACTCAACACATTCCAGGGAACGGTGCCCACCCACTGGTTTAGGTATGTGGATGACACCTGGGTCAAAATCAAGGCCCAGGAAGTACAGGCCTTCACGGACCATATAAACACTATAGATGCCAACATTAGGTTCACCAGAGAAGACACCAAGGACAACAGACTGGCATTCCTAGACTGTGAAGTCCTCATTGGGACCGGTGGCAAGCTAGAAATAGGGATCTACAGGAAACCCACACACACAGATCAATATCTGATGTTTGACTCCCACCATCCACTGCAGCACAAACTAGGAGTCATCAGGACATTGTCACACAGAGCAGAAACCATCCCCACCTCCATGGATTCCAAAAAGAATGAAAATCAGCACCTGAGAACAGCCCTGAAGGCCTGTGGATATCCAAATTGGGCCTTCACCAAATCTAAATCTACCAGACCTAAAACAGCGATAGATAGGGCTGAGACTCAGAGTAAACGAAAGAACCTGGTCATTCTCTACATGGCTGGCGTGTCTGAAAAGATAAAACGGATATTTGGCAAACACCACATACCTGTATATTTCAAACCCACCAACACACTGAGACAGAGGCTTGTACACCCCAAAGATCAAACTCCAAAACATAAGAAAAGCAATGTAGTTTATGCAATCCAGTGCAGTGAGGAGTGCTCTGAACTCTACATTGGAGAAACCAAACAACCTATATACAGGAGGATGGCCCAACACAGGAGAAATAACACCACAGGACCAGAGTCAGCAGTTTATCTTCATCTAAAAGAAAAAGGACACTCATTTGAGGACATTAATGTTCACATTTTAGACAGAGAAGATAGGTGGTTTGAGAGAGGGGTCAAGGAATCCATTTATGCCAACTTGGAAAATCCTTCCTTGAATAGAGGTGGGGGCCTCAGGCACAAACTCTCCCCCATCTTCCTCCCCCTGTTGTCTTCTGTGCCTAGGAAGATTAAGACCATTTCAGAAGCTCAACAGCAGCATGGTGATTTTAACGACCCTCCATTAGATGATAAAAGGACTTAAAAATTACATCTCAATATAACCATGACCTAGCCCCAGGTGTAAGGTCACACAGCTACCTAGGAACATATTTAGGATTCCCTTACCAACTTTGCTCAGACTGAAGAAGCTCCTTGGATAAGGAGCGAAACGTTTCCACTAAGAAAATAGAAATCCAGTTGACATGATTCAAGCTACAGACGATCTTTTTTTGGTGTTAGTTCTAGAAGGTGTTGTAGGTCTTCATAGAACCGGTCAACTTCAGCTTCTTTGGCATCAGTGGTTGGGGCATAGACTTGGATCACTGTGATGTTGAATGGTTTGCCTTGGATTCGAACTGAAAGCATTCTGTCGTTTTTGAGGTTGTACCCCAGTACTGCCTTTCCCACTCTTTTATTGACTATGAGAGCTACTCCATTTCTTCTAAGGGATTCTTGCCCACAGTAGTATATATAATGGTCTCCTGAATTAAATTCGCCCATTCCTGTCCATTTTAGTTCGCTGATTCCCAATATGACAGACTTCCCAATATGACAGACTGACAGACTTGCTTTCTGTTTATATATCGTGGCTTGTCCTGCTTGTGAAAAGAAAATGCTGGTGAACACACTGGGGGTCACCTATGTCCTTGAAGAACCAGAACTAGGTAAATCTGGAAAAAAAGAAGAGTGAATGGAATGCTACAAACCAGAAAGCAGTGGGACATTCTTGTCCATGATATATAAACAGAGAGCAAGTCCCACTCCCTTTTCGCACTGAAGATGTTGCCTAGTCTGGCAATGAAACATCTGCAAGAAAACAACAAGGCTCAGAAAGCACCAAGAAATCCACAGTTCAACCCTGAGCTACAGAAATTCCACTATTGGGTCTGCTTGAGCATCTGGCTCAATTTCTATGTCCCTTTGTTGCTCATGCCCCCTGGTTGCTTGAGAAATCCTTCCCTTTTCTCAGTTTGCTTTCTGTGATTAAACTTCAGGAAATGTTCTTGAACAAAACTCAGTCTTGAATTGTCTTTAACCTGAGTAATTTCTTCACACTTCTCAGGCAGATAATGGAGTTGAAGGCCAATCTTAGCAACTTCAGATAATTTTGTATCTTGTTGCTCCAGTTCTCTGGGGAAGGAATTCATATGTCTTGATAAATAATTTACATCTCTAAGTCTTCTATTACAGAATGGCAAGATGAGGAAAAATTGCAGGGCTATGATCTTTTGCTGAAATAGCTCAACCTTTCCCTCATTTCCCACCCAGATTCTTTATCTTCATTTTGAATAAGCAAAGTGTAACTTGCAGCTAGAGATATATGTCCCACTGCTTTCTGGTTTGTAGCATTCCATTCACTCTTCTTTTTTTCCAGATTTACCGAGTTCTGGTTCTTCAAGGACATCGGTGACCCCCAGTGTGTTCACCAGCATTTTCTTTTCATTTAATCATTTCCTGTATATTGTGTTATTCAACAGTTCAACTGAATCAGTTCTCCTGCCTGGATCACAGCTAGCCATTTTGTCTGAACTAATTTGCTTTTCTTGCAACCCTAACAGCACCCTCCTTCATTTTTAAAAAATCATTTATACCTCTAAATTCCCCTTCGAGTTGGGTCCATAACCTGATGTGGGAGTTGCTTTATGCAGTAGAATAGGCATGCAGAGACAGAGAGAGAAAGAGAAAAAGAGCAACTTACATAAACTTACAGAAAACGTACAGATTTCTAGGGGTTGGTGCTTATCTCTATCAGGATTCGGCGTGGGGGGGCTTCAAGTCAGTCCTGACTCCTGACGACTGCCTGGACAAGTCCCTACAGTTATCTTGGCAAGATTTTGGAAGTGGTTTGCCCTTGCCTCCTTCCTAGGGCTGAGAGAGAGTGACTGGCCCAAAGTCACCCAGCTGGCTTTGTGCCTAAGGTGGGACTACAACTCACAGTCTCCCGGTTTCTAGCCTAGTGCCTTAACCACTACACCAAAATGGCTCTCTATCAGGAAATTACCCTTAGATAAAAAGTCTAAATACTTGATTTGGCTGTATTCTAAGTAAAAGAATGAAAGGCCACGTAACTTGCAAATTCACACAGAGCCTGCATAGTATCTATACCATTACTACTGAAAAGAGAGAGGGAGAGAGGTTGTGGGAACAAGAAGCAAGAGGTGGGACTGCTGACAGCCTTGTGGATACTCATCAAATCAAGTAGAGGTATGCTACAGTAAGTAGTATAAAATAAAGGGTTTTTCATCAGGACACATTTAAAGTGTTATCTCTTGATCCTAGAGTGATAGAAAACTATATTGGTATAAAATTGGCTACCCCCATTGCCAGGGGGTATGCTATGCTGTCACAGGGATAATGCTGCCAGAGGATGGTGCCCCTATGTACTACTTGCATGGCATGTTAAAGAAAGAGATTGGTCACTTTCTGTAATGGTATGTGGGAAAGACCTTGGGAGACTGGGCCAAGAGATGCTGCCAAGGGAACGGTCAGATAAGAGACAGCATAACCCATAGCTGGATAGTGGGTGGGGCAAGAGGCTAAGAAGAGACACTCTCTAGTTTCTCAGGCTGTAAAGGAGAAGGGGGGGAGGGTTGTACTTTCAGACTTGCAAGATTCTGTCAATGTAGCTTTACAATAAAGTAGAATTAGCTCATCTGGTTGTAAATCCTGTCTGGTTTACCCCATGAGGCCGACATCAGTCTTGCAAGTCTGAAAGTACAATTCTCCCCCCTCCATCTCCCTTACTGCCTGAGAAACTAAGGAAGGTGTCTTCTGAGCCTCTTGTTCGCCCACTATCCAGCTGCAGGCTATGCTGCCTCTTATCTCACCGTTCCCTTGGCAGCATCTCTTGGCCCAGTCTCCCAAGGTCTTTCCCACATACCATTACACTTTCCTGGTTTTTGTTTCCCTCCCCCTCAAACATCTCCAGCTGGTGGGAGAACATCCACCAATCCGATCCAACTTATCTAATTACGATCAAATCTTTATCCACAGCATAGCCTGGGTTGGGTTGAGAGGGAAAATACTATTTTATCAGTGGAATAAGGATGACTTAAGGTTGCCTCAGGCATTGGCTGAGAATCTGTAATGGTATGTGGGAATTTATTTATTTTATTTTTATTTATTATTTGGATTTATCCCTGCCCATCTCCACCATGGTAGACTCTGGGCGGTTTACAATCACAATATAAAAAGTTAAAAACCTATAGTCTGTGGCTTGAATCATGTCAACTGGATTTCTATTTTCTCAGTAGAAACGTTTCACTCCTTATCCAAGGAGCTTCTTCAGTCTGAGTAAAGTTAGTAAGGGAATCCTTAAATATGTTTCTAGGGTGGCTGTGTGACCTTGCACCTGGGGCTAGGTCATGGTTATTTTGAGATGGTTTTTTTTTTCTAAGTCCCTTTATCATCTAAAGGAGGATTGTTAAGATTACCCTGCTGCTGTTGAGCTTGCGAAATGGTCTTAATCTTCCTAGGCACAGAAGACAAAGCAGGAAGGAAGATAGGGGAAAGGTTATGCCTGAGGCCCCCACCTCTATTCAAGGAAGGATTTTCCAAGTTGGCATAAATGGATTCCTTGACCCCTCTCTCAAACCACCTATCTTCTCTGTCTAAAATGTGAACATTAATGTCCTCAAATGAGTGTCCTTTTTCTTTTAGATGAAGATAAGCTGCTGACTCTGGTCCTGTGGTGTTACTTCTCCTGTGTTGGGCCATCCTCCTGTACAAAGGTTGTTTGGTTTCTCCAATGTAGAGTTCAGAGCACTCCTCACTGCACTGGATTGCATACACTACATTGCTTTCCTTGTGTTTTGGAGTTTGATCTTTGGGGTGTACAAGCCTCTGTCTCAGTGTGTTGGTGGATTTTGACACATGGGTCAAAATCAAGGCCCAGGAAGTACAGACCTTCACAGACCATATAAACACTATAGATGCCAACATTAGGTTCACCAGAGAAGACACCAAGGACAACAGACTGGCATTCCTAGACTGTGAAGTCCTCATTGGGACCGGTGGCAAGCTAGAAATAGGGATCTACAGGAAACCCACACACACAGATCAATACCTGATGTTTGACTCCCACCATCCACTGCAGCACAAACTAGGAGTCATCAGGACATTATCACACAGAGCAGAAACCATCCCCACCTCCATGGATTCCAAAAAGAATGAAAAGCAGCACCTGAGAACAGCTCTGAAGGCCTGTGGATATCCAAATTGGGCCTTCACTAAATCTAAGTCTACCAGACCTAAAACAGTGACAGATAGGGCTGAGACTCAGAGTAAACGGAAGAACCTGGTCATTCCTTACATGGCTGGCATGTCTGAAAAGATAAAACGGATATTTGGCAAACACCACATACCTGTATATTTCAAACCCACCAACACACTGAGACAGAGGCTTGTACACCCCAAAGATCAAACTCCAAAACACAAGGAAAGCAATGTAGTGTATGCAATCCAGTGCAGTGAGGAGTGCTCTGAACTCTACATTGGAGAAACCAAACAACCTTTGTACAGGAGGATGGCCCAACACAGGAGAAGTAACACCACAGGACCAGAGTCAGCAGTTTATCTTCATCTAAAAGAAAAAGGACACTCATTTGAGGACATTAATGTTCACATTTTAGACAGAGAAGATAGGTGGTTTGAGAGAGGGGTCAAGGAATCCATTTATGCCAACTTGGAAAATCCTTCCTTGAATAGAGGTGGGGGCCTCAGGCATAACCTTTCCCCTATCTTCCTTCCTGCTTTGTCTTCTGTGCCTAGGAAGATTAAGACCATTTCGCAAGCTCAACAGCAGCAGGGTAATCTTAACGATCCTCCTTTAGATGATAAAGGGACTTAGAAAAAAAAAGAAAAAAACATCTCAAAATAACCATGACCTAGCCTCAGGTGCAAGGTCACACAGCCACCCTAGAAACATATTTAAGGATTCCCTTACTAACTTTACTCAGACTGAAGAAGCTCCTTGGATAAGGAGTGAAACGTTTCTACTGAGAAAATAGAAATCCAGTTGACATGATTCAAGCCACAGACTGTTCCACCTGGATGACTGAGAACCTTCATCGACTTAAAAACCTATACATCTAAAAACTACTATAAAAATAAAAAAATCCAAAAGATGGTGTGTTCTTAAAAGGAGGATATTACTAAGCTAACCACCCCCAGGAGGAACTATTATTTCCTTCGTTCCAGGCAAGGCAGCAGAACCAGGTCTTTAAAGACTTCCTGAAGGCCAGGAGCAAGGGTGCCCATCTCACCTCAGGGGGCAAGTTATTCCACAGGGCGGGTGCTATCGCAGAGAAGGCACGCCTCCTGGACCCCGCTAGATGGAATTCTTTTAATGATGGGATCCGAAGCATGCCCTCCCTGCATGATTGGGTGGGGCGGGTAGATGTGATCGGGATAAGACGGTCCCTCAGATACCCTGGTCCCATGCCATGTAGGGCTTTAAAGGTGATAACCAACACCTTGAATTGGACCTGGAAGCAGACTGGTACTCAATGCAGCTCACGGAGTAGCGGTGTTACATGTGCTGATCTTCTAGCACCCAGAACTACCCGTGCAGCCGCATTCTGGACCAGCTGAAGCTTCCGGATACTCTTCAAGGGTAGTCCCATGTAGAGCGCGTTGCAGTAATCTATATGGGAGATGACAAGGGCATGAGTGACTGTTCGGAGGGCCTCCTGATCCAGGAAGGGGCGCAACTGGCGCACAATCAAAAGCTGTGCAAAGGCCCTCCTGGCCATGACGGCCACCTGCTCCTCGAGCAGGAGTCATGAGTCCAGGAGGACCCCCAAGTTTCACACTGAATCTGAACAGGGCAGTGCTACCCCATCCAGAGTTAAAGATGACAACTTCCTGGGAATCGAGAGGCCATCAATCCACAGCCACTCCATCTTACCAGGGTTCAGCTGAAGCCTGTTGTGCCCCATCCAGGCCCCTACAGCCTCTAGACTCTGAGAAAGGGTGTCGACTGCAACACTTACTTCACCCGACTCCTGTTTGCAAGACCACAAAAATGATAAATAAACTGAATGACAAACGAAAGACTACACACACAGGATCCTGCCTATCGCTAAATAAAAGAGAAACAAAGAGTGCTGTTTCTGAAGAGTTAGAACAACTCTTTGGGGGGAAATGTCATTCACATCGCCGTTCATTACAGAGAGTTGCTAAGGCAACTGCTGCTTTCAGATTTATTAAGACCTCTGAAATTTATCCAGTATAATATTACAAACTCCACAGGTGTTAGCTGCCTACAAAGCAAGACTCTATTTTAGTATGAGGATCATTATTTAATTGGCTCACAGGAGAATGGATTTTGTTTTGATTTTTTTCCCCCTTAGAAGAATAACTATCACCCTTCGTTGCTGAAGAAAAATTTGAGATACATTTCCTCAAATGGGAATTCTTTCTGTATTCTAAGAAACACTGGATTACTCTTCCAGCTGTAGGCTGTTCCCATAAAAATGATTTACAGAACTGGGGAGAGACAAAGTCCTCATCCAAATAAATGTAAAAAGTTTCTTAGATATGATTGGGTTCACAAAATATGCTAAACTGTAAACCTAAGTAGCAAAGCACAATCGTGTCTTCATGTAACAATGCTGTATTACCACAACCCCCCAAAACAGTAAAAGAATTTGTGTAACCTTACTCCATGAATAAAACTAATGATTCCACTGGGATTAGGTTTGGGGTTTAAAAATTGGAGGAAGAGACAACAATAAGGGACGCGGTGGCTCAGTGGGTTAAACCGCTGAGCTGTAGACTGCCGATCGGAAGGTCGGCAGTTCGAATCCCCGCGTAATGAGGTGAGCTCTCGTTACTTGTCCCAGCTCCTGTCAACCCAACAGTTCGAAAGCTTTGCAAGTAGATAAATGGGTACCACCTTAAGTGGGAGAATATGCTGTCGTCCTGTCGGGGGTCGCCCACCGAACAAAGATCTCGTGAATGGCGGCGGAGACGACGGATCCTGAAACAGCAACATCCAGGACGTCAGCAGCCGGCTCCGAAGCAAGGTATTCTGGGACATGTAGTCCAATACCCACGGAAGAGTTGGTTCCCTTACCCCTTCCCTTAGCGCGCGGTTTAAAATGTTGTATGATATATGAAATGTATAAATATATGAAATACAATGTATGTAAGCCGCCTAGAGTCCTCCGTTAGGGAGGAGATAGGCGGAGTATAAATACGATAAATAAATAAAATAAATAAATAAATAACCTGCGTAATGCTGATGACACTACCCTGATAGCCGAAAATGCAAAGCATCTGCAAGCCTTAGTACTAAAACTTAAGGAGCAAAAGTGAAAAAATGAGACTAAAATTAAATATAAACAAGACCAAACTAATGACAAGAGGTAGAACAACCAGTCTTAAAATTGGTAATGAGGACATCAAAGTGGTGAATAATTTCTGCATTTTAGGATCAACCATCAACCGTAAAGGAACAAGCAGTCATAAAATATGCCATAGACTAGCACTTGGTAGAGCAGCCATGGAGGCCTTGGAAAAGATATTCAAATGCCGTGATGTGTCTATTCCTACAAAGATATCGTGCAAGCTATGGTATTTCCTGTGACACTCCATGGAAGTAAAATTTGAATTTTGAAGCAGCAGGATAGGAAGAGTATTGAGGCCTTTGAACTTTGGCGTTGGAGAAGACTCCTGAGAATACCATGGTCAGCCAAGAAAACAAACCAATGGTTCATCAAACAAATCAACCCAGAGTTCTCACTTGAGGCATAAATGACCAGGCTTGAATTATCCTACTTCAGACACATTGTATGAAGACCTAGTTCTCTGGAAAAGGCTCTAATGCTGGGAAAGGTGGAAGGAATGAGAAGAAGAAGACGACCAGCAACATAGTGGATGGACTCAGTTACAGTGGAGATGAGTGCACCGTTGGGAGACTTGAAAAAGGGATAGATCATCATGGAGAAAATCTATCTACAGTATGTTGTTGCTAGGAGTCGAAAAGGACTTGATGGCACATAATCAATCAATCAATCAATCAATCAATCAGAAATAAATATAGCTTAATTCAACTTGAATCTATACAGAAGTTCTCAAATTCTGTGGTACCACAACTAACCAGTGAGGCAAAGTGGGAAGCAAAGCAAAGGAAATGGGAACACAATCAGAACTTGCTTCTGTTTTGCCTGCAAACAGGGTTCACCAAAAGCGGGGAACAAAGTCTGGAGCAGGTTTTGCCTGAGCAAACTTAACCAAAATTAAAACAATTTTGCAACCTTCCTCTAAATTACTCCCAACCCCATGGTGAGCTCACAACTGACAGTTTGAAAATCCTTGAGTTGATATGACTGCTCCTCACGAGTGTTGGAATCTGGCAAATCATGCATGCCTCATTGGCATATGGGTGATTGCTCCCGGAGGCAAACTCTGTGCTACTAGAGGAAGCTGCTTGTTGCCCCTCCCACTTCCTCTCTCTCTCTGATTCTTCCACCATCGAGGAGGAAGCAGCATGTGGCTGCTCCTCTCCATGGAGAGGCCATGTGCTAGGCCTCAAGCCCCTTTCTCCACACAACCTCTGGCAGCAAACAGGGCAAGAGGTATGCAGTTTAGGGAACAGAAAGAAGAACTGAAACCAATTTTCTACTGAAATGGCTGTACCTAGACAAAATAAATGTAAGAACTCTTTTGTACTTACTTTTTGTACCTGCAATGTCTAAGTGTGCGTTTCTTTATGCTTGGGTGGGCTAAAAGTGTAAGAATAAGAACAGAATCTCTCTAACATGCTCACAGGCTGTGTTTTTAAACAATATTCCTTTTTCTATGCACGAGTTTACACAACGTTTAGCTCTGCTCCATTCACTGGTTCTAACAGGCCACTGAATGATCTTCAATGAGGAGACTGCAGGACAGTTTTCCACAGGCTGGAGCTCTAGGAGAAGATGGGATTAGCCATCTTGCTTGCAACCACAGCAGAGACTTTTAAGGGACAGTAAGTTCACAAACCTCATTTTCTAATTACTTTCAGAAATTGCTCATTAACTACTTCTAAGCTATTAGAGACCTTCAGACCAACAAGTCTGAAAACGCCAGGTGAGTCTGCCTTCAATTCTGAATGAAAGAAAATTTTAATCATAAGTTTAAGAATGTAAAGAATCTGATATAAGCAGCAGAAAGCTAAATAAGATTTTGATCTTAGAAAGTTATAAACGGGCTGAGGGTCCAGATAAAATTGGAATATTTAAACTTTTACAATAAGATTTTGGAATTAATTCTAAAGAACAAACAGCTTCTCGTGGGAAATAGTTTCTGTTTTGGTTTTTACAAGAAAAAACAAAGATAAGCAATTTCATGATTTCAAAAACTGGACCCACGAGGGGCCTAGAGTTTTTAAGTAGAGGAAAGATTTACAAGCCTGTAAAATGTTGCAAAACGTTATAACAATGAAAATACTGAAGGAGGCTTTTGAAGAAGGGAGCCAGAAATTAGTAGCCACAATATCAACGGTATTGGTCATGAGGTCTGCCTCTATGGATAGACTATGTCCAAAATATGTTATTGAAGAAATGACAGATATAGAACAAATTTTATCTGACAAGATAGGGATGGTATCAAAATTGTATTTACAACTGACAGGCCAAGAGAATGACCTAGATAATTTTTTTCTACTGGATTTACAAAAGAGGCTTGTTAAAGCCTTGAAGAACTCTATGCAATGGGACAAAGAAGAAATCAAATCCTACAACACTATTTGAATGAACTAAAGGTTAAGACTGTTAGAAGTAAAAGGAAGGAATATAAAGTTGGTTTATTTGATCAAGGTTGAAACAAGGTATGTTGTTATTTCTGGCAACTGTTTATGGACTTTGATCAAGGTTAAAACAATATTTGTTGTTACTTCTGGCAACCCGTTATGGACTTTCTGCTGATAGTAAAGGTAAAGGTTCCCCCCGCACATTTGTGCAGTCATGTCCGACTCTAGGGTTCTATTCTGCTGATACCAGGACTGAAAAGATGACACTTTGTTTATAGATAAGAGGATGGGATGACAAGATAAATGTCTGTAACCTTAGAGGGGGTGAAGAGTCACTAAAGTTGTTTATACTTGTGATGAAAGTTGGAAGTCGCTTCTTTATATATTTCTTTTCTCTTTCTTTATTATATTCTTACTTTCCTCTTTCCTCTTTTTTTTCTTGCACTTTTTACTCCTTCTTTCTATTCTCTTTTCTTTCTTTAAGTTTAGTTTGCATTAGATTTTACTATTATATTCAACATTCTTAAAATTATATATGCTAGGGTTGACAGATGTTGGTGATATGTGATTCTTGAAACAGAACCACTGGTCCTGCTTTTCCTAAGTGTTGAAGTAGGTTGAAGTAAGTTCTTGTTGAAGAACTAGGCTCCTCCCCTTTCACATTTACAGCCACTGTCACATCCAGCCATCAAACATATAAACATGCACTATCAATAACAGAGGATAGAAGGTGTCATAGAACCTGTAACTGCAATGTTGGTTGCCAGAAAGAACTACGAAAGAAATAGCAAGTCTGGGATAATAGAACCTATTATATAGTTATATAGTTGAACCTCTTCACTATAATATAACTAGCAATGTTAATAATATAATTTAGTAATTTTAATTTAGTAACGTAGCCCCAACTTTGTGCCAATTCTTTTTTTTAAAGAATTTTATTAAATTTCAGAAAAAGATAAAAGATAGAGAAAAACAAAAAACTACAAAAAAAGAAAAAGAACTAAAAAAGTGTGAACACAAGAGAAAATTTTTTAAACAGATTACAACAAGAAGTGACTTCTGACTTTAAACATCAAGGATATACAGCAATTTTCTATAATCAATCCCTTACTCTATATTAAACCAAAATCACATTATTTCTATAAGTCAACCCCTTAGCACAATATAAAAATCTCTAAATACCATTGCTCCCTCCCCTTATATTAAAAGAAAAGAAAAAGTATAAATCACCTAATCAACTTCCCCCCAAAAAAAATAACAATTACTTAATTATTCCCTTCCTACTACTATTCTATACATTCCTGTCTACTGTAATAAAAATCAAAAATAAAAAAGCATGTAAATTGTCTGCCATTATAATTAATAGTACAAGAAACATGAATTAATATTAATTTTTTAAAAAAAACCTTAATAATCTTAATCCAGATAAATATTTTAACCCACTTCAAAATAGACCAAAGCATTTACATATCCCCATAATAAACACAGAGCTATTTTCTTAAAGAAATCAAACAGCCCAACTGCTCCCCTCACAAACACAGACTTCTCTTCAAAAAACCTCCCATACATAATAACCCCTTCTTTTCCATAGCATTCCATCAGAAAGTCAAATTCACTCATGTCTTGCAACTCAATTTCTACTTTAAACCTCTTCAGTTCAGCATTGTCAATTTCATTCAGCATTTCAACAGAAGCCCCAATCTCACTCTTAGAAGATACATTTCCATCGCTGTTAAATTCTTCAATTTCGTCCACAGTATGGCACATTTTAGATCTCATATTTTCAACAATACTCTGAATGTCTTGCATAATAACTTGGCAGGAATCAGAAAAAATCTGCTTAATATCTGCTTTAATATCTTGATGGAAGTCAGAGAGAGCCTGGTTAAGATCATCCATGTCTCACGCAGTAAATCATGGCACCTCCTAGATACTTAACCAGCAAAAGTAAAAGGTAATGGAAAATTTCCAAACTGAGTTAAGATAACAGACAGTTCCCCAGAGAAAGTAGCGGCAAGAAAGTAAATGTTCAGAATGGCAGATTCAACGTGTAGGACAAATGCTAAAATCTTCAAAATTAGTGAAAAAATAATAACAGGGAGACGATAATATACTCTCAACCCTCCTTAGTATTGGATGGAAAGCAAAATCCAAAGCTTAAAAAGAATTTTTTCAAAAAAAAATTAATCACAAAAATAACAATAAGCACCAAGAGAGATTGTTTCTCCTTAATGTAGAAAGCCTCTCTTAGTGTACAAATACTTTAAAAAAAAATAAATTGGGTGCTTTAGAAATGGGGTGGCTGGACTTACTGTCCCTTTAAGGCTGCAGTGTGGCTTGGAAATGGTGACTCCCAGCCTCCCGGCGAAGTCTTACCCGTCGATCACAAACGCTGTTTACGATCTCCTGGCTGTAATTCGCCGTCGGGAGGACAAATGGGTCAATTCTGAGCATTTTCCTTGATCCAGAAAAACGCTCCTGGGCTTCAGGAGAAACCAGCCTGAGCCCAAAAAAACCTGCCACAATGCCAGTTCTGCCCACGGAGCTTGCGGGCACAGCTGTTCAGTCTGCCATATTCCCACCAGAAGTCAACTTTGTGCCAATTCTATGGTCTTTTCTTTCTCCCAACAGTTTCCTTTTAGCTGGACTGCTATAACTCCTCCTAGCCCCATTTCCATTTCTTACCTTCCTTGTTTCCCTGTTACTTGTCATGCATTAGACTTTTTGTTTGACACAATAGATGTTCCATGGTTTACTGCCTACCTTTCTTGAATTGGATCTGCACGTACAGTTGGGTGGGGCATCACACAATGCAGTAACAACCATCCCTAACTTAGGGGGCAATTTAAAAGCGATAGGCATATTGTCTCCGTTCACTCTAAGCTGCTTGTTGGTGATGCCCAGCGGCTGGCTAGTAAAGGGACAGGAACAGATTTGGCTTGCTTGATCTCCCTGGTTCCTTTGAAAGCCACCAATGAATAAATACGTGGTAATTACATACTGAGCTACTGAAAACATGTATTATGCATGCCTCGCACAATACTTACTCAAACTTAATGTACCCTGTAATAGGGGAGTAAAGGAGCTTTCAGATCCCCCAAGTTTTTTCTATGTTTAAAAATATAAATATAAAAATAAGGGCCTGGAGAGGAGTTGCAGTTATACTGTATTTTATGATTTATATTGAAGCAGAAGTATTTCACAAAGGAATGCTGATATGGGAAGCAACATGGTTTGTGACACAGAGACTGTAGCTAATGAAGGATGGCAAATAGATTATGCTTTTTAATGATGCTCTGCCTGCTTAATATCAAAGGCAAATACACGTCATATGTACATATCTTTCTCTACAGCAGGGCTTTCCAAAGTGCCGCCGCTGGCGACACACTAGTGGCAGCGGCAGCAGCAGCGCGGCAGTGGCGCGCACGCGCACAGCGGCGGTGCAGGGGCGTGCGGCAGCACGCGCGGCAGCGGCACAGGGGGACGTGCATGTGTGCATGGCAGCGGCGGCAGCGGCGGCAGCCTCCGCTAAAACGCAGAAGCACTGATCCCGCGCCGCTGCCGCTGCCGCCGTGCACGCGTGCGCCGCCGCTTCTGGGTGGTGTGGCGACACACCACGCTGTGTGTGGCGACACACTTTTGTGTCGCCACACACAGTTTGGAAAGCTCTGCTCTACAGTATAATAAAGAGAAAAATAGAGTGAAGAGGAGTGCAATTGAGGAGATTTCCAGTATTTACCTACGTTAGAAAATAAGGGGAAACATGGTTGCTTCTCATCTTTTCTTTTTATGATTTTTATTGTTCCATTTAAAATTATTTTTTCCCGTGACATTTTAATTCATCTATTCTGAACACTGTTATAGAATGGTGGCATGCACATTGGAAGGTTGCAAATACAAACACAGCTATAAAAAAGGATCTTCTATTTTATTTTTAAAAATAAAATAAATAGTTCTTTTTGAAAACCAGTATGAGGATAATAAAAGCAATAAATAAATGCCCGTGGAAAAAGAATCAAGAAGGTATCAGTACATATAAGACATACAACCTGATTTGGACAATAGTATTTTTAAAAATCGAGTAACTGATACATATGCAGTTCACATTAAGGTACAGATTGGATTCCTAGGAAACATTTTTGGTAAAAAAAATGTATATTAGCAGAAAGGTAAAATTAGGGTTAGGGTTAGGCTTCTTTGACATCTAAGGTTAAATTTAAGGGAACGGTGAGCTTTTGAGGTTTTATCATTAATTATAGTCATTTGTTCATTTTATTGTAGGCATTGCCTGCCAGGTTAATGTTCGGGATAAAAAAGGAATCTCTTAGTATTAGGATAAACATAGTATTACAGTTATGTTTTTATGAGGCCTGTGGTTCTGTTGTTGTGAGGATTAGTTTTACATAGAGTTTTGTGGTTAATGATAGTCTTAGATTTGGGGTATTTTGGGATACTCTGTTCGGATCACTTTAGAGTAAAACATTTCTATTGGTACTTGATGAATTTGTGGCTAGGGTTAGTTTTCCATGAAGTTTATAGACAAATTTAACTGTAGGGTTACCTTTGGATGAGTCTTTATGATTAGTTATAGTTTTACATTCATTTTACAGTATAATTCTGTGCCAGGAGAACTTTTGGGGCAGAAAATTTCTATTGGCAGTTGGAGGAATTTAGAGTTAGGGTTAGGATTTGGATTTGGATTTCATGAAAGCTATGAGGGGCGTGGTGGCTCAGCGGGTAAGACACCAGGCTTGTCAATCAGAAGATCGCAAGTTCGGAGGTTCGAATCCCTAGCCCCGCGTGACGGACTGAGCTCCCGCACTCGCCCCAGCTCTTGCCAACCTAGCAATTCGAAAGCATGCAAATGCAAGTAGATAAATAGGTACCACTTCGGTGGGTAGGTAACAGCGTTCTGCATGCGTCATGCAGCCACATGACCACAGAAGCGTCTTCGGACAACGCTGGCTCTTCGGCTAACAAACGGAGATGAGCACCGGCCCCTAGAGTCAGACACGACTGCACAAATGTGAAGGGGGAACCTTTACCTTTACTTTATGGTTAGGGTTCTGAGATTCAATTTGGCTGGAAGGTTAAATTTGTTAAGAAGCTAATAAAGGGTTATGGGTTAATCTAAGTTGTTCTGGGTCTCTCCTGATATACTTCTATCTGTTATCTTCATTAATTTCTACATTGCTTATAACTTTGGGCATGTAATCAGTTTAAATTGTCAACGCTGACCTTCTGGGATGTGCATAGAGGCATGCCTTATGATATGAAAAACCTGATTACAATTCACACTCCCGTATGCTTGTCTCAACAGTGCAACCAAGATGGATTCGTTTTTTGCAGAACATTTCTCCAGAAGCCAGAAACATCTTCTTTCTCATTATTTAATATAGAGTTATATAAAAGTATAAAAGTTGTGCCAGGAATTGTTTATCTTGATTACAGTGTATTAGCAAATATCTTGCCAATGTCTTACATTGATTATTATATTGTTTGCTATAGCTTTATTGCATTAATAAACAATATTATTTCTTTTAAATAACATCAGGCATAAGAGTTGGCAAGCTGACTTACAGCCAATCTGCATTTAAAACTGAAGATATGGAATTATCTGTATGTATATATTCTAAAGAGGGGCGTGGTGGCTCAGTGGGTAAGAAGCCAGGCTTGTCGATCGGAAGATCGCAAGTTCGGAGGTTCGAATCTCTAGTCCCGCGTGACGGAGTGAGTTCCCGCACTTGCCCCAGCTCTTGCCAACCTAGCAATTCGAAAGCATGCAAATGCAAGTAGATGAATAGGTACCACTTCGGTGGGATGGTAACAGCGTTCCGCGTGCGTCATGCCGGCCACATGTCCAAGGAAGCATCTTCGCACAACGCTGGCTCTTCGGCTAACAAACAGAGAGGAGCACTGGCCCCTAGAGTCGGACACGACTGCACAAATGTGCAGGGGGAACCTTTACCTTTTTATATATTCTAAAAGGTATATCTTTGGCAAAAATTCCCTACTTTTACCATGGCAATTAGTCTTAGAGGATAAAAACCCAAAACCCAAATAACTTATTGGTACCAGGGTTTTCTTCTCCAAATATCATTAGGCTGGGAGGAAGAACCTTTGCCAGGATCATGGAGGGAAGGCTTAAGCATCCTCTTCCCGTTCCCAATGCCCCCCCCCACCCCCGGCCCTGTCATTAAATCTCTAAATCACAGATGGCGCTGCATGCGGCACATATAATGCAATTAGTCAAACTCTTATGCTGAAAACATCCTCCTCTGTTAAATCTGTCTCTAGTCATTAGAATGCATGTCACAATGTAGACATCCTCCTTTTGCTGCTTATATCTAAGACCACCAGTGGGGAAACTCACCGATTCATCTTCTCTGAGTCAACTTTCAAGGATCACATAAGCAGCCAAGTATAAAGTGGTTTTAAAATACTGTTTGAAAGGCTAACAAGCATTTTTAAATGTGGGGTCACATCACAGAGATGGCAACAACATGTCTTATTTTTGAAGAAAATGACATCTTGAAGAATATTGAATGATTCATTTGGCTCATTGAAATATGACACTCAGCTCAGGACTGCAAGGAACAGATAGAGCTCATTTTTGAAAGCTTATATTTGTATTTCCTTTCTAACCATCCTCATTCATGAGTGTGTGGCAATGGAAGATGCTCTGTGAAAGAAACCTGTTGGTTTTCAGAAGTAGCCCAATATTTCTGCTCACCAACTTTTATGCTTCAGATGTTCTTAAAGATGGCGCCCCCGTGGTCATGATGGAAGACAAGAAAAAGATACCTCTCTTCCCACACCCATTTCAGGCCACATGCTGGTTTTTCCTTTCCTTCTCCCTGCTTCACTTTATCAGATACCTGGCTTGCTTATTACCTGCAAACCAAGCTGCCAGAGGTAAAGGCATTTACTTTTTCATTTCTGGTTCTAAGTACATATACTCCAGATATCATTCATAAATGATAAAAAGACCTCCTCACTATAGGAAATGAAATGTTTATCTTTCTATATGAACCTCATCATCACAGACATTTTATAGAAGCCCAAACTACAAGCTATATAAGGCAGGGTTTACAGTCATCAGAAGTACCTACAGTAACTGCATGCAACTGAACATTTATTTATTTGTTTATATTTCAAATTTTGTCACTGCCCATTTCCCTCAAAAGATGGACTAGAAACAACAGTTGCAGAATGTCTATGAAGGTTCTCAGTCATCCAGGTGGAATTGTCTGTAGCTTGAATCATGTCAACTGGATTTCTATTTTCTCAGTTTACTAACTTTGCTCAGACTGAAGAAGCTCCTTGGATAAGGAGCGAAACGTTTCCACTGAGAAAATAGAAATCCAGTTGACATGATTCAAGCTACAAACAGTTGCAGAACTTGCAACTGACTAGAAACCGGTTGCAGAACTTGCTACTGAACATGGGATGAGGCTTCAAATGAGCCACCCAGAGTCCCCCGTTTGGGGGAGATGGGCGGTCATATAAATTTAAAGAATGAATGAATGAATGAATGAATGAATGAATGAATGAATGAATGGCCCAGACATCCAGAGATATTGGATGTGGACATTCAGGGTGCATTCTGGTAACTCTACATTGTGGACAGCTAAATAAACATTCAGAAAAAGGAGGGACCCATTCAATGAAACATTCCCTCTGTAAATTTTTATCTATTCATGTGTTTTGGAGAATAAGAACATGGTTATAACTGCATGTCTGTGTGCTTTCCCATTTTTAAATGTCTTTTTACACTAAATTCAGTTTAGTTTGAATTTAAAAAATAATCCCAAATTAAGTATTTATTTACCACTTGAATTATCTTATGTACCTCATGCCATAATAACAACAGCTCTTAGTGAAAACTTGCTGGTTGAGATGAGTGGATCTCCAATCCGACAAAGTCCCATTTTCAAATATTCATTTAGTATTTCCCATTTGCACTTTTTTTTAGAGTTCACAAGTTCCCCTCATGCAGACTTAATCTGTAACGGCACTCAAGGCCTGTTCACTATCGTCAGTTTTCCGAATGTTAATATACTTACTGCTCCTTGTGTTATTATTTAGACAGAATGTGCTGGCAAGTGGTTTCTGGCCCAGCCAATTAGTGTCAATGAACATGGGAAGGCTTCACTGGATCATCTGATGGTTCACACATCATAATTTAAGAATCACTGCTTGTTTAACTCTTCCCAAGGACATTTATGGAACCAGAAGATTGGGTATCTTTACAAATAATGCAAAAAATGTGAGTCAGAAAGTCCTTGATTCAAACTTCTCACCAGCCATTAATTCAGCAGTTGGCCTTAAGCAGACTATAATATTTCAGTGTCCTCCATCGAACCTGGAATTAGTAGCATTGGCAACCGTTTCATGAATATTTTAAAGACTGCAAAGATAAAATATGCATGACTTTCTTCAGATACTCAGCAAGCCTTTATAAATATTAACACTGTTGGTATTAGTGTATTTAACCATTCAGATTTGATCCAGGCTTCCTTTCAGTTCACCATTTATTCAGGTTTTTTAAAAAAAGGAATTGCCATTTTTCAAGGTTAAACTGTGCAACGGGCAATGGTCTTACCAAAGTTGGGGGAAAAAATCAAGCATTTTTTAAAATCCTGAAATACTACTAATCAAACTTTGTGGTCACAATAGCCAAGTATGTTTTTTTCCCCATCCCCCCCCCCCCATTGTTTGCATCAGTGGAATTTTTGAGGGGGTGTCAAAACAGGTGAGGTTTGCATGATTCAAGCCCCGTCCAGTCTGTGAGTGCATCAACGTTGCAGGCATTTTACAAAGGGAAAGGGTTTTAATGATGACGTGGGGACCTCTACCTTGCCTGTTTTGACCTCTACCCCACGGACACTGCCACTTTGCATTGTAAAAAATACAACCTGGAGTAAAAAATTTGCTATCATCATCATCATCCCTACAGTCACCAACAGGAGAAAGATGGAACAACAGGGAAATCTATCCGCTCAATATTCACCTAAGCAGCTTCTATACTAGGAGGTCAATCCAACAAAATTTATTTATTTATTTATTTGAATTTATGGAATATGAAACTTTAAGGACTGGTGTTTATATTGGCTTGTTTATTTCTTGCCTTGCCATGGCCTTTTCCTTCTAGGCTCGTGAACAAGGAGACTGTTGAGTTTCATATGTAACTAGTGCTTAATAAATTGTAAATACTGAATTTCTGTGAGGATCACATTAAGCCACTTTGTGTGCCCAGAAGAAAGATGGGATGAACACATACAAATCAAACAAACCAATGAGACAATGATTAGCATTTACTGAATTTTATAGCAGCTTTCACCAACACTATGTTGCTTCTTTTTTAGAAGGTTATTTGCCACTAGGTGGCAGCACTTCCACAGATAAACTTAAACTGGGATGAAAGCAGGACAAAAGAAGAAAGTGGACAAAATAGTTGATGCTTCATCATTTTACAACAGGAAAACAAACATATTTATTATATTGAAAGCATTTTATAATGGTGCCATCACTGTAACAAAAGAATTAGACATGCTTTTAATTCTATTTCATCAAAAGGCTGCTTTCCACAGATAGTAAAATCCTCAAGCTTTCTTCAGAAGGTCATCAGTCGGGTGGCAAGCTCCATCCCTTTGGGGCTGGCATGTGACTTCACCATACTGCAGCAATGCTTTGGTCATCACTCTGCCCCCCATCTGCTCTGATGCCACTGCCTGTAGATGATATTTTACATACATTTTGTGCAAGCTGTGTTGTGTATTGTATTGTATTGTATTGTATTGTATTGTATTGTATTGTATTGTATTGTATTGTATTGTATTGTTGTATTGTGTTTTGTATTGTATTGTATTGTATTGTATTGTGTTGTGTTTTGTATTGTATTGTATTGTATTGTATTATTTTTTGTCTTGCACACCACCTTATTTCAAACATGATTCCCAGTGGTTAACAATACAAACACAGTAAAATATCTGTGGTAAGCCAAAACAGTAAATTAAATTCAAGACATTAATTTAAAATTAATATTAAAGCATGCATGGTAAGTGAAAATCAAACTCTATCTAAAACTGGAACATCATTGTAACCATCAGACAGCATCATCACCCACTACCAGAACTCTCTGGAAAAGCTCTGTCTTGACTTGCTTCTGGAAATCAGTGAACAATGGAGCCAACCCAATCTAATTTTTGAGGGGGGGGGGACTTTTCCACCATACTGGGACCATAACAGAGAAAGACCTCCTCGCCTAGATCCTCCTGACATGACAGAAGTTGGAAATTGCCAACAGTTTCTCCCAAATGAATGTATTGGGTGTGTTGAATCCATTTCTTAAGGGATGTCAAATTTTGCTTGGAGTATAAAAAGGTAAAGGTTCCCCCCGCACAGTTGTGCAGTCGTGTCCGACTCTAGGGGCCGGTGCTCATCTCCGTTTGTTAGTTGAAGAGCCAGCGTTGTCCGAAGACGCTTCCACGGTCATGTGGCCGGCATGACGCGCACGGAACGCTGTTACCTACCCACCGAAGTGGTACCTATTCATCTACTTGCATTTGCATGCTTTCGAATTGCTAGGTAATTTGGTACAAATTTGCAAGGGTCTGTTTGGGGAGGCAAAGAATTATGCACTTTATGGACAAAGCCATACCATCACTCTTACCAATCCTTCAAAAGAAGTTTAAAGATGATCATCCTCTCTTCTAGCAATCTCACAGTATTGAACAGAAGGAACAAAGAATAATTGCTCTACTTCCAGATGGATGACTCTAAGTCAGTGTTTCTCAACCTTGGCAACTTTAAGATGTGTGGACTTCAACTCCCAGAATTCCCCAGCCAGCCTCACATCTAGGCTACTTTCTTGGCAATAATATAGAAGTTGTTTGTCATTTACCTATTTCAGATTTTTTTTAAAATCTATTTTCTAGTTTAGCCTAAAACCTGGGTTTCTATCCAAGTACTGGCTAGCTCTACTACTTACTAAGGCAGGTTTTGGTGAAGAAGTAATTCAGAGATCACACGTGGCCCACAGAACTTGGACTACTCACTCTCATCAAAAAGTAAAAATGCAATATACGGTAAATGTAAAAATATCTATTTTCTCCATTGAAATGAATGAAGCGCATAAGACCTCCAGGTGTGCTCCAGTATGTATATTTTCCTCCAGTAATTTCTCCAATCTGGAAGGATATCATGCCTACAACAGCCTGTCAGTAAAAAGAGCAAATTGTTTAAAAGATGGAGGAAACAGTTAAGGCATGAGAGCAACTGTCAATGGACGGGAATTTTCTTGTCAGTCACACCCTCTGCCTGAAGGTCCTCTGACAAAGTTCAGAGAATAATCACTTATAACTAATTTGAATCATGCTTCTCCAGATGCTTTTGATCAACTTATGATCAAAAAGCTCCAGATATGCTGGTCTATAAATTCTCAATAATCATGCAAGATGGGAATGTCATTTTTTAATTTATTATTTATTAAAGAATTGCAGATGGAAATGTTAGTAGCTTCTGGATAAGGCTTTCCTATTGAATTATTAGTGATCACTTAAAAATATGTGCAACAAATTACAAAAGAATAGAAACACGGGGCTATATAACTTCATTTACGTAGCACTATAGAAGGCACAGTTGATTAGGCTCGTATTAAGTCTGGCCTGTCCATAGAAGCTCTAATTAAGACCAGCTAACATCAGTAACACAAAAGTTTTTTTGACTAATAGCCCAATTGCCTCCTAGATGTTGTCAGTAGGGAGGATTCTATTCTATTCCTTCTGAAGTTACACCTCTCTCAGAAAATTTATCTCAGAAAAGGTAGGGAATAACAGGAATCCATTTCTCCTTCATTTTCAGATTGCTTCATATCTCTCCATGCATAGAACGATCTATCCCTCAGTGACAATGGATGGGGGAAGTGATTCCAATTGATGATTGGATTGGAAAGGCATGCAGGCCATATGCAGCCCACGGGTGGGGAAAAAAGTGAATGTTTCTCATCCTTGTGCTATATTATGGCAACTTCTTTAGCCTTGTGACAACAGCTAAAGACCTCCGAGACAGAGAACATGTATTTCTACTATGCCACATCAGACATGGCCTGAGCACTCATCACCTTCTCATAAAGACTCTGAAACACATTAGACCTTTTTCCTTCTGCTAGATTTCACAAACCATGCCCTGTGTTTGAAGCAGTAAACAGGGTTCTGCTCAGAGTTAATGATGTGTCACAGCACAGGAAAAATTGGAAATGAGACAGCTAGACAGAATAATATTACTGTTTATGTCCTCATGAATAAAAACTCTTATCTATGGTTTTATAACCCACGAGAGTGACGCAGGCCAGCTCAGTCATTAATCATCAAAATAGCCTAGGCTACTGACATGATGAATACATAGAAGTTAAGAATGCTGCTGCTAGTATGATTTCAGATTGCAAAAAATCTCAGTCAAGCCCACGAATCTAAAAGAAAGAGCTCTTGGATTGAGTTTAAACATTACTGATGACACTTTTTAAGCCCTACATCAACATCAGCAAAAGTGTGGGGAGCGGAGGGTTCATTGCTAGCTGAGAAATCTAGTCCTAGCACATCTGGGCTGCATCAGGTGGGGGGCAAACATGCTCAAGTGTCCCTTTACAATTGCTCAGATATGAAGATCCACTTAGAGACTGTGCTCTGTGTCCCACCGTAGGGTACAGTACATTAGAGACCCAAGAGAGTATCTTCTTGAGTATGGCATCTTGACTATGGAATACTCTCTTCTCATAGGCCAGATTCATGCCAGCATTTATTTCATTTCAATGCTATGTGAAAACCTATTTAGCTAACCTTGACTGTAACTCAGCCTTAACTCACCATCTGATTCCTATTTTGATGTGCAATCCTTTACTATGTCATTGCGGTGTGGATTATTTTTCATGGTTCATTCATGTTTATCCTCCTTGGAGATCCATTGACACGGAGCACAATATGAATATTCTAATTAATAAATTGATATTGATAGGTAAGATGCCAGGCTTGTCGATCGGAAGGTCGGCGGTTCGAGACCCAAGCGCCGCGTGACGAAGTGAGCTCCCGCACTCACCCCAGCTCTTGCCAACCTAGCAATTCAAAAGCATTGAAATGCAAGTAGATAAATAGGTACCACTTCGGTGGGATGGTAACAGCGTTCCACGCACGTCATGCCGGCTACATGACCACAGAAGCGTCTTCGGAGAGCGCTGGCTCTTTGGCTAAGAAACGGAGATGAGCACCAGCCCCTAGAGTCGGACACGACTGTGCAGGGGAAAACCTTTACCTTTACTTTTAGAAAGCTATTATCATGGAAAACATGGTAGAAGGCTGGAGCAGAGGTTGGTTTCCAGCTGAAAAGGTATTACAATTTAAGCCTTTAGTGTAGGCAATGCCAAAGAAGTAATCCAAACAGAGTAGAGGAATTATTAGCATTCCCTGGATATTACATAATCCTTGTCATCCAAGGAACGAATAAATTATTTGGGTTAAAGAGGAAACCGTTATTTGTCAGGATTGCTGTGACAGAAAGTCACTCATAAAAGTACATCACAAAGAAAGTCCATAGAGCAGGGCTTTCCAAAGTTTTTCCCGCGGCGACACACCAACCGGCGTTGGTGTGTCGCCGCGGGAAAACCCGGAAGTGCCGTCCTTGCAGCAGCGCGCAAAAACCCAGAAGCGCTGCTTCCGCTTTTGGATTTTGCGCGCTGCAGTTGGTGTGTTGCTGCGGGAAAACCCGGAAGCGCTGATGATGATCAGCGCTTCCGGGTTGTGTGGCGACACACCAGACTGTGTGTGGCGACACACTTTTGTGTCGCGACACACAGTTTGGAAAGCTCTGCCATAGAGCATGCTTAATTTCAAAAGCAATTAACCGAACTAATTAAAGAACAGCTAAAATATTTTTATGGTGTCCTTTGTTGTCTAGTAGCCTAACTAGACTGCAATAATTAGTGAGATGTTTTTGACTTAGATCAGTGTTTTTTCAAACTTGACAATTTTAAGATGTGTGGATTTCAACTCCCAAAATTCCCCAGCCAGCATAGATGCAAAACCAGAGGTAGGTTAGTCGAAAGCTATCCAGGAAGAAGCAACACAAACCATTTCTATATGGTTGCACAGAGTTGTCCATTAAGCTTCCAGAATACATGCCTAACTCAGGGAGAGTTTATCTTAATTAAGTTTCCAGCAATTCAGATTGGACAATCTTGTTAACTACAGACTAAAACTAATTTATTTATTTTATTTATTATTTCAATTTATTCCCCGCCCATCTCCCATGCAAGGGACTCTGGGCGGGTTACAATAATTATTGTAAAACTAATATCTGTTAGTTACAAAATATCTATTTACCAGAAGATAAATTAGTGCTCCCTGCTACACCTTCGGCCTTCTAAGATGCTTCCATATATCCCAATTTACTATTGTCTTTTTTTCTTTTTTAAAAAAGCACAAATAAAGCAGTTGTGTTGCAGTTACCCATCTATTTTTATTTTCCAAGAATTCTTCTATGCCCTACACAGGGCCAAGAAGTATTCTGGGAAACAAAGATGATTCTAGAGGCTAGTATTTCATTTTGTAGCTTGCCAGTCTGCTTTTTAGTTTTTTAAATTAAAACAGACTTTAAAAAAATTAAAATCAGTTGGGGAAGGGAGCTATCTCTAGACATTGTCTCGTCTGTGGAGGAAACAATGTTATCATTCCCTTTTTTAATTTCTAAAATGCCACCAGGTTCATTGTTCTAGTTGCTACAACAGGCTAACGTAGTTACACCTGCAGATAATTACAAGATTAGAAAGGCATCATAAATAGATCCAAGCCATTGTTGTGTTGCTGAGTGTTCCAGCTTTGTTCCAAATACTAATTTCTGGGTGGCTCAGCTGCAATTGCAAGCATTGCTGCTGTGGTGCTTGGCGATGAAGGAGAACTGCAGTCCAAGTCACCTACAGAGTGCATGGTTAGGGAAGGCTTTGTTAGGCAACTGAGCTCACAAAACATATTGGAACTCAATTCTGGGTAAACATGCACAGAATCATACTATTTAGCATGGTACTATATGTTGGAAATTCAGCAAATCAACATGCCTCATTTGCATGTAGATGAGTTCATCCCAGGATGCAATTCTCCGTGTCTTTGAGGAAGTTGTTTTGTTGCCACTCCCACTTCCTCCGTCTCCCTTTATAGTCAGCTCTCTCTGCTGCTTCCACCAGAGAAGAAGGATGCATGTGGCATGCTGCTCCTATCATGGAGAGGCCATGTGCTAGGCCTCAACTCAGGAGGCTTCCCCCCCCCCCCTTTCTCCACACAGCCTTCACCAGCTATCAGGGGTGAGGGTGAATTAAGTTTAGGGAACCAAAGGAGAATCATTTCTCAACAAAATGGATGTAACTGGACCAATAAATGTAGGAACTCTTTTGTACTTACTTTTTCAACCTACTATGTCTAAGCGTGTGTTTCTTTATGCTTGGGTTGGCTAAAAGTGTAAGATTAAGAACCTGTATCTCTCTAACGTGCTCACTGGCTCTGTTTTTAAACAGTATTCTTTTTCTGTGCATGAGCTTATACTACATTAAGCTCTGCTCCATTCACTGGTCCTAACAGGTCACTGAATGATCTTCACTGTACAGCTTTTATAAATTCCTGAAGAACAGTGTTTCTCAACCTCAGCAACTTTAAGATGTGTGGACTTCAACTCCCAGAATTCCCCGTCAGGTAGGGGAATTCTGGGAGTTGAAGTCCAAACATCTTTAAGTTGCTGAGGTTGAGAAACACTACTGTAGAGCAAATGTTTGAAGGTTTTCTCATTCTGACACTGATCCAGCCACACTGGTTTTACTAATTTCGTCTCTTCTTCAAACGGTACTCGGTAAAACTAAAACTACTTTTCACAATATGACAAAGATCTGATGTAATAAATGAGTAGATAGCTGTCACTGTTACTTTTCTGCACATCCAAAGCCAATTCATGTGCATATATACTATATACTGTAATATATACTATCAACAGAAAAAAATAAGTGGGTGATTCAGTGTCACCACTAGCCACTAAAATATTGGTGGGAAATGTTTGGCCCACCAGATTTTGGATTCCAACTCCTATCACCTCCAGGCAGGAAATTCAAGTCCAACAAGTCTGTAAGGTTCTTCATTCTTCAGCTGTAGTAGACAGAATATTGCAATCAAGAGGGAGGGAGGGGGAGAGAGAGAGAGATCGTATTGAACAGGATTTTTTTTAAAGAGCAAATATATCAGTGTAACAAATTTTCAAAGAACTGGGACCCATACCCATTGAGATAGGGGCAGTTTTACCAGTCCAAGATTTTACCTATGTATTATCAAAATGCCTTACTAGATCAGACCCAAAGCCATGATACTGCTAAAATGGAAATTCTCTTTCCAATAGATCATCTTGCTAGATAGCCCAACACTGGGAATGAAGATGATGGTGGTGGTACTTCCAAGTGGATTCAATTTGCACAAGGAATGTTCTATTTGTACATGCAGAGTTTTTCATCTCTCCCTTCCAGCAGCAAAAACTCCCCAAAAACTTCCACTCTGGCCAACCCCTATGCCTTGGATCAGAATGGGTGATGGACCTCTTGTGTGATGTTTTGGTCTTTTGGATGGTCATTGGGTTTTTTCCCGGACTTTCTTTTTTGCTAAAGCAATTCTTTGTTTTAATATTTTGTTTTTTATTGTTGTATTCTGTAAGCTTCCCAGAGTTGTAACAGGCTGGGGAGGTCTATACATTCCATAAATAAATAAGTATATACTTACTCAACTCATGGTCATAAGACTCATTAGAGCAGTACTTGATTACATATAAGAAGTTGATTCCATAATAAATTGTTTCCTCCGTTCATAACTACACAGAACAGCTTATTTTTAGTCCTCTGAATATATTGGTCGAGTCAGAACCAGAAGGGAATTTTGTCATTTTTATGACCTAAAGCATGGGATGAATAGCTCTTCTGTATTTCCATTCCACCCCAAACCTTGCAAGCATCTAGTTTATTCGTTTATTCGTTTATTTGTGCAGATACTCTGAAAGAAGAACAACACATTAACTAAACTATCTTTGCAAAATCATTCAGTAAACCTTGCTGAGCAATATATTCCTGCCAAAATGTGTGGCAGAATTGGCATTCTCTAGCGTTAGGATAAAAGACCCATGCCCTATATTTGAAATCCTTGGCAGGAACATAGTGAAAATTAGATGACAACAGCAAGAGCTTCACAAACACAACAAGTTTAAACAGGATTCAAGCAGTCTGGTGGTTTGAATTGCATAAGCATATTTTATAACCAAGGCAAAAAAAATTATTTAGACTCAAGTTCAATAAACAAGACGGGACTACAAAGCTGAAGATATAAACAATTCATTTATACTACGGCAAAACACTGTCTTAAGAGGTGGGTATTCATTATTAAATGGAAAAATAACTGGATTCATTTCCACAGTTACATAATTGCTAACAGTGCTTTCTCAAATTAAGATACTGGCACATAAAACAAGTACAACTCATTGCAAATAAGTGGATGAAATTATCCTGGAGTGGAGACCTACCTTTTGAAATAAAATTACTAAAAATAAAGTGCACTGAGGTTGCAATAAACGAAAAGAGAAACACTGGATGCCCTTCAAATGTTATGGACTAGAAGTCCCATCAACTCCTAGCCACTAATGCCGATAGTTGAGGGTGATGGATGCTGTAGTCCAGAATTTCAGATCTGCTTCTTTATATAGAAGCACAAACTCAGAAGACTGTTCCTTGCCCTAAAAGAACTGAACTGCAGTAATGGGGGGGAGGGAGGGGGACCCAATAAAAGGAAGCATAAAAATGTGAAGGTCAACAATCACTCATAAAGCATGATTCACACACGATCCAGTGTAAAACAAAGCACTCTTAATGCTTGCCTTCAGGATGCGGAACTGGTGCCAAAAAGGTTGGGGAACGCTGCTAAACTACACAAGTACTACCCTAGAGGGAACATAGTCAAATCTTTTTCCACAGTCTTTTGGACAAAGTGTTAGATTTTTAATACTAGAAATGACAGCCCACCTCCTTTTCCCCCCCCTACCACACAGTATCCCTCCTAATTCTGTGAATGGGGCTATCAAAATGAATTGTCTTGTTTGTCCTGTGATGGCGAGACAGCATCAACCACCTCCATGTTACAAGAAGAAGCAAAAATAGAACTCACTTTGCAAAATGGAAAGAATTTGTGGAGGCTCAGAATAAGTACTTTTCTTCACCCAGTTTTATTACCCTCATTATTTTAAATGAAACGGATGGCTGCAAAAGTTTTTTTGAGGGGAGGAGAATAGATATTTATATTGGACTCCTTGGCCTAGTTTTGCGCTGGCCTTGTATCTGGGAAAGTAATAGGTTGTGGTTTGTTTTTTGTGGTGGCAAACAATTTCAGTAATAAACCCTTGGAAAATGTGAGTGTCATTATTCATGCATTGAGATAAAGCCTTTGGATGCCAAATAGCAAATGAGTGTGGTTTAATATATGCACCAACTGAATTGCACCCTTGTAGCTTTCTTTCCATTTCTCTGGTCTCTGATTGTATTAGACTGTCCTCTTTGGGAACTCTTACTGTTTGGAAAGGTTTATACCTCTAAATCCATTATAGGACTAGAAGTGCACCAGAGCTGCTGATTGAGCTTGAGAGTGGTAATACAACATCCAGCGTTTTGTATAGGGCTGGAAGCAGCAATAATAAATCAGGCCCTGAGTCTCTGCTCTATTATATAAGTATTATACAAGAGATGTGAATTTTTCTCCTGGAATTGCCAAATGGAACTCAAATGTCTTGGGCTTCTAGTGGGAATGGCGGACTGAACGGCTGTGCCCGCTGGTTCAGCGGGTGGAGCTGACAACGCGGTAACTTTTTTTGGGCTTAGGCAGGTTTTCCTGAAGGCCAGAAATGTTCTCCGCATAAAGGAGAATACCTGGAATTATCCCATCTGTCCTCCAGATGGCTGCTTGCAGCCAGAAGATCGCAAACAGCGTTTCACGCTCGACTGGTAAGAACAGCCGGGAGGCTGGGACGTCAACATTTCCAAGCCACGCTGTAGCCTTAAAGGGACATTAAGACTGGCCACCCCATTTCTAAATCACCAATTTGTATTTTTTTAAGTACCCCAAGAGAGGCTTTCTACAGCGAGGAGAAGCTGGTTCTTGGTGCTTAGTGTTACATTATTTTGGGGATTACTTTTAAAAAAAATTCTTTTAAGTTCTGGATTTTGTTTTCCTTCCAAAGAAAATTCCAAAGATTGAGATTAAACATTGTCTTCCTGTTATTATTTTTGTATTAAATTTGAATATATTAGCATTTTCCTACATGCTGAATTGGCTGATTTGAACCTTCAGCTTTCTGTTTTCACTTTCCCTTGAGAACAGTCTGCTATTTCACTCTCACTTTATGTAAATACATTTCAGAACTTTTCCATATCTTCGACTTTCGCTGGTTAAGCTCCTAGGGGGCGCCATAATCTACTGCATGAGACATGGAGGATTTCAAACAGATTTTTTCTGACTTTCACCAGGATTTTAAACAGATTTCTTCTGACTTTTATCAAACTTTTATGCAAGATATCCAGGACATTGTGGAAAATATGAGATCTAAAATGTGCCATCAGGTTGGGGATGGGGTGGATGAAATTGAGGAATTTAAAAGTGATGGAAAGGGGTTTTTTTAAGACTGAGATTGGGATTTTTATTGAGATGCTGGATGAAGATTGGATAATGGAGTTGGAGAAATCTAAGGGAGAGAGTGATCTGCAAGCCGGAAGTAAAATTGATTTCCTGGTGGAATGCCATGAAAAGAACCTGGAAACTTTGAGGGGGGCAGTTGGGCTGTTTGATTCTTTTAAGAGGAAAGCTCTGTGCACATTGTGGAGATATGTAACTGCTGTGGTTTATTTTGAAGTGGGATAAGGGTTGAAGAATGTTCATCTGGTTTGCTTTAAGTATTTGATTGATGCTATTTGCCTTTAAAGATTTGGATTTACTGTTTTGAATTGGCTTTGTTTTTTGGGTTTATTAAGATTGGGATTATTAAAACTGTTGTACTATTAAGTATAATAGCAGACAATTTATGTGCTTTTTAATTTGATTCTTATTATAGTAGACAGAAATGTATAGAATAGTGGTAGGAAGGGAATAATTAAATATGTTTTATCATTTGGAGGGGAGAAAGATGTTTAGGAGGTTTATATGAATCTTTTTTTCTTTATTTTCTTTATTTTTATTTTATTAAATTTATATTACCGCCCATCTCCCCTGTCGGGGACCCTGGGCGATTCACAATAAAACATAGTTAAAAAGATAAATATAAAATTACAATAAATAAATACTATAGAATCCAAGTATAAAAGATGTTAAAAATGGAATACTGGGAGGCTTCATGGGACCAGCCATCCCCAAGAGGAACTGTTTGCATTTCCCTCCCAGGCAAGACGGCAGAACCAGGTCTTTAGGTCTTTCCGGAAGGTCGGAAGTGAGGAAACCAGCCTCAGCTCCGGGGGTAAGATATTCCAAAGGGCGGGCGCAACTGCAGAGAAGGCCCGCCTCCTGGACCCCGCTAGGTGGAACTCTTTGGTCGATGGGGTCCGCAGCAAGCCCTCTCTGGCTGATCGGTTGGGACGGGTCGATGTTCTGGGGATGAGACGGTTCCTCAGGTAGCCTGGCCCTATGCCATGTAGGGCTTTAAAGGTGATAACCAATTTTATTATAAGAGGGAGGAGTAACTGTACTTAGTGATTTTTATTATGTGATAAAGTGGAATGATTTATAGAAATAATGTGGTGTTTTGTTTTAATATAGAGTAAGAGATTGATTATGGAAATTTTGTATATCCTTGCTGTTAAAAGTCAGAAGCCACATCTTTTGTAAATTAAAAAAAATTATCTTGTGTTTCTGCACTTTTTTAGTTTGTTTTCTCTTTGTAGTTTTTTGTTTTTTTGTAGTTTTTTGTAGTTTTTATTCTTTTCTTGAAACCTAATAAAATTTACTATATTAAAAAAGAACTCAAATGTCCTGTGACTTTCATTCTTCTCATATCAAGTTAAGCCACTGCAAGCGTGATGCTTTCCAATATGCTTGAAAAAAGAAAATAATCGAATCAGGACTTTCCTCCACTTCAATCAATTTTGTTGTTGTTGTTCAGTCGTTTAGTCGTGTCCGACTCTTCGTGACCTCACGGACCATAGCACGCCAGGCCTTCCTGTCCTCCACTGCCTCCCGGAGTTTACTCAAATTCATGTTCATTACATCGGTGATGCTATCTAACCATCTCATCCTCTGCCGTCCCCTCCTCCTTTTGCCTTCAGTCTTTCCCAGCATCAATCAATATTATCTAGTTAATATCTCAGATGGGGAGTATTTCCTAGGT
Source organism: Charina bottae (assembly GCA_023362775.1). NCBI lineage: Eukaryota > Metazoa > Chordata > Lepidosauria > Squamata > Charinaidae > Charina > Charina bottae. The sequence continues at coordinate 20,117,678 of JALMGJ010000019.1, read as the reverse complement.
GCTATTAACAGGAGATGGCAAGGCCGGTATCTCCTGTAGATAAATTCTTTTCTCTACAATTGTCCTATGGCTCCTCCCAAAGGAGTTGGGTGCAATCCTGAGTCCTAAGACATGTATATAGCGAACTAAGCTCACTCTTACTTCTGAATAGAGACCTTTAGGATTAGACTGCAAATTTATGCTGCATTGTCTTACTACGGAAGGATCACGTCAGATTGAGCTAATAGATTCAATTTATTTATTTATTTTATTTATTTTATCTTATTTATACCCCGCCTATCCCCTCCCTAAGCGGAGGGCTCTAGGCGGCTTACAATCAATCATCATACATATATTATTTATACAATCAGATTCTAATTACCCGCGCGGTTAGGGAAGGGGTGAGGGAACCGGCTCTTCAATCGCAGGTCGGACTACATGTCCCAGGAACCTTTGCTTCAGAGCCGGCTGCTGACGTCCAGGAAGTTGATGTTTTTCGGGCTCACAAATTAAAATAGGAAATAGGAAATTTGAAACTAAATTAAGCAAAATAGCTTCAAAATATAAGAACTTAGCGATAAAAACAAAATTGTTCTTTGTATAGAAATCTTTATTTTGTAATACTTCAAATAAAAACCTCATTTATTTTGTGTCCTTGCCTCTAACTAGTGCCATCTCACAACCGAATCTACAGTACTATATGGCTCCCCCCTTGTAGTTTTGTAGGTTTAGCATTTATAATACCCCCCCTAGTTTCTATCCTTGTAGGTTTAGCATTTGTAATAAACGGAATAAACACCTTTAGCATTTGTAATAAACTTCCCCTTTTGTAAACATAGTTCCTAGCATGCCATGGTAATCAGTTTCTTTCTCACTAGTCTATTTGTTTAGAGAGAGATAAGAGTGAAGGAATGTGTGAATGTTTTCTTTTGAAATGTAAGGTGATAATGAAGGCAGACCCAGGGAACATGGCATAGCCCCAGGGTCACTAAAGAGAGGATAGCAAAAGGGATTGGGAGGATCATCAAAGAGCGATTCATTTTGTTGCTGCTTTATGTTACTGTCTTATCAAAGAATTGCCAATTGTTTTCTTTTCGTACCTACATCTGGAAACGCCCAGAAAAGGAAGTGATAATAAAATCCAAAGCAATTGCCTGTAAATTATATGATTGGACACTATGCAACTGACATGTAAACCTTTTTATCTTTGATCTATAAACCTATATAATGCTTTGTTAAACCTCACAAGGTTGTTGGTCTACCTCTGCTTAGCCCAGGTTGCGTATGGGGAGGTAACCCACCCAGCTCCTTGCTTGGCCAAATAAAAAGCTGTTTTATTCCTTTGAAACCTCCGTCTGAGTCTCTGTCTGGTAGTTTGGGATCTCAGATTCTACAAGAATCCAGGGGTTGGCCATACAGTACCAACCTTCAAATGTTTGGGCTAGTTTCAACTTTTGGGGGGCCATGATAACTGGAGTTGATTTGACATCTGGAAGAGCCAGGTAGGAGAGGGCTGGTTATTAAATGCAAAGGAACAACTGTAAGTCAGAAAATAGTTAGCATTCCTATTCCCCCTCACCTCACCTCACCCCACCCCTAGTGCCTGCAGGTAAAATTGGATTTAACTCATCATTCACAGGCAGCACTTCCCTTAATTAGCCTGGTTGGTTAAAGTGAAAAGAATAGTTAAGTCAATTACATCCAGAAGCCACAAGGCTGGGAAAGGCTGATTTAATGTACAAATAATGGACTATGTAAGCTAGATTTAAGTCTAGATAGTGAGCGCATTGTGGATAACTGTTTTTACCCCTGCCTTTGGAGTTCTTATCTGATCAAGCTGGAAAGTGGGATGGGGGGGGGCAGTCTGGCAAGAATTAAATCCCAAATCTCATGGCGCTAACAAATATTTAGGCAAATCTGCGAACATTTTTTATGCATTTGGACAGAATTACTGTTTCAGGAACAGAAGACACGAATCAACAGGACATTCGCTTATGAAATGAGTTGCACTAGTGTTCATGCACAAAGCACAGTGATGGAGCCCCAAAAGATATGATGTATTGCACTACTGATACCTCAATGCCTATTGAGATACTATTTAACACTGTTATTCTGAAGTTTTAGGCACAGGTGTACATTTAAAATCTTGACCCAACTCATTATGAAGAAAACTGCAACCTTTTGTTAAAGATCACTTTGAAAAGTGTTATAATGCCTTCAGCAGAAAATCCCCATTGTAAACCAAATAACAATTTTTCTGTCTTTTGGCTGAAAGCCCAAAATCAACCAACCAACCTTTTTAAACTCTGGAACATGAAAGGACAGAATGTTTATCCGAGTTATGCAACTGCCTGCTCACTGGAAATCTTGTTTTTATTACTAACACCTTGCCTTTCTCTCCATGCAATTCTCAAGATGGCTTATGGCAATCAGAAATACAAATCATAAATGGTATGCCGGTCAAATCCATCTACCATTTTTTGTTCTTTGAAGTTAATAGCTCAGAAAATGAGAATTTATGAGGAAACTCCAAATACTAAAACCAGTCTTTGGATTATATTTTAATGGGTTAGTTCGTATGGATCATAGAAATTCATACATGAGTTGATCAACAAGAATAACAAATGAAAATAACTGAATACTGAATGTTGAGTACATATTAAGAGGGCTCTTACAAAATGACTGCTGGATGGGCTAGATCTGTAGCCTGCAGATCAGTCAGGCTAAGGAAATTCCAGTTCTCAGGCTTACACATTTAATGCAAAAGGAATGGGAAGTGAACACGGTGGGTGGGGACTTCTAACCCCTATTCTTAATTGCATCTGTTTTTATAAGAACTAGCTATTATGGAAGTGAGCTGTTCACAGTGCAAAAAATCAGGTCTTGGTAGGTCTCCAGAAATACCTTCACAACCTGATCTTCCCCAAAAGAATTGTAATGTAGCCAGAAACTTGGTTTCACAGGGCTTCAGCCTAGTGGAATCTGCTGACTTCTCACTTTTGCCATGCAGATAAGTGTACAGGAGGTGCCATACAGGACTGTTGCTTTGAATGGATTCTGTAAGGTAGAGGGAACATCACCCAGTGTGTAAGAACAGCAGTTATTCTAGAACAGGATACAGTACTGATTCCTCTAAGATCAAACTCAAATGATTGAAGCCATCTGTACTTGGAAGCAAAATTGGGCTAACTAAAAATAAGACAATAGTTTCAACTTACCTTGGCACTTTTTCAGTATGCAGTACCATTGATACATGTGAACTGAAGGTATGCAAATGATAAGTTACCTGCTCCCATTGCAGCTGAGCCCATAGAGATAACAAAAATGACTCATCACACTGTCTAGGAAGGGAACAGTCATCCTGGATGCCCAAAACAGGAACATTTTGCTATGGATTATGGAAGAGATACCACCATAGCCACAGCTACCTAAAACCCCAGATTTCTCCATTGCTTGCTATAGTCACTCCTGCCCTAGAGGTACATTGTGTGGATTGTTCAATGGATACAAAAGCAGGTGAAATCCAGAGGAGGACATTTGAGACATCCATTAACACAGTATTGTCTGGAGTGATTGGTAACATGTTTCCGACTAGAGCAGGGCTTTCCAAAATTTTCGCGCGGCGACACACCAACCGCCGTTGGTGTGTCGCCGTGGGAAAATCCGGAAGTGCCGCCATTGCGGCAGCGCGCAAAAACCCGGAAGCGCTGCTGCCGCTTTTGGTTTTTGCGCACCACCATTGGTGTGTCACCACGGGGAAACCTGGAAGCGCCGATGATGATCAGCGCTTCCGGGTTGTGTGGCGACGCACCAGACTGTGTGTGGCGACACACTTTTGTGTCACGACACACAGTTTGGAAAGCTCTGGGCTAGACTGTTAACAAAATGACTCCTATGGGAACATTACACCCAACCCCAGGCAGTCACTAAGACTACAGTGCTACTTGTTATCCCTTCTACCTCCCTCCTTCCACTGGATGGACCCAACCATCCCTGCTCCCCACTTTGTCCTTTTTCTGGTTACACTTCAAAACTAAGTATTGCACCACAGCTTTTTTTTTTCCAAATAAAATTCTATTTAGGAACTAGTGCCATTCTTGGAAATAACGATGATGCTAGAGGCTGGTAGATTGCTTTGCTAATTCCCTGCATCTGATTGTTAAGCTTTCTAGAATATTTCACAATATACAGTTTCAATGGACTTACAAAGTTTTCCAGGAGTCAAATCAATGTTTGAAACAAAACAGTTGGAAAACCACTAAATGAATGAATCTGTCTATTTAATATTAGCTAATACTGAAATCAAGTAATGCTGAAATCCTGCAATCATTTATCTGGTAGCAAGTCTCAGTGAACTCAGGAGATACTTCTGAGTAGAGCCATATAGAACCACACTGTGCAGCTATAATCATAAAATAGGAAAAGGGGCCATTAAATAGATTAGTGTTTGCTCTCAATAAGAATACAAGTGCACCGTAAAATTCTAATTCTAAACATAAACTCAATGGATTTACTTCCTAATCAACATACATATGATTGAGCTGCTAAAAAATATTTAAACAGCTAACCACTGCCATATGACTGGCATTATGAGTACAGGGAACTTCATCACAGTTAGGACCTAAAACACAGTGTTCAAAAACAGAATTTATCGATGACAGTGAAAGCAGGAAGTGGATGCTTGGTTAGGAAAACATCTTAAGAAGTTTAATGGCCAGAGGAACTTAAAGAAAAAAAGCAGAAAGATAAATGGTTTGGAAACTATGCATGAGGGCTGGGCTCAACAGAGAAATCTACAAAATTAATCTTAATGGTTAACAAGAACATTACATCCAGTAAAGCATTTCAAGGCTGAAGCTAAACAACTTTGTAGATGTTTTCTTTAATGAATAATGAAATTTATGGTGTAATTTAGTAGACTATATCCACAGAGAAAACAGATATCTTCCGAGAACAATGGAATTTAGCAAATGAATGTCTTCACAAAGACAAGCGTTGCAAAGAAAGGCAGTTTCTAGTTCTGTTCAATTAATTACCAGATATACAGTATATTTCAATTTTTTAAAATGGTTATTACAAGATATCTCTTTCTGCCTATACAAGCTAGTCTTCATCAACTGGATGCCATCCAACTGTGTTGTAACTACAAGGGTTCCAACAAGGACAGAACACATGAATCAAGTGGTCAAAGCCACTTTGAGTCATAGTATACTAAACACATACAAAGTTAAGTTTCAGTGAGGATTTCCTTGGATCAGTTACTGTATAACACTATTTACTTGAAAAAAACAATCTGAACTAAGGTAGATTAGAATTTCTCTCCTTCTTATACTACTTTTTTCTGGTTGTTGGGTTCAGATTCCAATAGCTCCTGCATGAGGCTAAGTCCTTCCCTAAAGTTGTCTCTCGTGTTTTGGGATTTACACCACTGTAGAGATGATCTAATATCAGGATGAAATTACAAAACATCGAGATTACATTTATAATGCCCAGGAAGGCATTAGGGACATGCAGGCAAGGCTAGCTGGTTTAGAAAGAAAATGGCTACAACTCAAAGAACAAATTATAGATGAAGTAGTGGTTGAGCTGATAGCAAAAGTACAAGTACTTTTTGTTTACAAGTACTATCCAGACCAGGCCAACTTTTGGTACAGGAGCATAACCTTAAAACAGGAAAAGAGGTAGCTCTGTCAAAAGATTTGTTGGCAGCTTGGAGGACAGAAGAAGCCCAAAGAGGGATGATAGATAAAGGATGAAGCACAAACAAGGGAACAGAAAGAGGGAGTGGGGAGAAGAGACCAGTCAGGAAAACCTGTGTTCCCTTTCCAAATAATATGGAGTTGGATTGTTGGTAGAGAAAACTGAGGGTGCTATAACAGTGGAAAATGGAACACTTGGCTTGGTAGTGCAAGAATTGCTCCCATGGGTAGGGTTACCAGATATCTGGCAAAAGGAGGAGATGTCCTCCTTTTTGTCCTCAGGTCCTCTGTCCAGCAGGCATAGTCTTAAAATCAAATATTGTCTGGCTTTTTGAATGTCTTGGGATATTTTTAGACTGTTTTCACAACAGCAGTCATTCAAACTTTTGTGTATTGTGACCTTGTAAATTGTTTGCTTCCTTTTTCCCCTCATCCATCAACAGATGACAGCCTAGATTTATGTTATTTATTTCCTGATTCCAGCAATCGGCTTCAATCCATCCCCTTCAAATCTATTATCACTGTAGTCTGTAGATGTGATGGAGTTCAGTAACGCTGCTGGTTCTCAGGAAGGAGGTAGCACATTCCAGGGAGGGGAGCAAGAGAAGAGAAAACACAGTCCAGAGATGGAACGTGAGAAGACTAAGGGGTTCAGAATAGCCCCGCCCTAGAGCCTTCCCAGGTTATTTCCCGTTTGGTTAGGTAGAGTAGCTTTAGTCTGGCAAGATTCTGTCTATATGGTGTGAGCAAATAGAGAACTGAAGTTTGGCTGGACTGATTCTTTGTCATTCTTGGGCTGGGCCTGACAGTAGATCACATGACTCGTCATACGTTTCTATGGTGACATTTGAAAGGCACGACGTCGTCAATTCTATATTATCACTGGCATATGTTCTTGAACATAAAGATTTGTTGGGAAAATATTGCGATTGAAAAAGCAGTCTTTTTGATGCTGAAAAAGTAATTTCATATACATGTAGGCCTAAGTGCTTTTTTTTTTGCAGTTTTTTGCAGTAATTTTTGTCATGGATGCCAAGAAAGTTAAAGAGTTACTGTGTTCTACTTTCCCCCCGCCATTTATCCTCCTTCCCAATTGTCCAGGTCCTCCTTTGCCTGTTCAGATATCTGCTAACGCTACCAATGGACCTCTTTTTTACAGCGCTACATGTACAGCCTTGTGGGGGCGATAAGCATACATGCTAGAGAGAAATACTGGGATTAATAGATACTGCAGGAAGATGAATGTTGGTTTGCCACACCTGATAAAAGGGTCCTGCAGTATAGGGGAAGTGTAAAAAGGCAAGCAAAAAAGGGGGCCTTACTGAAGGTCAGAGAACAAGGATGTCCCCAAAATCATAATTATAGGTGGTAATAGGGATCCTTTGGCTGGTTAATAGGAATCAACTTCTTCCAGTTGATTGAGAAGAAAGAAATGGAAGACAGTCTAGAAATAGTCGGAGCAAACCACTCATAGGCAAAGAAACAGGGGGAAGACAGCCCTGTCAGGGATGAAGGAAATACTGTAAGATCATTCTTAACCATCCCAGTTTGATTGGAAAGGCTGAGAGTCCTAGAAAGTGCTGAAAAGAATAGATAAGGCCAGAAAGAAACCAAGAGGACAAGAGACTTGCCAGTGGGAGGTGGATTTATGGCTTAGGCAGAAAAATGATCCAACAATAATGCCACGCTGGAAAGCAGTTAAGTGTGGACAAGGGAACTGGGAGGAAAGGCTTTTTCTGAATGTTAGCAAAGGAGTGATGTGTTAAGCCAGGAATAATCTCTTTCCTGGAAACCTAATGCAGCAGACAATGAACCTCAAAAATATACAAAACACATCCACAAGCTTGAATATGAAAAGTGAATGTGGATTCCCCTAGTACTATAATACTACTACTACTACTGTTGTAAGCCATATTCCGAGTAATGTTTTATGAAGTAAGCTGTAACATTTAACATCTCTGAATGAACATGAACATGTTCCAGTATGAATGAGTCATTCGTTTACTTAATCAGCTTGTCAGAAGACACAAGGCCTGGTCACCAGAAGTATGTGTGTGATAAATCTTCCCAACCAATCCTATTTTCTGATCACTTCTGATTATCTTTTTTTTTTGTAATCCGTTCAATCATGTCTGATTCTCAGAGACTGCCTGGACAAGTCCCTGCAGTTTTCTTGGCAAGTTTTTTCAGAAGTGGTTTGCCACTGCCTCCTTCCTAGGGCCAAGAGAGAGTGACTGGTCCATGGTCACCCAGTGGACTTTGTGCCTAAGGTGGGACTAGAACTCACGGTCTCTTTGTTTCTAGCCTGGTGCCTTAACCACTCCACCAAACTGGCTCTCCTGATTATCTTTAAGTGGCTCTTAAAGAAAGTGTCTTTCTTACAGTACTAGACTATCACATAAATAGGATGGGTTTTAATAATGATTAGCATGAATAGTTGTTAGGCTACTAGCTGAATTAGGCTTTGGATGGTTTTTCAGCTGACAAATAGGTTAAATAATTTTTCCCTATACTATAGAAGCTAAATATTAGTTATAATAATTTAGCTCATATCAAGTAGCTATGAAAACTATGGTTTTCACATCAATAAGCCATAGTTAATATTTTATACTGTAGTAGCATAGATATTTTCTTTGGGAAAAATACATTTCTGCCACTTTTGGCCATATGCAACAATTTGTGACCCAACAAACTGACCAAGCCCATCAATCATGTTCTAAAATAAATAACTTGTTCTCTTTCCATCCCAGAAGTCCCATCCACTGTCCTGACCTCCAGACTGTTCAGCCCCACTACTAATAGTAGTAGGGAAGCAGTGATCTGCAATAGGATCACTGGGAGTCCCTGCTCCTTTCAGAAATCGTCCATTAAATTACTATTTCTCCATTGCTGTTAGCAGCAGATGCCAGAAATCTGGAACAGGCTCACTGGGAGTGGGATAATGATAAAGCTGTAGTGTATGCATGCAGATATGTAGAGCCCTCAGCCCGACACTGTGCATTGTTTACAGGCTAAAATGTTTACCAAGAAGAAAATGGTTTTTGTAGTTTGTCTGATGTGATTTCTGACATTAGTCCTTTTAGGTGCACTGTTAGCTGAGTTGCCATGACCACTCTTCCTTTTACTAACCACCAGAGATGAAGACACATTACCTCTTGCCTACCACCCCCAAAATAGATTCACAAGTACAGAAGGAGAGAGGGCCCAATATCTGAATTCCATCTGCCTGGAGCAGATGTTCTTGGGCGGTGATTCCTCTGCCAGTAGTGGAAATGGGGTCAAATCCAAACAGGATTCTAATACCTGCCTTTTTGCTCATGTAGAAACTAATAAAATCAATTAGTATGAGCTGTTTTGGTTATGACTGCACCCACAGTCAGCCATGCAATTGCCTTATACAGTATTTCAAATGCTATCCTGCTTCCGTATCATCTGAAAACAGTTCAGTATTTGGAATTGCATTCACCGTTTATAAACCTTTCCTACAATAGTCTCCCTTCAAACACGAGGGCAGCAACACAAAGAAGAGTACTTGTGGATCTGGCTGGCTATGATTTCTAGAACATCTGAGGCTACTTTAAAACAGCTACACCAACTGAACAGCAGGAACAGTTCCGTTTATTTGATTTATATCTTGCTGTTTACATGAAAGGCCTCTCATCGTAGTCTGCAGATCAGTCAGGCTAAGGAAATTCCAGTTCTCAGGCTTACACATTTAATGCAAAAGGAATGGGAAGTGAACACGGTGGGTGGGGACTTCTAACCCCTATTCTTAATTGCATCTGTTTTTATAAGAACTAGCTATTATGGAAGTGAGCTGTTCACAGTGGAAAAAATCAGGTCTTGGTAGGTCTCCAGAAATACCTTCACAACCTGATCTTCCCCAAAAGAATTGTAATGTAGCCAGAAACTTGGTTTCACAGGGCTTCAGCCTAGTGGAATCTGCTGACTTCTCACTTTTGCCATGCAGATAAGTGTCCAGGAGGTGCCATACAGGACTGTTGCTTTGAATGGATTCTGTAAGGTGGAGGGAACATCACCCAGTGTGTAAGAACAGCAGTTATTCTAGAACAGGATACAGTACTGATTCCTCTAAGATCAAACTCAAATGATTGAAGCCATCTGTACTTGGAAGCAAAATTGGGCTAACTAAAAATAAGACAATAGTTTCAACTTACCTTGGCACTTTTTCAGTATGCAGTACCGTGTATGTGAACTGAAGGTATGCAAATGATAGGTTACCTGCTCCCATTGCAGCTGAGCCCATAGATATAACAAAAATGACTCATCACGCTGTCTAGAAAGGGAACAGTCATCCTGGATGCCCAAAACAGGAACATTTTGCTATGGATTATGGAAGAGATACCACCATAGCCACAGCTACCTAAAATCCCAGATTTCTCCATTGCTTGCTATAGTCACTCCTGCCCTAGAGGTACATTGTGTGGATTGTTCAATGGATACAAAAGCAGGTGAAATCCAGAGGAGGACATTTGAGACACCCATTAACACAGTATTGTCTGGAGTGATTGGTAACATGCTTCCAACTAGAGTTTAATCCAGGCTGACATAAAGATTGTAGCCTAGACCATGTATAACATGTGTTAAATTAGTAAGTTTTGGCTTTCCTTATTTTAAAATGTAAGCCAGCTGAGAAGACCAACAATGGGGGGGGGGGGGGAAGAGAGGGAGAGAAAAAGAAAATGAAGGCAGAGGGCTGCATGATCTGCCCAAAATGTTAAATTATTACAGTCACTACCCAAAGTTAATAAAACCATGATTTATGTGACTGCTGGGATCCACACCACACACTGAAACACAAATGATCCTTACCCCCTTGGCTGGGTTCACAAAATAGAGCCACTGACCAGCCAAATCCGCTGTAGCCTACACGTTCTGCAAACCCAGCCTTTGGACCAGGAATCTTGGAGGGGAATCAGAGTTGGGGAAAGTATATCATGAGTTTAAAGCAGTGTTTTTTTTTCAAACTTGGCAACTTTGTAAGACGAGTGGACTTCAGCTCCCAGAATTCCTCGGGGAGGAAAGCATGGGTGGCTTGCACCAGCTTGTCCAGTGTGCATGCTCCCTGATGGGGGGAAAAGGCTGCTACAGGACTGCTGTCTGCTACAGCAAGACAAGGAGCAATTGCCTCCATGGGTCACTTTCTAATGCAGAAGAAAGAACAGTTAATTCAGCAGTGAGTAATGGCAACTTTGCTCACCTCTCTTATTATGGGAATGACGACTTGTCGACATGAGGCAGACCTGCCCATGAGCAGAGATCCCTCCGTTCTACTACTGCTGTACTGCATACAGTGCCAGCGACGAGAATAAGGATCTCTTATGTTGTGGTTTTCCAGAGTCAAAACCAGTGTGTAAAACATAGTGTACCAGTACAGCAGGAATTGAAGGCATAGACAGGATTAGACAAAAAGGGGTTGGCATTTGCTAGAATAAAGCAGAGCTTAACCCTTTCATCTTTGGCTATGTTCTCACAATATGCTTAACTGGGTTATTTCTAAATCCAGTGTGCTCTGCAGACTGAGAAACCTGCTCAAATCAGGGTCAGGAAAGGGATCTTTCTAACCCCCAAATACTCTGGCTCAATTGCTAGTCAAAAAGCCTTTCATCAGGTCCTCTTGTACAAACGCAAATCATTCCTGGGTTAGTATTTCGGCATCGCCCGGTTAGCTATCCCAGGTGTTTCATTGTAAAATACAGAAGGTAACAAAAACCAACCATTCTGATTGGTTCTGGCAGCTAAGCCACGCCCACTGCTGTCAGCCTCGCCAATGGGGAGTGGGTCATCCACATAGCAAGGTTGCCAGCACTTTTGGCGGGAGGGGGGGGCATGTTTGGAGAAGGGACACCAAAAGCAGCAGGCAGCGTGTACGGCCCACTGATCATGCAGCTGATTAGCCACACAAATGAGATTATTAAATACGCTGCTGCTTTCTTGTTTCCAAGAAAAAGAGGTGCAGGAACGAGAAAAAATGTTGCACAGGGGTCCGGAAACATCCGTTCTATGGAAAACTATGCAGGCTTCCTTTCCACCCTTTCCATTTGGTGGCCGAGGGCTTTGGTTATTCCTCCAAATGGCAGTCCTTGGCCGTAGTATGTTGCTATATTGAAGAGTAAGGACCTATGCCTGAGCTGGCGGCTGTCTCGGATAAGCACGCTACGAGAACACCGCGAAGTTAAGGGTTTATTTTCTTTCTCCTTTGAAAGTTTCCAGAAAACTAGCCAGACTACTCCTCCCACTTTTCCCAGCACAGTTCCCATTGGAGAGCTTTTCCCTGCAAGCCTCTGTAAAATAAAAATTAATGTTCCAAGCTTATTGCAGATTCCACTGCAGGGAGAGCGTAGCTTGACTAGAAGGGTTATTCGAGACGAACCCGCAAAACCAACGTGCGTGGGAACAGAAGACACCAAAAATGTACCCCCCCCCAGAAGAAACAAAGACGGACCCCTGAAACCCCGCCACCCGGAAGCAAGCACCGCCCACATTCCGAACTCCGCCCCCCACCCTCCTCCCGACCGCAGAAGTTCTGAGAAAGCACCAGCAGCACGTGGCCGTATTTTATAATTGCCCCGCCTCACCCCTATCCCCGGTCGCGCGCCTCTCCGCCTTCGCTAGCCAATCGAAAGTAAGCCTGCGTGAAAAAGTCAGATGACGCACCCATTTTTTTTTTAAATGCAAGTGAGGGGCTGCGTTTGGATTCGTCTCGCGCCGGCGAGGGAAAGGTGGGGGTGGAAGGCCAGAGGATGCGGACCCTACCGTGGCCTACGAGGAGGGACGGCGGCTTCCCTTAAAAAAAAAAAAAAAAAGGAAGGGGCGGGCGAGAGGGCGATGCGCACCCGCGCCCCTAACGGCTAGTAACCATCGACCGCACAACCCTGCCGGAAGCCTAAGCGCGCGCCCAGAGAGAGAGACAGAAGGAGACACGCACACGCTCCCTGCTCGACGGCCGTCCTATTCCCCGCCAGAGCGAGCGGTGGCGGCTGGAGTCGCGGGCCGCCGCCCCCTCAACACCCCCCTCCCCATCTGCGTCCCGGCAGAAGAAACGCAGGAGGGAAGAAATGGCGTCCTCGCCGGTACCGGTGAATGCCGAGGCGGCTCTCGACCCGGCTAGCGGCGGCGGGCAGCCGGAGCAGGAGTGGCTGTTGCGGCGCGGGGAACTCCTGGCGCTGGGCAGCCACCTGAAAGAGGCTCTGGAGACGTACTCGGCGGCGCTGCGCCTCACCTCGCCGCCCACCTCCGGCTTGCGGCGCCGCCTGGGCACCCTGGTGGATTGCCTCGTCCTGCGCCGCCGCCGCCGCCTTCCCCGGGGCGAGCAGAAAGGTGGGGCGGCCGAAGAGCAGCCGCCGCGGGCGCCCCCCAGCCGGGCGGCGGCGGAGCTCTTCCGCTGCTGCGGCTGCTTCAGCTTCCTGGACGAGCCGGTGACGGCGCCTTGCGGACACACCTACTGCCGCCGCTGCCTGCGGGAGAGGCTCCACGCCCGCTGCCGTCACTGCGGGGACCCGCTCCGGGGGACGTCGGTCGCCGTCGTCCTCGCGCACCTGGCGGAGAAGTGGTTCCCGGCGGAGTGCGCGAGGGCCCGGACGTGGCGCCGGCTCGGCGAATTGCTGAGGCAGGGGCGGCCCCGCGAGGCTCGGGAATCCGCCGACCAGGCCCTCCGAAAGGGTAAGTCAGGGGAGGCCCAGCATCAACGTCCTCTTAACCCCCCGCTCGGTTCTCTAGCGCGTTTCAAGTCAAATCATAGATGAGTTTTGCTGTAAAGGTTCTCCGATCCTGGGCTAGTGGACCAGGAAGCAGCCCGAGGTTACTTGTGTGAAGGGATCCGGGAAACGTGCGGATTAGACTTTGCAAGACACACCCGTGCATCTTGGATGGTTCATGCCTGTGGTGATCCAGACGTTGCAGAACACAAGCATCGGTCCTTCTCAGAGTTCAAAGGATTCATCGGATTACGTTGTGTAATCAAATGCGTTCTTTGCTTCTGGGAACTAGCACTGGAAAGTAGAACTAGCTTTTCAGGGAAAGTATGTAAATCAATTTTCAAACCAGTAGGATTCTCAGATACCAGTATTTTTTACTGGCTGCTATAAGAATTGAGGTTCATATGAGGAACATGAATGAATGCACCGGATTTTTTTCTTAATTAATGTCTAAGGTTAAAAAGGCTAATCATACGGTAATACGTAGTAATGGCTTTGTGGTGAAGGGTGAAAGAGTACTTACCTTGAAATGGTTTGCTGTGTTAACAATGTAACAGCAAAGCTATTTGTTTTATTCTTGGCTGTATATAATTCTCCAGAAGATTTAGAAGTTGGTACAGCATTTCCTTACAGCAGACAGACAGTTCGGGAGGAACTTTAGTGAGAAGATATTCTTTAGGATGAGCATTGTTGATGAATGTAACAGCAAAAGGACAAGTTACTTTGTGTGGTTATTTTCTAAAGACAGGAGAATGCTTGAGCTATCATATTTCAAAAGTCATCTTCATTATTTATCCACTTTGTAAAGTGAGGAATTCTTTAGATGGATGATCAAGTGTGTTTTGGGTGGTGTTTAAAGGAATTGGCTGTGAAAATGTTTTAGTACACCTGTTTGGAGGACTATGGATCACTCTGGACCTAGTAATTTTAGCAAAAGGAGGGTTATATTCAGCCTTCCTCAAGTGTTACTAAGATAATTCGCGGCTGGTGCTAGTTGCATAAGGAAATGGGGGTATGGAAGGGGAAATGTTGTATAATACTGGTGATATCACAGATAGGCAGTTGGGCCTTTCACAACACGTTGCTGGGAAAAGATTTGGATATACCGAGGTCAAGAAATAAGATTAGTTTAATTCAGTAGGCATGTTAGAGCATTCTTATCATTGAGTAAGTATTTATAGTGCTATGTGAAAAACAATGGTAGTTAATCATATTTATATATCTTTGTTTCCTAATTATATAACTAGACTGGTAGCCATTATGACACCAATTTGTCCAATTGTTTGTTTTTCTGATAGTTTATATCATACTAGAGACATACTTATTCTTTATCAGTTTTTTTAATTTTGTACTTAAGATTCTGTGACCTTGATATTGTATCTTCTAAAATTAAAACACATGCAGGAAAAGAAACAGTTTAAATAATCAGGTTAGCATAGTTTCGAGCTTGAAATTTGAAACCAAATGTCTTAATATTGAGGAAAGATCTGTTACACTTGAACATTTTGGCAAGGAACTCAGTTAATATATATGAACTGCAAAGCATTAAAACAGAATTTTGTTCGATTAATGGTGTTTATATGTCTTGTAGGGGATAATTCTGAGTCTGAGATAAAATTATTATTGAAATGCAGAAATAACTGCAGTAAGGGTCTGCAGTCTGACCTAATATGCATGGAGTAGAGAAGCAGTAGGGGCGTGGTGGCTCAGCGGGTAAGACGCCAGGCTTGTCGATCGGAAGATTGCAAGTTCGGAGGTTCGAATCCCTAGTCCTGCATGCGGAGTGAGCTCCCGCACTAGCCCCAGCTCTTGCCAACCTAGCAATTCGAAAGCATGCAAATGCAAGTAGGAGAATAGGTACCACTTCGGTGGGTAGGTAGCAGTGTTCCGCGCGCGTCATGCGGCCACATGACCATGGAAGCGTCTTCGGACAACGCTGACTCTTTGGCTAACAAACGGAGATGAGCACTGAGCACCGGCCCCTAGAGTCAGTCACGGCTGCACAAATGTGTGGGGGGAACCTTTACCTTTTAGAGAAGCAGTAAATTAACTAATGCAAAAGCATGGTATAAGGTTATTACTCTAAATATTTAATACAACCCTGTGATTAGGATGATCTTTGGGGGGACAAAAAACAGAATATAATAATTTCAAAATGTGCCTATTTAATTGTATAATATTCTTCTACCATATGACTTCATTAACAAGTTATTAACACCAGTTCTTAAGATATCAGATAGAATGGATCCACAAAGAGCTATGCTTTTGTACGAAGGACTTCGGCTCTACTCGCTTTAAATGCTTTGTCTTACTGTGCATTTATTGGTTTATGAAATATTTAGAAAACAGCATCTGCAGTTTATGTTCCAATGGATAGTTTTTAAAATATTTAGATACAAGAGTGAGTAATTAGCCCTTACAACAGTTTTAAAAATTGCTGCAAGTTACTGACAAATTGTGTGTCACCAAGAGGAAGACCGCGATTGTATAATTTTGGTGTGCTGCCTTGGCATTATGTTTTTCTCATATAGAAGCATTATCTTGAATGCAGATTTTGAATATTAATCAAAATATCGTTTTCCCCTCACCATTACCTGCCATCACGTTAGAAAAGAGACAAAAATACTTAATCTAGTAATGTAATTGAATGTGCCTAGGTTCACTTTGGAGAAATGAACAAAATATATTTTTTAATTTCTTTGTAAATGTGTTTAAGTTGCTTTAAATCCTAAAACTCGAGTAAAGTCTTGTGATGCTGCTTACAATTAGCCCTTGAAGATTCTTTTAAAATTATGTGCCTTTGATTCTAGGACACTACACATGACATTTGAGATACAAATATAGCGTAGTTCTTTCCTTCCTCCCTCCCCTGCCCACAAGATAATGGCCTTTAAAGTGAGGATTAGTAAATGTTTAATCAAAAGTTGTATTGATTTTGGCTGTTCTGGTTTTGAATTTGTAAGTAACTGTTTTATGGAACTTGGTATGAATGTGGTATCCCCCCCCAGGTGAGAGACGAGGTGAGGGGAGCCAAGATTGTATGGGAGTGTAAGAGTATCCCCCTGGGTGAGAGTCAGGTGGGGTAGGAGTGGGTGTTGATGATTGTGGTACCTCTCCCTGGCCAGTGAGAGAGGTTGAGGAGGAGGTACAGAGTGTGAGTGTGGGTAGTGCTAGGCTCTACCAGTGACGAGAGCGAGAGCTGGTGCACTGGGGGGTCTTGCCACTGCCCAGGGTTGTTTGGTATCGGATGATGGATGGATGGGACAAGGGACCCTTGGTTAAGCCCAGAAATTTGGGAGGCCTGGGAGTGGAGGCTACTAGGCCAGAGCCAGGAATCTCGGAGGGCTATATGGCGGGCAGTCCGATTCGGGTGGTGACGGGCAAGGGACGGTATGACGGGAACCGGAGGGCAAGCCATCATCGGGGAAGGCGCCCCCGGTGTTTATTACCGGTGGTGCATTCCGGCCCTCCGTGTTCACACCCAGGCTCTGGTAAGCAGATCCTCGAGGGCCCCAGTCTCTGACTGCTGCTGCTTAATGCCAGGTCAGTGAACAACAAGGCCCCCCTTATAAGTGACTTGATCACGGAGGAGGGGTCTAACCTGGCGTGTATTACTGAGACCTGGCTGGGTCCAGAGGGGGGAGTAGCCCTCTCGGAAATGTGCCCAGCCGGGTTTCAGGTATGGCATCAGCCAAGACACCGGGGCAGGGGAGGACGGGTGGCAGTTGTCATCCGAGAGTCCCTTGTGGCCTTCAGGGGCGCTGCTCCACAAGTGGCCGGGTGTGACACCTTGTTTTTCAAGCTGGGTTCACGAGAACAGTTGGGAGTGTTGCTGCTGTACCAGCCTCCCTGCCGCGTGGCAACCTCCCTGCCGCGTGGCAACCTCCCTGCCTGAGCTGCTCGAGGCTGTCTCGGGGTTGGCAGTGGAGTTCCCCAGACTTATGGTTCTGGGGGACTTCAATCTGCCATCTCTGGGACGAGCCTCGGAAGCGGCTCGGGAGTTCATGGCTACCATGGCAGCCATGGGCCTGTCGCAGATTATTCGTGACCCGACTCGTGACAGTGGTCTCACCCCGGACTTGGTTTTCTTGTCTGAGCAGTGGCAATGTGATCTGAGGGGAGAGTTACATCTTTCCCCATTGTCATGGTCAGACCACGCCTTGGTGACCCTGAGACACTCTTGTACTGCCCCACTCCGCAGGGAGGCGGGACCCATTCGACTAGTCCGCCCCCGGCGACTGATGGACCCAGTGAGGTTTCAGAAGGAGCTGGGGGTTATTCCCGAGGACTTGCTTCACGGTCCAGTGGAGGTCCTGGCCACAGTCTGGAATAGGGCAGCGGCCGGAGCCCTGGACAAGATCGCGCCTATGCAACCTCTCCGGCCCTGCTCGGCCCGTCACTCCGTGGTTTACGGAAGAGTTGAGGGCTTTGAAGAGGGTTAAGAGACGTCTAGAGTGCCGCCGGAGAAGGACGAAGACTGAATCTGACCGAACACAATCTAGAGCCGCAGTTAAGGCCTACCTTGTGGCGGTAAGAGCGGCAAAACGTGAATATTTCTCTGCTCTTATTGTGTCCGCAGATTGCCGTCCGACGGCCCATTTTAAGATTACAAGATCGCTTTTGGGTCGGGAGGAGGTGGTGACCCATTTACAGGGCCGGTTGGAAGAGTTTTCTGAGCATCTGCAGGACAAAATCGCTCAGATTCATTCCAAGTTGGACTCTAAGCATGAGACAAGATCTGGGGAGATGCCAGAGGGCCGTACTTACCCTGTTATCTGGGAGCAGTTTGATCCTGTTGGACCTGATGAAGTAGACAGGATCCTCCGGATTGTAAACACCACCACATGTCAGCTTGACCTGTGTCCCTCCTGGCTGGTTAAATCAGCTAGAGAGGTGACATGTGGCCGGGTCCAGGCGATGATTAATACTTACTTGAGTGAGGGGGTGTTCCCAGCCGCCTTTAAGGAGGTGCTGGTGCACCCGCTCCTCAAGAAACCATCCCTGGACCCCACCATCTTGGGCAATTTTCGCCCAGCCTCCCACCTCCCCTTTTTGGGAAAGGTGGTTGAGAAGGTGGTGGCGTTGCAACTCCAGAGGATCCTGGAGGAAACGGATTATCTGGACCCCTTTCAGTCAGGTTTCAGGCCGGGATATGAGACGGAGACCGCATTGGTCGTGCTTATGGATGATCTCTGGCGGGATGGAGGGAGTGCGTCCATCCTAGCTCTCTTAGATCTCTCAGCGGCTTTCGATACCGTCGACCACAGTATACTTTTGGGGCGGCTCAGGGAGTTGGGGGCGGGCAGCGTGGTTTTACGCTGGTTCACCTCCTTCTTCCAGGGCCGTTCCCAGTCGGTGTTGATAGGGGAGGAGAGAGCTGACCTGCGACCCCGACTTGTGGGGTGCCACAGGGGTTGGTTCTCTCTCCTCTCCTGTTCAACATCTACATGAAACCGCTGGGCGAGATCATCCGTCACCACGGGATGAGGTATCACCAATATGCTGATGATACCCAGTTATATATCTCCATCCCGGGTGAAGTAAGTGATGCGGTCGATGCCTTATCTCAGTGCCTGGAGGCTGTGGGGGTCTGGATGGGGAACAACAGGCTTCAACTGAACCCTGGTAAGACGGAGTGGCTGTGGATCGATGGCCCCCCTGTATCCGGGAAGTTGTCATCTTTGGTTCTGGATGGGGTTGCACTACCCCACTCAGACCCAGTGCGGAATCTGGGGGTCTTCCTGGACTCACGACTCCTGCTCGAACAGCAGATGGCAGTCGTGGCCAGGAGGGCCTTTGCACAGCTTCGAGTTGTGCGCCAGCTACGCCCTTTCCTGGATCGGGATGCCCTCCGAACAGTCATTCACGCCCTTGTCATCTCCCATATAGATTATTGTAATGCGCTCTACATGGGGCTACCCTTGAAGAGTATCCGGAGGCTTCAGCTGGTGCAGAATGCAGCCACGCGGGCAGTTATGGGTGCTACGAGATCAGCACATGTGACACCTCTGCTGCGCAAGCTGCATTGGGTTCCAGTTTGCTTCCGGATCCAATTCAAAGTGTTGGTGATTACCTTTAAAGCCCTACATGGCATAGGGCCAGGGTATCTGAGGGACCGTTTCTCGATAACATCGGCCCGCCCCACCCGTTCATGCAGAGAGGGCATGCTTCGGACCCCTTCAACAAGAGAATTCCATCTAGCGGGGTCCAGGAGGCGTGCCTTCTCTGCGATAGCGCCCGCTTTATGGAACATCTTGCCCCCGGAGGTGAGGCTGGCTCCCTCACTCCTGACCTTTCGGAAGGCTCTTAAGACCTGGCTCTACCGCCTGGCATGGGACGACGGAGGTAGTAGTGCCTCTTGGGGTTGGTTGGCCCCGTAGTATTGTGATCTACACTACGGCTTTTAACCATCTTGGATTTTATTTATTCTTGTATGTTGTTTTTTAGAAATTCTGTATAGATTTTAAATTTTTATCTGTTGTAACCCGCCCAGAGTCCCCTGTTCGGGGAGATGGGCGGGGATAAATTGAATAAATAAATAACTGTTTTATGGAACTATCAGTCACAAAATGTACTGCTGAAAAACTCCGGAGTAGAAGCATTGAATTATGCCACCTTTGCTTTTTAGCACATTAAGAAATTATATTTCTGATAGACTTTGGGGATCACAGTGATCTTTATTTAAATTAAGTGAAGAAATATTTAAATCAAGGCATTGCTATTGATTTGTGTTAAAATCTATGAAGACACAAGGCCACATGTGGACCTAAACTCAGTTGTACTTTCCAGAACTGTATTACAGATTATCTAAAATTTTCTTGAAATAGCTTTCAGAAATTTATTTTCAGTGTATATGCAACATTTCTTGTAATTAGGTTACTTTATTATCTTTCAAAATTTTTACAAATACATTAGTAACCTATCTTATTTATTTATTTATTTATTTATTTATTTATTTATTTATTAATAAATAAATAATTTGATTTATATCACCTATCCAGGGTTATCTTCAGCCATAGAATCATTTTCCTGCATGATTACTTGGAGGCAAATCTTACTATTCATAGCTGAGTATCTGTTGTCTAGGTTTATATTACATGTGCTGTTTAAAGTACAGAGTTCTACAATTTGGGTTCAGTAAGCTGCATTCTAAATATGTGTGTGTTTTTATTTTAGATCCCAGTGATTTAATGTTAAGAATTTACAGAGCTGAATCTTATGCTGGTCTCCAAGAATTTAAATCTGCACTAGATGAACTGAATGCTGTTACTGCTAAAATGCCAAACTGGCCTGAGGTAGGTGTAAACGCAAAGTGAAGTTACATCTTTAATGTCGGTTTCTGTATTTTTCATAATGTATCTGAAAGGCCAACATGAAAAATGATAAATAATGCCTAAAAGCTCTGTTTTTTGTTTTGTTTTTTGTATCTTTAAAGCGGGTTTAATGTATATTTCTTGTAAAAGATCTGTATCATTGCCACCATTCTGTAGGACCCAGAAAACGTTGCCTAGAGTATGGGTTTCAAACGTTTTCAGGTTGCAGGGACCTGTTCGTTAAAGAAAAAAAAATCCCAGAGCCCCTGATCAAGAGGCGAAGTTGTAGTGATAGAAAAATGGCTGCATTTAAATGAACCTGTTGTCTCTCAGGGAACCCCATCAACATCTTGTAAAACCCTAAGGTTCCAAGGAATTACAGTTTGAAAAATGATGACCTAGGCCAGTGTTTTCTCAACCTCAGCAACTTTAAGATGTGTCAACTTCAGCTCCCCAGCATGCTGGCTGGGGAATTTTGGGAGTTGAAGTCCACACATCTTGAAGTTGCTGAGGTTGGGAAAGACTGGCCTAGAGCATAGGCTGAGAACAGTTTTTGGTCTGAGAGATGCATTAGAAGCCAGCTGACCCAGCACTGTTACTGACAACAGTTGCTTTGAACCTCCCTGAACTATTTCTTCTGGCTGGTTCGTCCAAGGACGTTATCTTTAAGAACTAGTTCCAGAGTAGGCTCTTTTCCCTCTCTTCCCTCCTGATCTTGCTTTTCCTTGTTGTATTCTTTAGCTTATACTGTGGGAATAAGGACAGGTATTTGGGTTATCTTTGAAATGAGTACAATAATATAGGAGTGTTTTGTTGTTGTTGTTGTTAAAATATGGGATGAACTGCTTTAAATAAGGCTCTGGACAAGCATTTGGAAACACAGCACACTGTGAACACTGCAGGCTACAGCCAGATAATCAAATATTATAGTTCATCAATGGAAAGAGGCAAAGGAGCAGGGGGAACGCTCCCCTGTAAGGAGAAACCCTTTGGGCTATATGGATTAGAGGATCTGCCTGCTTGGTCTGGAAGCAATGGCGAGGATGTCTGAGCTTGCATACAGATATTTCAAGTTTGGGTCAATGATCCCTCATCCTTAATTCTACAAAAGAACTGGCCAGTTTCAGTCTCTGGACACATTATACAATGTCAAGTCAATGTGCAATATCTAGAAGATCCTGAATAAAGGATGTTTAAAATGTGTAAAATCTAAGTGTTGTAATCTGTAGTGTAATTTGTATTAATAAGAGTGTAAAGGTTTGCAAAGATGAAAAATACTGTCTAATTTGTGGCTGATGTTTCCTTGTGGTAACCTCCCTGGCAGTTACTAAAGCAATTAAAGAAGTGTTATAACTTGCATATTATATAGGAAGATTTAAAAGATCAAGCTTTGACAGGAAACTTGCAAACATTCTATTTGCTCTCTTTGGTTTATAGCCATTCTATATGCTCTCATTTCATGGCAGAAACAGAGGAGTTTTAGTTCATTTGTCAGACATTTGCCTGAAACTGTATAAAAAGGGCAGTTACAAGCTGTCGGGAATCTGTTATAGCAGTGGGAGTCCTAGCTGGAGGAAAGCTTAGGAAAAGGCAAAAGATCAGCTAAAATTACTGAAAGGAAGAACTGAGCAATTTCCAGGCTCTGGAAATAATAGTCCAGAATTGTTTGTGGCCAGAATAACAGCAAAAGACAGTTGGCTTCAAAGAAGCAAGGTTTCAGAGGATACAATTGTATCTGCTTGCTGTAAATATGGAGTAGTTATAGGAAGCCTATGAAAGATTCATTTATTCATTCAATTTGTATAGCCGCCCATCTCAAACCAGTGACTCTGGGCGGCAAACAATCATAAAAGCAATTAAACACAGTACAAAAAGAAATTAAATACAAATAGCAGCCAAGAGATATTACAGTCTGTCGGCGTCAGCACAGAAAGTATCTGCCTCAGAAAGCCACAAGTGTATTATGAATGGCAGCCAAGGAAAAAATTGTTCACAGATCATGCTAAGTTTCATCCTCTAAAAAGAGATAAGAATTCTGCCCCTTCAGTGATGTTACTGCAGTGCAACCATCAGAGGACAACAAAGGAAGAAAGTACAGATCCACTGCTGACTGATATGCAAACCATATCACTAAGACTAATGCTAGTATTCTAAATTTTGTACCTAGTTAGCCTGTCCACACAGTTATTTGCCCCAATATTATTGGAAATCTATTAGTTATGCCTTTGTAAACAAAGTTTTTCTAGCTTGCTTCAGTGAGGCTTATATAATTTTATTTTTATCGCGCCTTTATTATTTTTATAAATAACTCAAGGCGGCGAACATACCTAATACTCCTCCCTCCTCCTATAATTGATTTTGAAGGCTGATAAAGATCTTGCTTGACTGCAAGCTATTGTCCAATTTCATACAAAAATACTGACAGTGACCCTAGCATGTAGATTGCGAACAATATGAAATCAGTTCATTCTGCACAATCCGGTTTTATAAAAGTTTACCAAGCATCTGCTAATGTTAGATTTCAGATTGACATGTTACATGCATATTCAGAAAAGTTGCAAGCAGTTGTTCTTATTGGACATTGAAGAGGCCTTTAATATGTGAAGTGGACATTTTTGATATATGTATATCCACAAATAAAATTTTCTTCATTTGAAGATGTAAATATATTAAAATTAAAGTTAAATAGCAACATAATTGGATGGTTGAAAATCCTCTTCAATTTATAACAAAAGATAAATGAAAAAAATGAATATTCAAAATAAACTTGTGCTAATAGCTTTATGTTACTTCAAGCAGACTGATAATATATTAAGATATTTTCTATGGGAAGACAAAGCCCTGGATTTTGTCTAAATTACAGTTCTCATATAACGATGTGGGTTTTAACTTTCCTGACTTCAGGTTATCATTCAACCTTTATTTTGGCTTCAGTTTTTCTATAGAACACCTGTGACCAAGTTAAAAAAAACCCACCATGGGTACAAGTAGAAAGTTATTAATGTGACCCATCTGATCTCATGATAGGAGCTTGGCTTCATTTTTACCAATATCTCTATTGAATTAAATAGTATTAAAGGCTGTAAGGGTACATTTGAAATACGTTGGATGAAAGTATAATTTCACAGTTTGCTCATATAATACAGGCTTGTTCTATTGCTGCATTTTGGTTTAGTAACAGTAAATTTATTAATATAGTGTTTAAAAAATCATACCGTTTAAAGATGTGAATGTAGTTTTGAATTATGTATCCAAAATTTGAAATTTATCACTGTATGAAGAATTGTACTTTTCCCTAGCATGGAGTAAACCAGAACAATTTGCTGTTAAGTATTGGAAAGAAAATATACGCAGATACTACATTCTCTAAAAGTTGTTGGAAATGTAATGATTCTTGGATTGTTTTGCTGCATTTGGTGGCACTGATGTAAAGCTCACCAATTTTGGGGAATGGTTTTTAATAGAATGAAACAAATTTTAGAAGCTGAATTTCCAACATGCTATTTTTAAAGTAAATATTACTAAACCGGATATTCAAACAAAATGTACCAAATTAACTTTATACATGGTAAATATTGTAAAATACTGTATGTTTTTTATTGGAACCCACAAGTCCTTCTGCAGAAGAATGGCTAATTAAGCTCTGGGAGTACACCATAATATCCAAAGTAACTTTTTATTTCAAAAGTAAATCTGATACAGAATTTAATTCAAGTTGGAAACCATTTTTGGATTATAACTCTATATACAGGCTTGTACCACATCTGAATTTTGGGTTTCTCTTAACATAAAGCCTTCAGTTGCTTGAATAGAAATTACTGTAATACTTAATCTCATTATTTATCTGCATTAATTATTGCTGTTGATATTTATGTTACTTGGATTCTAACAATGATTTGTAGTTTTTAAAACAATATAGTATAATCAGTTATTAAAAACTAATCAATGAAATATTTAAAATTTAACCTAATTCTGTTACGCTTGTATATTCCCTGTTTATCCACATTGTGCTTTATTTTTCCTTTTTACCTTTTCTTAAAATGCTTAATAAAATTTTTAAAAATGTAATTACTGAATCTATTTAAAAATTACATACAGTAATTATTTCCTGTATAAGTATTATAGTATATTATTATTTTCTTTTAGCTTCATGTCTGTATGATTTATTTTAGTTCTAGTTTTAGCAGCAGGAAATCTAGTAATGTTTTTAAAAACAAACTTGAACCTAGTAACAGGAAGCAATAGTAGCCTCAGAGAAAGTATGCTCAAGATTAGGTTTGTAAAGCAAACTCAATCACAATAAATGTGTCTTATATCTAATATATAAAATCATCTTCCAGGTATACTTCAGAAGAGCAACAATATTTAATAATGCTGGTTCTGTAGAAGATGCCCTACAGGTCTTTCTTCATTGCCTATCACTTGATGAAGGATTTCTTCTAGCAAAACTAGAAGTGGAAAAGGTACTTGCACATTCTTATAAATAACTTTCCTGGTCAGACTTATTTTTGTTTAAGAAACAAGGTTTGAAAGCATGCAGATTATGCTTTCTACAGTTCTTTCCAGCCCCTTAATAGCAGCCCTTTTTTGGGTCCCGTGACTAGTGGGAAGGGAGGGTTGCTTAGAATGTGCAGTCAGATTCCAGGCCACTTTCCAACTGCCTCTCCCATAGGGAGAATAAGGAGACTCCCAAGCCCATTGACATAATTTCTCTCCAATATTCTGTTAGGTTGAAAATAATAATAAAACAGATTTTCATGCTCTTGAGATAGGGGGTCATGTTGGGGGGAAAATTTTGCAAGAATCCAAGAAAAGTAATTATGCTACCAAAAACAAATACGCCATCAAAACCATTTGACAAAATCTAGGAATTAATTCTCTGGATCACAGAATAGATGCTAGGAGGTACCTGAGGACCATACAATACTGTTATACAACTATTGCATTCATTAATATTCATGTAGAAAACAAAAAGCAGGAACATAGTCTTGGTTGATGAAACGGGGAAGATTTTCAGACAGCTGATCTTGTTCAAAATAAGTGTCCTTAAATCAGAGCTTTCCAAACTGTGTGTCGCGACACAAAAGTGTGTCGCCACACAGCGTGGTGTGTCGCCACACCACCTGGAAGCGGCAGTGCGTGTGTGCACGGCGGCAGCTGCTGCCGCCGTGCACGCGCACGCCACTGCACGCCCCCCGCGCCGCCACTGTGCACACGCGCACCGCCGCACGCCCCCCCGCGCTGCCGCCATGCATGTGCGCCCTCCCACACTGCCGCCATGCACACGCGCGCCGCCGCTCGTGTGTCGCCAGCGGCGGCACTTTGGAAAGCCCTGCCTTAAATTAACACTTCATAAAATATTAAGTAGTCCAATAAGGAGCTAGGTAAAGAAGTCAGCTGAGTGGTAGTTTCTGTCTTCTGTGAGTGAAGATTTACATGTGTTAGGGCAGTGCTTTCCAAACTGCTGCCGTTTGTGACACACCAGCGGCGGGGGCGCAAACGGCGGCGTGCACGGCAGTGGCAGCCTCCGCTAAAACGCAGAAGCGCTGATGGCACGCCGCCGCCGTGCACACCGCTGCCGCTTCCGGGTTGTGTTGTGACACACTAAAGTGTCGCGACACACAGTTTGGAAAGCTATGTGTTAGGGATTCGTTTCTGCAGGAGTGGCTGGAATGAAGTACTAATTATTGTGATCCCATAAGCTATGATTTTATTAGAGTTCACTTATGGGAATTTAACTGTAGCAGCTTCAAGAACCAATTTTGGCTGAAAAGAAGTGTATAAATTAAAATGTTATCAGAAAATAATTGTGACCATAAAAGTGTGTGTGGTTTCAAAGCAATGGAATAAGTTTAGGAGAAATAATTGTTGGTTAATTTTTGAGACTTCTGTCAGTTTGTGGGAGAACAATGAGCCTCTAATTAATGTCTAAATATTGGAACAATATTGAAGGAATCTATTTATGCTATATATGAAATGTAATAATTATTGTAGTTTATTCCTTAATGTCAATTTTACAGATATTGTGCAATTTGCTGTCACCAGAAAATGTGAGTGAGAGTTTGAAAGAATCTGCTTTAAATTCTTCATATGTTCGAAGTAAACAGCTCATGCACAGCTCTGAATTTGAAATGGAAGAATCTTGTGATTGTTTACAGCTCACCCCAGTGTCGGTAAGTAAACATTCTCATGCAAAATAATTATGGAGATTACTGGAACCAGTTTTAGTTTTGTGTTCCATACAGCTTTTTGTGACTTGAAAATGTTTAATGCAGATTAATTAAACCTCCATGAGACACTTAAATGAATGGTCAGTCTATATGTTCAATAAATAAAGATAGAGTACCTGAAAAACTGAATGTGCTAGTGGAATCTTAGTTACCATTTCATTATCAAAAATCTATAAGATATGTTGATTTTTTTTCTTAATCTTTTCTGATAGGACTTAGAAGTGCCACAAGTTACATTAGACACTGTTGGAGGAAGTTTGCAACGCGCCCAGTCTGCAAATTTTCTTGATTCAGTAAAAAAAGATGCCAAAGATGATGGATTAAAAAGAGTTTCTTCTGAACCATTCCTTTCTGGCCAAGAGAAAGGTGCTTTTTTAAAAAGGAAGTTGTCCTTTTCCGAACAAGATACTACTTTTTGTGAAGATGGAAGGAATAAACATAAAAAAGGAGGTAAATATTTAGTTATGTATATTGTTTTGTGAGTTATGCACTACTTCATGTTTTAATCATGTTTGTTTGCTTGTTTAGAAACTCCAAAAGGGAATGCTACCTTTTCACTCAGTTGTGGAGCAGTTCCAGAAAATTTGGTTGATGTAGCAGATTTTGAATGCTCCTTGTGTTTGAGGTAATACAACTTTCTGATTTCAACATTTATGATCTTTTAAATCACAGTATAGCATTACCTTAACAACAACAAAAAAGGAAGCTTTAATGTTAAACTCATGGCACAGAAGTTACTGAAAATCATTTATTTGTGAAAATGTTACCATGATTTTCAGGGAGTCCCTTAATATGACTGTAACAGTAAGGTGACATTTCAGGCTATTTAAATAAGCTCCGGTTGGGCTGGCTAGACTTGTTTAAAATATATGCTTAGCAATTAGCTTACTGTAGGACTGGGTGGCCTCAGCTCATTTTTAAATAGTACTAGGAGTCCTCAAAATGATATTTCTAAATGTTAGCATGCTTTCCACCTATTTTCAGCTTGAAATGAAAGAAAATTGGCTTAATATATCTATAAAAATTTCCTATTGCTGGCTTCCATTGCTGGAGAGCCAGTTCGAGGGATTGGTTAAGACAGTGCTTTCCAAACTGCCGCCGTTGGTGACACACAAATGGCAGCGGGGCGGGGGGGGGGCTGCCTCGCTAAAATGCGGAAGCGCTGATGGCGTGACGCTGCCGCCGCCACACCCGATTTGTTTCGCGACACACTAAACTCTGTGTTGTGACACACAGTTTGGAAAGCTATGGGTTAAGGCACCAGGCTGGAAACTGGGCCAATCGCACGGGCTCATCCCTAGAAGCAGGCAGCGGCAAACCACTTCTGAAGTCTAGCCAAGAAAACTGCAGGGACTTGTCTAGGCAGTCGCCAGGAGTCAACACTGACTCAAAGGCACCAAAAAAAAAAAAAATTGCTGGCTTTGGGTTGAAATGTAACTCACTGACTAATAATACTAACAGTTTTAGTGTGCATCCTTCAAGTTTTCTTATGATTTGTTTGCATTTGCATCGTAATGATACATTCACCAATTCCTTGCAACATTCTTTCAGGCTTTTCTTTCATCCTGTGACAACACCCTGTGGCCATACATTCTGCAAGAACTGTTTACAACGCTGTTTGGACCATGCTCCTCAGTGTCCCCTCTGTAAAGAAAGCTTAAAAGAGGTAATGCTTTTTATGACAATTTATGGTAAGAAATTTATCTCTCATAAAGCAAAGTTTGAATCCAAAGTTGAAAAAAACTGGTGGAAGTCTAATAACTTTTTGTTCTCTGAATGGAAATGGTTTCTGGTTGCAAAATCTTCCTCTTAAAAATGTAATTAAAGCTGCAGATTAATGCATACATAAGACTTTATTCCTGATAAGTTTTAAAATGAATCTCATAGTATCTTAAGAACCTTCAAAATCAATTTTAATATGTTAGAATTTTATTACATTTATTATTTTAAACATATAAAAATGAGTAACTGCACACTAAAATATCAGTGATTTTTATTTGTGAACTGCCTTACATCTTTTTCATAAAGATGGGGAATTAATAGCAAGAATTAGGAGAGCTTTCTCAACATGTGAAATTACATTAAAAGTGATTATATCCTATTTCCAGGAAATGCCAGTTGAATATACAGGTAGTCCTTGACTTACAACCATTCATTTAGTGACCGTTTGAAGTTATGATGGTGCTGGGGAAAGTGACTTACGACAGGTCCTCACACTTATGACTGTCGCAGCATTCCTTTAGTCACATGATCAAAATTCAGGCACTTGGCAACCAGCATGTATTTACGATGGTTGCAGCATCCTGGGGTCATGTGATCACCATTTGCAACCTTCCCATACAAGCAAAATCAATGGAGAACTGCGTGACTCACTTAACGACCACATGGTTCATTTAATGACCGCCACAAAATGTCATGAAATTGGGAGCGGTCATGTGATGCCTTGCTTAATGACCACACCGCTTAACGACAAATTTTCTGGTCCCTATTGTCGTAAGTTAAGGACTACCTGTAAGTGTTGTTGCTTAGTACAGTCCTTGCTAGGGCACTATGTATTACTATGCAGTGGCACATGTATAGTGGAGGCAGCTGCCTTGGAAGCTACAGGTACAGGGGGCCCAACCAGACCTCCAAACATTTAAAAAACATTTGTGGTCAGCTGCAGGACTAGCATGCATACCCATAAATGAATCTGATTTGCCTAAGATGATGCGATGGGTGGAGATGAATTGGTAGACAGAAATCCATGCAGATTGCCAGTACCATTCTATTTCTGAGAGAGCATCTCACATTTGTTATGGACCACCACTTCTGCCATTCCTCCCTTATACCCAAGAGCTGCTTATATGCGTAAGCTCTGGGCACCAGAACAGAATTTTGGTGAGTGAAAGAGGAGGCACTATGATTGCTACCTCTGTGGATCTCCTGAGAATAGGGCAAGGAAGTGTTGGGCCATGAGTTTCTTGATTGCAAACCTAGTCAGTTGAAAGGAGACTTAAGCCTAGGAGACACCCACACCGACAAACTTAACTCTCTCTCTCTCATATATCATGGTATATTTCTTTGAACTTATAGAAAGGCAACAGATGGTGTTCAGTATGGTCAGTGCTTTCTGCTTAATTCTTTGAAATTGAAATGACATGAAACAAACTGACCAGCTTTTATGTACAAAATTATAATGGCTTAACAATTTATCTTTCATTTTAGTTTTTGGCACGTAGGGCGTACAGCACTACACAGTTGTTAGAAGAACTAATAGTGAAGTATTTGCCTACTGAATTATCTGAGAGAAAAAGAATTAATGACGAAGAAATAGCTGAACTCTCAAGGTAAATTTAGTTGTGTGTAATTTCAATTATCCATTCAGTCATATCCGACCCTTGGTGATTCCATAAGCCAGCTCTCTCCATGATAGTTGTGTGTATATGTATTCATATGCTTTTGTGTGTAAAAAAGCTTGTTAACACATTTAGAATAAAGAGTAAACTGTTTTGGAACAGTAATCTTACAGAATATTATTTGAATCTTGTACCACAAAAGCAAACTGGAAAATTCTAGTAATTAAAACATCCATGTTCCATCTATCTATCTATCTATCTATCTATCTATCTATCTATCTATCTATCATCTATCTATCTATCTCTCTCTCTCTCTCTCTCTCTCTCTCTCTCTCTCTCTCGTATGGCATTTTTTTCTTGCTGGGAAATCCCTTGTCAGGTCCAGCAGCCGGCTGTGTAGACTATTTAACCATGACAAGTCACGTTGCCCGGGGTGCACCACGGGGGGCTAGTCTACATTGCACCCGCTGTTTCATGTTCCATTTATACAGGTTAACAGTTAAGTGGAGTAAAATTTTGTTAACTTTCCTTGTTTATGTTAATATTATGTAATGTTAACTGTAAGACTTGGTGTTAAGTTACTGAAAGAGTTTGTAGATTCTATAAGAATTAATATGTAGGAGACTGTACAGAAAATAACACTACATATTAAATATAAGGAAAAATAGTACTATCAGTAATTTCACAGGCCTCTTAAGTGCCTAATGTTGAATGATGGTCATACAGAGCCACAACTTGATGCAATGTGTTAAAGTTTTGGACTAGTGGTCCATTCACTTTGAAGAGAATGAAAGGATATAATTTAATGTTGGGGGAAGGATATTGGTGAGGGATGGAATATCTTGAGTTAAATCTTCCTGCACGGGTAGAATTCTAATTTTAACATTTTATTTTGTGCTTTCTGTTTTAAGCTTGACCAAGAATGTTCCTATCTTTGTTTGCACTATGGCCTACCCAACCGTGCCTTGCCCCCTCCATGTGTTTGAGCCAAGATACAGACTGATGATTCGAAGAAGTATAGAAACTGGGACAAAACAATTTGGGATGTGTGTACATGATCCCAAAAATGGGTAGGTTTATATTCACAATCTGAAAACCAAAACGTATAAAGTTCTTTAAAGCTGGCTATTGACACAGTGCCCTTTTTTCTAGATTTGCAGATTATGGCTGCATGTTGTACATTAGAAATCTTGACTATCTGCCAGATGGACGATCTGTTGTGGATACAATTGGATTAAAGAGATTCCGAGTTATTCAGAGAGGGATGAAGGATGGTTATTGCACTGCAGACATTGAGGATTTAGAGGATATAAAGGTACATAAAACATCTATTTTTGTCTCTACTTATAGAAAAGACACCTTGGGTATTGCAGTCCTATTCCAATGTGCAACTTTCCCTTAATTTGATGGGAAGAGGAGAGAGATTCTACTTGCAGTGAATGACGAGTGTATAGAATTCCAGTTAGATCCTATGTTAGTAAGGTATTGATTTAATTTGTTGTTACAGAGGGCAGAGGTTCTTAAACGTTTTGTGCCATGGATCCCTTTGAGGATTTATTATTTAAATTTGTATCACCGCCCATCTCCTCCATACCAGGGAACTTTGGGCGGTTCACAACAAGTTAAACATATAAAATTACAACAACAATAATTTACATATAAAATCCAAATAGAAAGATGTTAATAATGCGGGTTTCATGGCATCAGCCACTCCCAAGAGGAACTATTGGCATTCCCGTCCCAAGCAAGGCGGCAGAACCAGGTCTTCAAGTCTTTCCGGAAGGATCGGTGAAAGCTACAGACACCTCCTCAGAAAAATGTATTTAAATGTATAAAATTAAATGCATAAATATAGATCATATTGTAAAGGAAACCAATTATGCTCCAATACAGTTATCAAAATATTAACGAATATGTAATATAGTATTTATTAAATTTGCATGACCGCCCAACTCCCCCAACGGTAGGCTGACCATATTTCCTTCAGACAAAAACGGGACTTTTGGGATGGCAAAACGGGACAGGGTCTTATGCCACCATGCCGGCCTCCAAACCCCGCCCCCCAGTCCATGCAATTGGCTCCCACCTGCAAACACCGCCCCCATCAGCGTGATTGGCTCAGATTTTAATTTTTTTTTTTATTTTTAAAGGTTTTTTTTTTTCTTCTAGCAGTAAATGGTGCGGCAGAGCTGGTGTGTTTGGGGGAGGCCGGAGTACACACACTGTGCACACAGCACCGTCATCGGCCGGGGAACAAGGGGCGGGGATGGAGGGGATGGAGGCCCACCACTGCCCCATTCCCCTCGGGCTTGGCCGAGGGAGGAGGAGAGTCGCTGCTGCTGCCACCGCAGGAGAAGCAGGAGGAGCCGGCTGCGCTCGGCTGCTTCAGCCACACCACTCCGCCCCTTGCTGCCCGCTGAAGCTCCCCAGGGTGGCCGGCTCCTGCTTCTCCTGTTCGGCGGCCCAACTCTCCTCCCTTGGCCAAGCCCGATCAGATGCACATACACACACTCACAGGACAGACTGCCCTCGGCAGGAGCCAGCCGTGCTGGGAGGCTTCAGCCACACCACTCTGCCCCTCGCCACCCGCTGAAGCCCCCCAGCATGGCCAGCTCCTGCCAGGGCAGTCTGTCCTGTGAGAGTGTGTGTGTGTGTGCATCTGATCGGGCTTGGCCGAGGGAGGAGAGTTGTCGACCACTCCGCCCCTTGCTGCCCGCAGAAGCTCCCCAGGGTGGCCTTCTCCTGCTCGGCAGCCCGACAACTCTACTCCCTTGGCCAAGCCCGATCAGATGCACATACACACACTCTCACACTCACAGGACAGACTGCCCTGGCAGGAGCCAGCCGTGCTGGGAGGCTTCAGCCACACCACTCCGCCCCTCGCCACCCGCTGAAGCCCCCCAGCATGGCCAGCTCCTGCCAGGGCAGTCTGTCCTGTGAGAGTGTGTGTGTGTGTGCATCTGATCGGGCTTGGCCGAGGGAGGAGAGTTGTCGACCACTCCGCCCCTTGCTGCCCGCAGAAGCTCCCCAGGATGGCCGGCTCCTGCTTCTCCTGCTCGGCGGCCCGACAACTCTCCTCCCTTGGCCAAGCCCGATCAGATACACACACACGTGCGCGCACGCACCCCACACCCTCTTTCTCCAGCCTCCCCATGACCAAATGCACCCACACCTGTTGCAGGGAGGCTGGAGAAAGAGGGTGTGGGTGTGTGTGTGTGCGTGCGATTACGCTGAGCAAGTAATCGCGCACACACACGCATGCACCCACCCTCTTTCCACAACCTTCCCGTGCCTGCTTTCACCGGCCTCACCACTGCTGGGCAGACAATCTCAGGATCAGGTAAGGAGGCAGGAACCTGGACTGTGGTGCTGTGTCTGCTGCTGGGCTCGCATGTGTAAGGCACTCCATCCACTATCTGTAATCTCCTTGCTCTAGAGTAACTCACAGACGCATGAGTTCTTAGAAGCAGGAAGTTTTATTACAGGATACAGAAGCTAGTGCGAACAAAGACTTGAATGGGTGAAATAGATACAGTGGTTACATTTAAGCATTCCCTCCCCCCCAAGGTTCTTTGTTTGGAGACACGTGTAATCGTGTCTTCCGAGACGCGTCATCATCCGTTGGCGAGGATGTGTATTCGCGGTCATCAGCCATGTGCGAACTGGTCTACTCGGCCGGCATCAGTGACATGTCAGTTTCAGCTCCCCGGAGTGCGCATATCCGTCTTGCGCTTTGGCAGAGATCTGCCGATCTCTGACATGCTCCCGGCCCAAGATGCTCCCCCCCCCTCCTGTGGTACGAGTTTCGGTACTCCCCTTATTACTAAACATTTTCAAAACAGTTCCTGTAAGGAGAGAGCAGACATTAATTTAGTATCTTGTCTAGTCCAAGTGTTTGCGTCAATGCGGTTTGTCCGGGAATTCCCTGTGAAAAGCTTTCACGAGTTTGGGAGCCCGTGTGTGTTTTGCACTGACCCATTCCTTGTCTCCAATTGGTAGGTGTTGCCACTTCACTAGGTACTGTAACTGCCCCTTATGTCTTCTGGAATCCAGAATTCTATCAATCTCGAAATGTGGTTCGCCCTCCACCAACAATGGGGGGGGTTCCACTGGTTCAGGGTGCCAGTGTTGTGAGCTGTGGTATTGTTTCAACAAACTGATGTGAAACACAGGATGCACCTTTCTTAACGCTTTTGGCAATTGTAATTTTGCCGCTACTGGGTTGATGACCTCAATGATTGGGAATGGGCCTATGAATTTTGGTGCCAATTTCCGTGATGGTTGTGTTGCCCGCAGGTTTTTTGTTGACAAGTACACCTTGTCTCCTACTCTTAAGTCCCATTCTTCCCCCCTCTTGCGATCGGCATATTTTTTGTAACTAGCTTTGGCTTCCTGCAATGTTTGTACCATGATTGGCCAATTGTTGCTTACTTTTCCTATCCATTCGTCCGCTTTTAGAGGTTGTGGCAGTTCTGTGTTGTGTGACATGGCCAATTCGGGGATAGTTATAAAGTCCTGCCCTGTAGCGACTTTGAATGGCGAAAACCCCGTGCTTTGGTGTACCGCGTTATTATAAGCAACCTCTGCGAACGGCAACAGTTCCGCCCAATCGTTCTGTTGGTAGTTAGTGTAACATCTAAGGTACTGCTCCAGTGTAGCGTTCAAACGTTCGCTCGCACCATCCGTGCAAGGATGGAACGCACTACTGAGCCCCTGTGCCGCTCCAATTAACTTCAAAAAAGCCCGCCAAAAGTTGGAAGTAAACGTGCTGCCGCGATCGCTGATTATGCGTTCCGGCGTTCCGTGGGCTCTATAGATGTGTTGTATGAACAGTCTAGCTAGTTTTTGGGCATTCGGTATTCCTTTGCATGCAATGAAGTGTGCCTGCTTGGAGAATAAATCCGTGACTACCCAAATTGCCGTGTTCTTTTTACTCACCGGCAAATCTACTATGAAGTCCATGGCGATTTGCTTCCATGGTTGTGAGGGGTTTGCTACTTCCTGCAGTTTCCCTGTGGGTTTCCCTATTTTCCTTTTGGCCATTGCACACACTGGGCATGAGCGCACATAGTCTTTAACGTCAGTGCGCAAGGATGGCCACCAGAATTTGCGTCGGATTAAGTGTAGTGTTTTTACGAAACCAAAATGCCCTGCCGTTTTGTGATCATGATGCATGGTCAAGACCTTTTGCCTTAAGGCCTCAGGGACGTAGGCTTTGTTGTCCTTCCACCCCACTCCATCCTTCTCCACTAGGTTCTGTTTGTTCTCCCCCCACCAGGTGTCCGTTACTGTTGCCGCCCGCAGTTCGGCTGTCCACGGGTCACTTTCAGCCGCGCGCTTCGCGCTGCTGCGGGTGATTGCCATGTTGACTTCCCCCCTCCCTTCTGTTATTGTTGAGTTCTGTGCCTCTACTGGTTGGGAGGGGATGAGGGATTCAATGACCTCCTCCATTTTGCTCTCATGTTGCGGCAAGCGTGATAATGCGTCTGCCAAGTAGTTTTTTCCCCCAGGAAAATATTTCAACGTGAAGTTGAATCTGCTAAAGAATTCTGCCCACCTGAGGTGCTTAGGGTTCAACTTCCTGGGTGATTTGAGAGCTTCCAAATTTTTATGGTCCGTCCACACTTGGAACGGCTCTGCTGTGCCTTCTAAGAGATGTCGCCACGTGCTTAAGGCATGTTTGACAGCGAAAGCTTCTTTTTCCCAAATATGCCATCTTTTCTCCGTCAGGTTAAATTTTCGGGAAATGTAAGCGCATGGTCTTAGTTTCCCCGTGTCATCTGCCTGCAAGAGTATAGCCCCCACTGCGCTAATTGATGCATCTGTGTGTATCACAAATGGTTTATCAGCTTCTGGGTGCTTGAGTATGGGTTCTCTTGTGAACATTTCTTTTAGGCTATCAAACGCATCCTGGCATTCCTGTGTCCACACAAGTTTCGTGCTCGGTGGTGGGGCTTTCGCGTTTGCCCCCTTGCTTTTTGTCTTTAATAGGTCAGTCAGGGGCAGTGCGATTTGCGCGAAATTCTGAATAAATTGCCTATAGAACCCCGCAAAACCGAGGAACGCTTGCAGCTGTCTGCGCGTACGGGGGGGCTGCCAGCCCAGGACCGCTTTGACTTTTTCGGGGTCCATCTCGATGCCCTCATGTGAAATGCGATACCCCAAGAAGTCTAACTGTTCCCTGTGAAATTCACATTTCTCGAGTTTTACATAAAGCTTTGCCTCGAGTAATTTCTCAAGCACCCTCTTAACTAATTCCATGTGTTCTTCCAAATTCTCAGAAAATATTAATATATCGTCCAAATATACAATTACCCCTTTATACAGAAATTCATACAGTACTTCATTAATAAACCTCATGAAAATTCCCGGTCCTCCCGCAATCCCAAACGGGAGCACCCTATATTGGAACGATCCTAATGGGCAATTGAATGCTGTTTTCCATTCGTCCCCCTCCCTTATTCGAACCCGATAGTAGGCTTCTCTGACATCTAGTTTTGTAAAGATTTTCCCTTTTGATAACTGGGCTAACATGTCTTTTAGCAACGGTAGGGGGTATTGTCTGGTAACCGAAATTGCATTGAGCCCCCTGTAGTCCGTGCAGAGCCGGAGTGATCCGTCCTTTTTCTTTCTGAACAGGACAGGGGCTGCGAGGGGGGAGTTGGCTGGCTCAATGAACCCCCTTGCTAAGTTCTTATCTATGAAGTTACGCAGCTCTTGTAATTCTTTTTGCGTCATAGCATACATCTTGGGCTTGGGGAAAGGTGCCCCAGGGATGAGGTCAATGGTTGCGTCTGACTGCCTATGGGGGG
The DNA here is from genome assembly GCA_023362775.1 of Charina bottae. NCBI lineage: Eukaryota > Metazoa > Chordata > Lepidosauria > Squamata > Charinaidae > Charina > Charina bottae. The sequence continues at coordinate 20,080,589 of JALMGJ010000019.1, read as the reverse complement.
GTTCCTGCTCACATTCTCTTTTGTCAAATACCTCTGCTACTGAAAGGTATTTCTCCGGGATTGCGTTGGAGAGTGTGCTATCACCTTTAGTCCGCTCCCCCTCATCCAATTCCAACCCTGTTGCCCCCAACTCAACGCAGTCCGGTGGGCCGCCCTTGTCCAAGTCCTGATACTTCCCATCCGTAAATTCCAACTCTCCCGAAACCCAATCTACCTTGGGGTTCCTTGCCCTCAACCATTTTAATCCTAACACAATGGGACGTGTTGCGATGGGAGCCACTAAGAATCGTAATGTCTCCACATGCGTTCCCAACGTCATTTGGAGTCCTTCAGTGTAACATTCCACTGGCCCCCCTTTCAGTTCAGACCCATCTAATTGGCAAAATGTGATGGGGGTTTTAAGTTTACACAGGTTCAGACCCATCTTTTTTGCTACGTGCGGGTGCATCAAATTCCTTGAACAGCCCGAATCTAACATGGCAACTCCTGCATACTGTTTCCGTCCCCCCAACGTTTTTAACTGTACCTTCAGGTGCATTGTCGGGTTGTTGTGATTACTTCCTTTGCGCCCCTTTGTGGAGGTCTGTCCTGTGGCGCTCATTAGAACAGACCTGGCTCGTTTCCCGCCGTCTGGATTTCGAAATCGGAGTCCTCGCTGTCTTCTTCTAGGTCCGGCTTCTGCCAATGGTGCACTGTTGCCGCCGCTGCTCCTTTTCCTTTGGTGTGTGTCTTTGGGTTACTTTTGTCTGTTGCCTTTTTCCCCGGAGGTTGTTCCTTAACGCTTGTTCTCCCCTGAGGGCAAGCGCTAATTCGGTGTCCCTCCTTCCCGCAGCGAAAGCATAGTCCCTCTTTAGTCCGACGATCCTTCTCCTCCTCCCAACTTCGCTGTTTCGCATGCGTACGGGTTTGATTTGTGAAATTTCCCTCGTTCCTCTGTCTAAATTGCAGTTTTCTGATGCTTTGCAACTGTAACCTGTTGCTCTCGATTTTCCCGGCTAATTGGATCCACCCTTCTAGAGTTCCAGGGTCATCTCTGTCCAATGCCTTTTCCAATAGGTCCTGTTTTAGACCATATTGAAAGTGTTCTATCTTTATCGATTCCGGCCATTCCGGCAGATAGGATAATAATCTTTTAAAGTCCATAGCATATTCAGCTACTGTCCTCGTTCCCTGCCTTAAGTTCCGGAGACGCGCCCTGGCTGAGACTTTGGTCAGCGTGTCTTCAAACCGTTTCCGGAGGGCATACATGAATTCTTGGAAGTCCAGTAGTTCTCTAGCCCTCCTGTCGTGAAGTGTTACTAGCCAGTCCCCTGCCTCACCTTCCAGAAAACTGGAGACGTATCTGATTTTGCCCTCTTCCGTTCGGAAGGTGTATTCGTATTCGCTCATGAACCCTTGTACGTGAGTCAAGAAGCATGCTAAATTCTTGGGATTGCCGTTGAATTTCATTTTTAATTCACCTATTCCAAATGGTGTATGTGCCCCCCCTGGGGTCATGAACTGGTAGTATGGTGGGGTCCTAGGTGCTCTGTTGCAGGGGTGAAATTCTTCCTCCTCCTCCTCCTCACTTTCGATGTCTGCCTCACCTTCGGTTAGCCCCAGTCTCTGTTCCCGCCCTCTGGGTTTATCTAAATTGTCCATTAATTTCTCAAAGGCAGCGCCCAATGAGTCCATTTTATTCATCAGCATTCCCATGTTTAACTGCACATTGGACATCTGTTCCTCCAACCTTACGATGCGCTGGGTTGGGGTGACCTTCTTCTGGTTCCCTTTTGCCCCTTTCTCCGCTAGCCCTTCGCCTACAGCTATGGACCATCCCGCTAGCCTTGGTTCGGTGCTGCTTAGAGGAATGGGGGTTTTGGTTACCTCTATGTGGTTTTGCTTCTTCTGTGCTTTCTTGCCCTCCCGCTCACTGGCAACTCCCTCCATCGCCTGGGCGCTTGATGAGCTGGGACCGGCTTCTTCGTTGACTCCTGCCACCTCTACTGATTCCATTTCGTAGTCTCTGCTGGCCGCTTGCTGCTTGGGAGCGCTGGTCGCCGCCGTCGCTTTGTCTCCACGTGGTCTCCGCCGCCGCCTCTCAGCTGCTTGGGACCCTCCTAACTACTGCAGGGACCGCCGGTGTTGGCCGCTGCGCTTCTGCCGCCGCTCAGCTGTTAGGGTCCGTCTAGCCGCTGCTGGGGCCGCCGGTGTCTGCCGCCGCGCTTCTGCCGCCGCTCAGCTGTTCGGGCGCCGGTTTTGCTGCTGCTCCACCGCCTCCGCTCAGCTGTTAGAGTGCCGGTTTTGCTGCTGCTCCGCCGCCTCCGCTCAGCTGTTTGGGTCGTGCCGCCACTCAGCTGTTAGAGCTCCGGATCCGTTGCTGCTTCGCCGCCTCCGTTCAGCTGCTTGGGCCCGTCTAGCCGCCGATCAGCTGCTTGGAATGCCCCGCTCAGCTGTTGGGAGCGCCGATTTTGCCGCTCCGCTGTTTGGGTCGTGCCGCCACTCAGCTGTTGGAGCTCCGGATCCGCTGCTGCTTCTCCGCCTCCGTTCCGCTGCTTGGGCCCGTCTAGCCGCCGATCAGCTGCTTGGAATGCCCCGCTCAGCTGTTGGGAGCGCCGATTTTGCCGCTCCGCTGTTTGGGCTGCTCTGATTTATGTACTGCTGGGGAAAGCCTGCTCCTCGCTCGCCTGGTCCCCTTCCGAAAATTTTCCCTCCGGGTCTCTGCCCAGTCTGAGTAGAAGCCGGTCTCAACCGTGAAGCTTGCCGGAGATTCGGGTTCGCTCCCGGGAAAACCGGTTAGTTTTGAGATTCAAGTCTTTATGTAAGGCACTCCATCCACTATCTGTAATCTCCTTGCTCTAGAGTAACTCACAGACGCATGAGTTCTTAGAAGCAGGAAGTTTTATTACAGGATACAGAAGCTAGTGCGAACAAAGACTTGAATGGGTGAAATAGATACAGTGGTTACATTTAAGCATTCCCTCCCCCCCAAGGTTCTTTGTTTGGAGACACGTGTAATCGTGTCTTCCGAGACGCGTCATCATCCGTTGGCGAGGATGTGTATTCGCGGTCATCAGCCATGTGCGAACTGGTCTACTCGGCCGGCATCAGTGACATGTCAGTTTCAGCTCCCCGGAGTGCGCATATCCGTCTTGCGCTTTGGCAGAGATCTGCCGATCTCTGACAGCATGTGGCAACTGGGCTTCCAGTTGCCGCGCTGATAGGGCCTCTTCCGGGCTGCCTCCAATGGCAAGTCCGGCTCCAGTCGTCCTTCCTGTCTTCCTGTCCTCCTTCCCGCCGGGTTTAAAAAAAGGACAAAATTGAGATTTTGATCAAAACGGCGGGACGGTTGAAAAATGCTAAAATAACGGGACTGTCCCGTTCAAAACGGGACGTATGGTCACCCTACCCAACGGCGGACTCTATAGAAGCAATATATGTGCTTCTTTATTAATCCATTAAACTAGTAACAAGACAGAATCCTTTCTTAGGGTATAATTTTTGATAGTGAGTTTTATTGCACATTCTTGGAGTCTAAAGGCCATAAGTTATTTTGTTGCCTACATATATCATTGGATTAAAAGCTAAATTTCAGTTAAAGAATCACACCAAAAAGCCCACCAGTAGCCAGTACAGCTCAGAGCTGAAATGTGACATGGGCAAACTAACTCATTAGCTACGTTTGGGCCAACTGTAGCTTATGAGTGGGCTTTAAGAGTAGCCCCATGTAGTGCACATTGCAGTAATCCAAGCAGGAGGTGACTTAGCCATGAATAACTCTGTGAAGGGCCTCACAATCCAGGGTTCTTTTAATTAAAAATAATAAAGACAACTAGCTTGCTGCAAAGTAAAGCAGAATCCTAAGATGTACTTATTTCCCCAGATGCTGCTTGGTTTTTGTTGAGATCAAGTAGACTATTTGGATGTTCCTTAAGAAATCATGGGAAATAGTTCCTCTAGGGCAGGGCTTTCCAAACTTTTCTCGTTGGCGACACACCAACGGCGGTGCGCGAAAACCTGTAAGCGCAGCGGTGGCGTGCGAAAACCTGGAAGCGCCACCACTGCGGCACTTTTGGGTTTTCGCACGCCGCTGCGGCGCTTTCGGGTTTTTGCGTGCGGTGGGGTCCTGGTGTGCCGTGCGAAAACCCGGAAGTGTTGATGGCCCACTGCCACGCCATCAGCACTTCCGGGTTTTCGCATGACATTTAGATTATCTGAAATTAGCATTTCTCTGTATTAAATAAAGGATGAAGCCTGCCATACTTTCAAAATTTCTAAAATACATGTTTGCCCTAAAAGTGTTAGGGATCCCTGTTGTATGTATGATTATTCACTGTTGTATGTATGATCATTCACTGCAGAACCCCTCTGTAGGCAAGACCTCCCTTTCTATGGCATTTTTACATGCCTTACCATTTATCTCCATATACTACATTGCAAGCTTTCACATATATTCACAATATAATTGTAGTGCATAGGAAGCACTGAGTCTTAAGCTCTTGACTGCATTTAAAGTCCATCAAACTGCCACTTGGATAGGGAGTAAACCATGGCCCAGTGGTGGCTAACTGTTGCTCAGTGAGAGCAGGAAAGGCATCCAGCAAACCAGTTGGGAAAGAGCTGGAAAACACTGCTTGAGCCAGTAGCTCATTCTCAGTTCTCCAAGCTTTGAATGATTGACCATACCAACACTCTTTGTGATCCTATGTGCTTGTATTTTGAGGTGAGCTGCCTTGCTATTCATTTCCCCCTTTTCCACCTTTAAAGACTGAACTCTGTTTATTTTATTCTTTATATCAAGTTAGCTGTGTAATTTGTAAACAGTTTCATGGCTAAATTTTAATGTAGTGACTACACTATACTTTCTTGATGTACAGGTTAAAGATGAAGGTGAGATGAGAAAACTCCAAGAGCTCCATAATTTTGTATACAACCAGGCTTGTAGCTGGTTTCAAAGTTTAAGAAATAAATTTCATAGCCAAATACTCCAGCACTTTGGTCCGATGCCAGAGAAGGAAGAAAACATCCAGGTATTTAACGACCATTGCATAGCTTTCCAAAGTGTGTGTCGCGACACACTACTGTGTCACCTGCGGTGTCCTGGTGTGTCACGCGCAAACCTGGAAGCGCTGATGGGGGGAATGGCGGCGGCGCTGATTGGCGGGGGTGCCACTTCTTCCGGTTCCCCCCATCAGCGCTTCCGGGTTTGCGTGTGACACACCAGGACACCGCAGGCCGCGCCACCGCCGCCATTGGTGTGTGTCGCCAACATGAAAAGTTTGGAAACCTCTGGACTATCTGACATTTGTCAGTGTGACCTTCATTTGCTTTGCTAGTAAAGAATAATACAATAATTAAATTAACAGATTAAGAAAAGTAAGACGAAAAAAAGAGGAAGCACAAAAAACAGGTTGCATTACTGAAAAAGTAGGAAAATCCAGTGTGGATTAATTCTGACTTTTTTAAAGTTAGGTCTGGAATGTTGCTGACTACATTTAGCCTAGCATTTTAAGTACACTTGATTTGTTAAAGTAGTCCTTAGTTACTTTACTTCTAAATTTTGTGAAAAATGATAATCAAGAACACTGTATTTTTAGATTTAGGAAATATATACCTTTTGAAACTTAATTGAATAAGCACTTTATTATAATATTTTTGTCCTAAATGTTCTAAGTTTAATACTATTTTTGTTTCTTCTTTTTAGGAAACCGCTAACGGACCTGCTTGGTGTTGGTGGCTTCTAGCTGTTCTCCCTGTGGACCCTAGATACCAGCTTTCAGTGCTTTCTATGAGGTCTTTGAGAGAACGCTTGATAAAAATTCAAGCTATATTGACCTATTTCTCCAGAGACCAGTCCAAATGATTAATTGCCTGGACCTTAATAAAACATTCTGGCTGTAACTTCAGCTGATTTTTTTTTCTTGCAGAATTTGCACTTTTAGTCCTGATTTGAGAACTATTAGGAATATTTTTCCTATATCAATAGTTGTTCACAAGGACCACTTCAGTTAGAAGGATGCCATTAACATTGCACCCACACAATTAAACTATCAGCAAAATGTTTATTTGCACTATATACAAATGGGAATGTATCATATTATTGTCAAAATGTTTCCACTGACTACTAAGAATGGTGGAAACTGCAAGATTTAAAACTTGTCAATTCAAGTTTACAGTATTAAGGATGAATTCAAAATCTTGCAAATCAGAATTTGTCTCAGCTACAGCAGCACCTTGTTGCTATTTGCACAAGTATTTAAATGTAATATTGACTATTGCTGTAGCAAAGTAATGTTTTAAGTACTTAAATGCAAATTTAGCACAATTTTCTTGCAAAATTATTGTATGAATTTGGAGCCATGTTAAAGAACAGTTGAAAAATACTTCAAAGCTGTTGCCACTGTGACTGTTATCTATAGTTGGAATTTGTGAGATACTAGAATTAGACATAGATGACTACTAGTGAAATGTTATTTGGAGTTAATGGAAAGATTAAACGATCTCTCCAGTATATAACAAAATAAAACAAGAAGCAGGCATAGCAACACTGGTGGGCTCTGATGGTGAAACCTTCAACAGGCCTCATGGACTCGTGTTAGTTATGAGAGGAAAAGCTAGAGGTTTCCTCTCCTGACCTGGTTCCCATGAGAAATAATTTATCTACATCAGTTTCATGACTGCTGAAGCCTCCCTATTTGGAGCATATCAGGCAGAGTCATGGGAGCGGTGTGATTTTGTGGTAACTTCTGGTACTTTTCTAATGCTAGAAAGAGCTAGGGTTGGTGGGACACCAGGGGGATGTTTCCAGAGTCAGATTTCTTCCTCCAAGGTTGGATCTTTATTTCCAACCTTGGAGGGAGAAATTTCATGTATCCCATACCTTCTGGACTACAGTGGGGCGAAAAAGTATTTAGTCAGCCACCAATTGTGCAAGTTCTCCCACTTATAAAGATAAGAGAGAGGCCTGTAATTGACATCATAGGTAGACCTCAACTATGAGAGACAAAATGAGAAAACAAATCCAGACAATCACATTGTCTGATTTGGAAAGAATTTATTTGCAAATTATGGTGGAAAATAACTATTTGGTCAATATCAAAAGTTCATCTCAATACTTTGTTATATATCCTTTGTTGGCAATGACAGAGGTCAAGCGTTTTCTGTAAGTCTTCACAAGGTTGGCACACACTGTTGCTGGTATGTTGGCCCATTCCTCCATGCAGATCTCCTCTAGAGCAGTGATGTTTTGGGGCTGTCGCTGGGCAACACGGACTTTCAACTCCCTCCAAAGGTTTTCTTTGGGGTTGAGATCTGGAGACTGGCTAGGCCACTCCAGGACCTTGAAATGCTTCTTACGAAGCCACTCCTTCGTTGCCCGGGCGATGTGTTCGGGATCATTGTCATGCTGAAAGACCCAGCCATGTTTCATCTTCAATGCCCTTGCTGATGGAAGGAGGTTTGCACTCAAAATCTCACGATACATGGCCCCATTCATTCTTTCCTGTACACGGATCAGTCGTCCTGGTCCCTTTGCAGAGAAACAGCCCCAAAGCATGATGTTGCCACCCCCATGCTTCACAGTAGGTATGGTGTTCTTTGGATGCAACTCAGCATTCTCTCTCCTCCAAACACGACGAGTTGTGTTTCTACCAAACAGTTCTACTCTGGTTTCATCTGACCATATGACATTCTCCCAATCCTCTCCTGGATCATCCAAATGCTCTCTAGCAAACTTCAGACGGGCCCGGACATGTACTGGCTTAAGCAGGGGGACACGTCTGGCACTGCAGAATCTGAGTCCCTGGCGGCGTAGTGTGTTACTGATGGTACCCTTTGTTACGTTGGTCCCAGCTCTCTGCAGGTCATTCACTAGGTCCCCCTGTGTGGTTTTGGGATTTTTGCTCACCGTTCTTGTGATCATTTTGACCCCCCCGGGGTGAGATCTTGCGTGGAGCCCCAGATCGAGGGAGATTATCAGTGGTCTTGTATGTCTTCCATTTTCTAATTATTGCTCCCACAGTTGATTTCTTCACACCAAGCTGCTTGCCTATTGCAGGTTCAGTCTTCCCAGCCTGGTGCAGGTCTACAATTTTGTTTCTGGTGTCCTTCGACAGCTCTTTGGTCTTCACCATAATGGAGTTTGGAGTGTGACTGTTTGAGGTTGTGGACAGGTGTCTTTTATACTGATAACAAGTTCAAACAGGTGCCATTACTACAGGTAATGAGTGGAGGACAGAGGAGCCTCTTAAAGAAGAAGTTACAGGTCTGTGAGAGCCAGAAATCTTGCTTGTTTGTAGGTGACCAAATACTTATTTTCCACCATAATTTGCAAATAAATTATTTCAAAATCAGACAATGTGATTGTCTGGATTTGTTTTCTCATTTTGTCTCTTATAGTTGAGGTCTACCTATGATGTCAATTACAGGCCTCTCATCTTTTTAAGTGGGAGAACTTGCACAATTGGTGGCTGACTAAATACTTTTTCGCCCCACTGTATGTCTTCTCTAGCACCCTAGCTTTGCAGTAACAGAAAAATCATTCCTAAATTTACACCCATAATACCAAGACTGGATACGAATGTATTGTCGAAGGCTTTCACGGCCGGAGTTGGATGGTGGTTGTGGGTCTTCTGGGCTGTGTGGCCGTGTTCCAGAACACGGCCACACAGCCCGGAAGACCCACAACAACCAACTAGTTACAAAGTCTGCATTTGGAAAAACAATCAGTGATTTTTAAAAATTTTGCTGTGTCCCACTAACTCTATCTACACTAGATGTATCTATCTACACTAACATGTAAGATGCCCATGTTTGGGAACTGCTGAAATATGCTTTTTTAAATACCAATTTCTGGAAAACAAGTTTGGAAACCCAGATTTCCATGCCTTATTAGTATCAAATTATTCTGCAACACACAAGATGGCAGTCTGCTTGCCAATAGGTTCATTTTGTAATTCGTTAAATGTCTGTCTTGAATGTGACTCATTTTATACAGTATTTCTTTAAAAATCTTGCTTTTGCTAATACTTAATTTTCAATAAACCTAAAATTTATATTTTTAACTTTGATCAGAATTCTTAATACTTTGAGGACTTTAGCATTTGTAATGCCTTCTAGAACTTAGTTGCAAGTAGTTTGAATTGCTTCAGCATGGCATTGAATGATTTTGTCGTCAGTGAGTTTAGTTTGGCTATATTCAAGTAAACTTCCTAACACTTGTTAGGAACACTTAAATTATGTGTTTTTGAAACTCTCTTTCCAATTAGGAATTATTAAAACTATTTGTGCATTAAACGTGCAAATAGTTCATGCCATCAAAATGAATGGCTTTGGAATAATTCATTGGGTGAAATCTAATGAAAAGGGGACAAATTACATTTTTAAAAAATATATATATATACTGCCTTTCAACCAGGAGCTTCATTTTTTTACACATGGAGCAGCAGCATTGTAAGGTTGATTGAGCCAAGATACGGTGACTGGCCCAAAATCGGTGAGCTTCCATAGCTGGTTCTTCCTTGTCTTAGCCCGACAGCTTACCTGCTTTATCAAAGCTTTTCTGAAGAACTTTTTTTGAGTAATTGACAGATACACCATTTCAGATAATGCCTGTGACTGTTGCAATACTGTTTTATTAGAAAGGGATCCTGAAAGATATTTTGGGAAATGCTGAAATTGCTGAGCATATTCCAATAACCTGGGTTGTCATGACTCAGTATTTTTAATGACTAGTTGACAGGTGGAACAAGATATAAGCCTAGTAAAATAAATAGGGTATCTGGAGCAGATGGTTTCTGGTTTAATCATAAAATACCTAGTGTTGCATTGTTAATAGTTTTGTATTCTCTTGAAGTAACATGTTCTTATTACAGGATAAAGCTTAATGAAATCCAAAAGCCACATGCCTAACTCACTCCAGTTGTAGCCAAATGATAAGATTTGCATAGAACCTTATAAAAATAATGAACGGTGCTGTGAGCCAAGCATTCAGTGGTTTTCCTGTAATGGGCAAGAATATCCTGATCCTGATCAAGCAGTGAAGCAGCCTGCCTCCTGCAGTCACTGGTGCTCCATTACTAGAGGTTTTCAAACCATTTATCTGGGATGGTATGAGAATTCCTGCCCCAGGCAGGCAGCTGGACAGGAAGACCTTTAACGTTCCTTCCAACCCTCTGATTTTAAGTACTGATGTAAGTGAATCGTAGAAAAGCTGTATAAAAACAACAGACCTGGAGATGACAGAAGCCCTATATGGGCATAGATACACTCTCTCCTGCATGAGGATGGGTGGCTGAGCTAGAAATCAAATAGGAATACATGCCTTTAGTCCACTGGTGTTGAAATTAGCCTTAAACCTCAGTGCTGCCTTTAGTGTGTCTTATTCTCAACTCACTTGTTTTTAAGTGATAACATGGTATTCAATTTGTAACTGATAAATATGCTGTCAACATGCTGGTCATGGTGAAAAACAGGACTGTACCACATGGACTGCACATGGCCCACCAAGCAGCCTTGTGTGGCACGCCAGTGTTGTTTTAAAAGTCAAATTCACCTTCACTGCCACCAAGCCTCGTTGCCACCACTGCTAGCCGTCAAACAGCTGATCAGTGTGCCGGGTATTTCTGTGTGGCCCACAATGATTTTTAATTTATCAGTGTGGCCCTTTCCCCTCTACAAGTTGTAAGGGCCTGGTCAAAACTCTCTGAAGGTCAGCTATTGATTAGCTTTAGAAGTTATCAGCTTTGTATTTAAAGCTAGTTATAGGGAAAATTTTGGTAAGAACATTCCACACACAAAACATTTTAACATCTTGAATAGTTTGTCTCATATATTTGATTTCGTGCTGGGCCACATTCCAGAATAAAAACAGACTTGCCAGTTTATTCATGTCACTGCTAGCTTTAATATAAATTTTAGGAGAATCACTATGTGGGCATATTCTGTACAGGATTACAAGTCGACACAGATAAGATTTCTTCTTAATAACCAGCCATGATGGATCAGTAAGATCTATTCTATGTTAATGCACATAACTCTGCGTTTAAGTTAGAGTTTCTAGAAAACATGAGATTAGTTGTCTACAGTTGCTTGGAACACAGATGTCACCTGCACACCCTTCATCATAAAATAGATTCCCATTAGTAAGTTCTTATTCTAGGAATATGCCATCAAATTCTGGAAGCCAAAATGAAACGGCGGTTTAGGAATTCATCTATAAAGTATATTCTCTCATCTTTTTGTCAGCCTGTTTTAGGGAGATCCATGTATTCAGCATGTTTGATCGCAGCTTGGCCCATATGTAGTGGTCATTCAATCCAAAAATCTGAGCAGCAAATTGGGCAGCACCTTCAGGTGAAAGAATTGTGGAACAGCCAAGACCTGTTAAAAAGCAGGACAATTCTAGTTTTTAAAATGTATGATTGTCAATGTATGTTATCTGTAGAACATCTTTAGCTCTAAAGATTCTTAGCCTTCACAAATACTTCCAGAAACTTTTACCCCATTCAAAACTTCAGGTGAGTATTCCTTAGCAAAACCCATACATGTATAGAATCATACATATTATTTCGTATGTGCAATTCAGTTTAGGATATACACAGCATATCACTTGACAAATAACATTCAAACTTCTAGATTTTGACCACTGTAATAGGTTATGTCAACACTAAAGCTCATACATGAACGGTTTATCCATATGGCACTCACTACTAAACTAAACATTACTTCAAATAAGAACTGATATGTAATATAGAATATTTAACAATGCATATAGAATATGGAGTTTCGGATGGATATGGAAGACAAGGTACAAAAATTCTCTTAAGATAGAGCTGAAACTTGATCAAGTTAGAGAAGGAGCACAACTCTTTTGAAATACGACTTCTGCAGGAAAGTGGGCAAGTCTGCAGCAGGTCTGTGCAGGCTAAGTGAGAGGCAAACCCCAGATAAAGTTCGGCAGCACCCCCCACACTGCATGAATCTTGCACAGGCAAAGCCCCAGTGTGATCAAAACTCATTTCTTTGTGCATGCCCTCAAAAGAGCAAATTTTGAGAAATAACTCAACCTGTGAAGTCAACTGCTTGCCACTGAGTGGTAACTCGGGCGTGCAATATATCCCACAGCCTTTGGGTTGTCTGGAAGTATGTCTTGGTGAATATCACTGTTTGTATCCTTGATCTTAAATGGAAAAGCTTTTGTTGGCTGGTAAGAGAAAAGCTAAAAATAACCAGTCTACTGGTAATGCTGACAAACATAAGCATAACCCAGGCAAGAATGATGGAAGTTAAATATCTTTAGTAAATGGTGTACTCATTTCTTACAGACCCCAATGAAATCAATAGGTTTTTTTCATAGGGGGTCAACGTACTCAAACGTTGTTTAAGTCCTGTCTTTGAGCATAATTCTCTGTATGTATATTGTAGAAATTGTAAATTTAGGATCAAAGTATTTGTCCACTCTAATTTAAACTATAATTATTTTGAACAGAACTACAGATGACAGTAAGATTGACTTTACTTTCAAACATGTACTACCTCACAAAAGATAATAGTTTGTTCAAAGTATTAAATGATAAAACTTACCACTAGGCATTCTCAGAGATGACCATATATCCTGGGCACCCCAATCTGCTGAGAGTGGAGGACAATTGACAACTGGATAAGCAGTGTTTCCAGACATCACAGGTCCCAAGCCATTGCTCCTCCCAGCCACTGCAACGAACACTGTGGGAATCCCATCTCCTAATAACACAAACAAAAATGTATCAAATGTGACCCAAACATGCTCACCTAAACAGATGCTATATTATTTTTCATTTTTTAAAATAATAGGAATATATTGAGATTGTCTTTGTACTTAAACAATAGTTCACAAAAATAGAGAATTTAGACAAATTTGGGTTAAAAAGGTAAAGGTTCCCCCCGCACATTTTGTGCAGTCGTGTCCGACTCTAGGGGCCGGTGCTCATCTCCGTTTGATAGCCGAAGAGCCAGCGTTGTCCGAAGACGCTTCTGCGATCATGTGGCCGGCATGACGCGCGCAGAACGCTGTTGCCTACCCACCTATTAATCTACTTGCATTTGCATGCTTTCAAATTGCTAGGTTGGCAAGAGCTGGGGCTAGTGCGGGAGCTCACTCTGTCACGCGGGGCTAGGGATTCGAACCTCCGAACTTGCGATCTTCCGATCAACAAGCCTGGCGTCTTACCCGCTGAGCCACCACGCCCCTATAAATTTGGGTTATGTACCTTCATATTCAGCTTTGATCCTCAGAGTCTCATCCGGTCCTTTGTGAGCAGAGGTTACTCGTAATTCACAAGGCACACCATAATTGCCACACGCCTTTTTAATTTTTTCACAGTGACCAAGATCTGAGGTTGAGCCCATGAGGACAACCACTCTGCCTTGACTCTGTGGTTTCAACAACAGCTAATAGAAAAGAAGATCAAAAGACAACTTAAAAGTACTGAAAACAGTGAAACATTATCTATATCTCATAGACTGATGTCAATACCTCCACTCTTTCAGCCACCCATTCAAAGTTTCTTTTCACCATCTGCAGTGCTTCAGGAGTCACTTCTTTGAGATCGCGGTAAGACTAAAAAAACAAAACAAAAGAAGAAAACATTACATACAAAATGCACAAGATTCACCTATTGCATAGCTACTTAAACTGCCAATACTGTATTTCACTGAACAACTCCAAACATTTATTTATAATCTGGTTTTAACACAGTAGTCCAATGTATGTGAGCATCAAAAATGTAGTTTATAAGTTGTTGATGTCTCTCTAATTCTTGTTTTGAAACTTCCAAAGTTTTACTTATCACTCAGAGGCAAAGCCATATGCTGATCTGGATCTTCAATATCAAATCAGATAAACTAATAAATTATGCTTATATGATTAATAAAATCATGGTTCACTATGTTAACTGACAGTTAACACATATTAAGATCTTGACAACTCCAGAGATCAAATAACATTAGACTCGAGCAAATCTCAAGTGTGCTTTTCACAGCTCATTATTATAAGATAAACAATATTTTTGGAATATGAATTTTGTATTCACTTCCTCTTATAGGCAAGTCCTATTAATATAGGTATTAATAGCTATTATTTAAAAGACATGCATATTCTAACAACAACTTCATTGCCAAAACTATAATTAATTGGAAAAGTCTGAATCAACATGCATAACATTTTATATGTATCTTTCACTATTTTAATTGAAATGTAACTAGATATTCTATTTTTGGACACTTAAAATGTCTATCATAAAACAAATAAATTAGCAAAATGAAAAGTATCTAATAGTTTTCCAATTTTAGCTGTAGAACTTGACTTTCCCCAATCTTCGTTCCCTTCTGGTTCACTTGAGTTGAAGAAACAGACATGGGAGCTAAGGAGAACAGAAGCCGGTTTCACACAGCACAAATACACACACCCTGTAAAACTGTAATATTGGCTTATTCTCAGAACATGGACGAAAACAAAATTACCTGTTTGTCCTTTTGTTGTTTCCTATCTCCAGATGGCCACAGCCTCCAAGAATCATTATCAATGACATCAGCAAGGACAATTTCTTTTGTGGCTACATTAACACCAAACTCAACCTAAGATTGCCACAAAAAAAGAAACATTAACTGAATTCAACAATTTCATTCCTTATTTTAAAAACCAGGATCCGTTTTAAAATATAATTGTATCTACCTTCAAATCCACCAACGTACAGTTCTGGGGCTGCCATGCTTTTTCAAGGATTTCAAAAATGGCTCGGGTGGACTGTGCCATGATATCTACTTCCGTTTGTCCGATTTCAAGGCCAGCAAGCTTAAACTTAACTTCAATGAGTTGCTCTTCAGACCACTGTGGATCATTCGCTGCATCATCCTGTTATAAAGAGTTATAAAGATTTCATTGGAATAACTGACACCCTCATTAGAGATCCAATTCAGTTTTTCCATTCCATACAGAAGCAACCAAGATTTTTCATTGAAATGCCACATTTACTTGGGGGTGATCCTGTAGTGTGGTCTTTTTGGGGGGATGGGCCATTCTGATACTCTTTCTGATAGCACTTTTCCTTCTTTCCTGCCATATGTATCCAGTAGAAGCCATAATGTCATGCATGACATCATACAAATGATGTAATTAGAATTATTTGCACAATGACATAATGACGTGTGATGCTACTTGCTCCCTTGTTGCCTCCTCTGACAGGTGCTTCCTGGTGCAGGCTGCCAGAGTAGAAACAGATTGTTCTTGCCAGAGGTCTAAACAGAGAGTGCACCCAGACTGAAAAATATAAGTTGCCTATCCTAGTTTTCACTGAAAAGAAACAAGACATTTTTGAAGTTATTACTCAAACATATGGTTTCCTAATTGACCATTAGTAATCACGGGCATGAACACAAAGTGGTTTTTTTTAACAACTAAGAATACGTTTTCTTACACAACTGTGTCTAAGAATTGATTAAGGATCACATTCCTATTGCAAAATTCTATCACTATGGAGTGATAGTATTTCGGGGGGGAATTTTTTGGGAAGCACAAAATTATCTTGAGCCTCAAGCTTTCAAAAAATGTAATTGTTAAATGATATAAAACAGTCAACTCCATTACAGCCCTGTCACGTTTGTACTACCTACCTTATAAAACATCTCAATTTTAGGTGGATAAAATTTATAGCCTTCTTCAACACCAGGATTTCTCTTCAGAAAAGAACCAGTGGCAATTCTTCTACAAACCCATTCAATCGGAATCATTTCGCAGTGAGCAGCTATAAATGCTGTATCGCTATGTTTTCTCACAAAAGCAGTTTTGATGCCTGTAATAAAACTTTCTTGATCAAAACAGCCTGAATCATAATTGCAAATAAGCAACTTATACATTTCTAAAACAGAAACATACAAGTAGTGAGCAATTTTTGTGAAAAATCAGCAAAAACATACAGGGATAGCTAGTGGTGTTGGAGGCACATAAAAAGGTAAAGGTTCCCCCTGTACATTTGTGCAGTCGTGTCCGACTCTAGGGGCCAGTGTGCCAGCGTTGTCCGAAGACGCTTCCACAGTCATGTGTCTGCCATGACGCGCGCGGAACGCTGTTACCTACCCACCGAAGTGGTACCTATTAATCTACTTGCATTTGCATGCTTTCGAATTGCTAGGTTGGCAAGAGCTGGGGCGAGTGCGGGAGCTCACTCCGTCAAGCCTGGCGTCTTACCCGCTGAACCACCACGCCCCCTCATGGAGGCACATAGCAAAGAGCAAAGAGCAAGTGAGGAAGAGGGAATTCCCAGCAGACTGCTGTGGTCCTCATCCAGATCAGAAAACCTTATAGTTGCTTTTTATGAAAATCCCAAGCATTAAATTTCATATACACTCTGAACAGAAGCAATCCATTAGTTTCAAACTTACGAGAGTAGGAATTGCTTTCATTAGATCAGACCGGGAAGCTTTTATAAACCAAGAGTGGAGGAACTAAAACTCAAAAGTAGATCCCACTGCATTTAGTAGAGCATGATTGCAGATAAGTGTTGCTTTTCTTTTTTTTTTAACCTTCCATAAAAACCTAAGCGCATGATTTTCTGGATCCAAAGCTGCAAAGGGGAGCTTTTCTAACTTTATGTGCGCTTAGGAAGGAAAAACTATTACTATGAACAAAGGACATCAGCCACTGTGATGTAATAGCTACAGTGTTGGATTTAGAAAGGGTTCAAATAAGTCCTCAGCAACAATGTGATTTGAACCAATTATTATAAACATTAATATTAATCAACCTGCCAAGAATAGTGATGACAATTTCTACATGTCCCGCTGGGAAAAATCCCACTTTTTCTATATTATGTCTTAAACTATATAGCCTATTGTATTTTCTGACTTGCCTCCTCCATATATTTTTGTTGCTTGTCTTATCTATTTTATTAATTTTTATCTGTATTACTGCTGGGGTTCATACTTTGTGGAAATCTATTATTTGCTCATTCACTACAAATCACGCAGGTGACAGCGTCTTTCTTTCTGAACTTGTCTACGCTCCAAACCTAAGCAGAGTCAGGTCTGGTTGGCATTTGGATGGGAGAACTCCAGGGAACCACAGGATTATAAAGTTAAAAAACAAGTAATGGCAAATCACATCCATTCTGATGCCAAGAAAGCAGTTTTAATAGCTCCATGAAATCAGCAGGAAGCATGCCTGAATGAAAGGAAACTTCACTTTTTTAAGATATGCAATCCTATCCCCAAAACTGCCTTAGTCATAGAAAAAGGAATGAACAGAGATGAGTGGATACCCAACAAAATCAGTGGGCATACATATTATTTTCTCTTTTTTGTGCTAAATATACCACTATATTTGTTAATGAGGGAGGAACACACAGGATAGTAGGCTGGAGGTTTGCCACGGAGCGTTATAAAGAAAATGTTACAACACTTTTCATGTGGAAAAAGTTGGAACATAAGAAAGGACTCCACCATGTTAATTTTTAATCCTTAAGCTTACTCAAGGCAACATTTCTTCATAACATACTAATGTGAGGCAAGTTTTGGAAGCACAACTCGATAAGCTGATGCGAGCCTGATTACATGTTTTTGGTGATCAGTAGCCTGCAAAAACATTTTTGATATGCAATTTTTAACATACAAAGCAAGGGTTTGTATAATGTATAGTCGAAGGCTTTCACGGCCGGAATCCGATGGTTGTTGTGGGTTTTCCGGGCTGTGTGGCTGTGTTCTGGCAGTTTTTGTTCCAAGTCTTGGGCACAGAGATAATCTTCTAGCTGTGCTCCTGTCCTCTGAAGATGCCAGCCACAGCTACTGGCGAAACGTTAGGAACAAAAACTGCCAGAACACGGCCACACAGCCCGGAAAACCCACAACAACCAAGAGTTACAATTTCAAGCAAATGATACCTTTGCTTGAAATTATAATCAATAATTTCTAAAATACTAAAAACTCGTCCTGAAGACTTCAAAACAAGTTATTAAAGACATATGCAATGTAAATAGGAAACAAAATCATAGCACAGATGCAGTGCAGTAGCAGGGAAATGCATACATAAAATTACTAGGTGGTATTAAATCACTGGGGGCGCGATGGCTCAGTGGTTAAGACGCCAGGCTTGTCGAGCGGAAGGTCGGCGGTTCAAGACCCGAGCGCCGCGTGATGGAATGAGCTCCCGCACTCGCCCCAGCTCTTGCCAACCTAGCAATTCGAAAGCATGCAAATGCAAGTAGGTAAATAGGTACCACTTCGGTGGGAAGGTAACAGCGTTCCCCGCGCGTCATGCCAGCCACATGACCGTGGAAGCATCTTCGGACAGCGCTGCCTCTTCGGCTAAGCAACAGAGATGAGCACCGCCCCCTAGAGTCGGACACGGCTGTGCAGGGGAAAACCTTTACCTTTACCTATTAAATCACTATCTCAAAGTTTCTGCAATATGAACATAACCAGGCCTTGTTTTCCAGGATGGTTATAGCATTAGCACATGCAAACCATTTTGAACTTGTAAAAATGAACACTCTGTAAATGTTACATTAGGACAATAAATTTGGAAACCCCAATTTATTTTAAAACAGCCAGAACTAAACATTTTAAATGTTTTTTTTTCCAATTCATTTGGCCTGAAATGAAATGTATATGTTAAATCCCACTGGTTAACTTTCCAATGGCCTCTTCTAATGGCTGTCAGTGTGACTTAAGGATATACAGTGGGGCAAAAAAGTATTTAGTCAGCCACCAATTGTGCAAGTTCTCCCACTTAAAAAGATGAGAGAGGCCTGTAATTGACATCATAGGTAGACCTCAACTATGAGAGACAAAATGAGAAAACAAATCCAGACAATCACATTGTCTGATTCGGAAAGAATTTATTTGCAAATTATGGTGGAAAATAAGTATTTGGTCAATATCAAAAGTTCATCTCAATACTTTGTTATATATCCTTTGTTGGCAGTGACAGAGGTCAAACGTTTTCTGTAAGTCTTCACAAGGTTGGCACACACTGTTGCTGGTATGTTGGCCCATTCCTCCATGCAGATCTCCTCTAGAGCAGTGATGTTTTGGGGCTGTCGCTGGGCAACACGGACTTTCAACTCCCTCCAAAAGTTTTCTATGGGGTTGAGATCTGGAGACTGGCTAGGCCACTCCAGAACCTTGAAATGCTTCTTACAAAGCCACTCCTTCGTTGCCCGGGCGGTGTGTTTGGGATCATTGTCATGCTGAAAGACCCAGCCACGTTTCATCTTCAATGCCCTTGCTGATGGAAGGAGGTTTGCACTCAAAATCTCACGATACATGGCCCCATTCATTCTTTCCTGTACACGGAACAGTCGTCCTGGTCCCTTTGCAGAGAAACAGCCCCAAAGCATGATGTTGCCACCCCCATGCTTCACAGTAGGTATGGTGTTCTTGGGATGCAACTCAGCATTCTCTCTCCTCCAAACACGACGAGTTGTGTTTCTACCAAACAGTTCTACTTTGGTTTCATCTGACCATATGACATTCTCCCAATCCTCTTCTTGATCATCCAAATGCTCTCTAGCAAACTTCAGACGGGCCCGGACATGTACTGGCTTAAGCAGGGGGACACGCCTGGCACTGCAGGATCTGAGTCCCTGGCGGCGTAGTGTGTTACTGATGGTAGCCTTTGTTACATTGGTTCCAGCTCTCTGCAGGTCATTCACTAGGTCCCCCCGTGTGGTTCTGGGATTTTTGCTCACCGTCCTTGTGATCATTTTGACCCCACGGGGTGAGATCTTGCGTGGAGCCCCAGATCAAGGGAGATTATCAGTGGTCTTGTATGTCTTCCATTTTCTAATTATTGCTCCCACAGTTGATTTCTTCACACCAAGCTGCTTGCCTATTGCAGATTCAGTCTTCCCAGCCTGGTGCAGGTCTACAATTTTGTTTCTGGTGTCCTTCGACAGCTCTTTGGTCTTCACCATAGTGGAGTTTGGAGTGTGACTGTTTGAGGTTGTGGACAGGTGTCTTTTATACTGATAACAAGTTCAAACAGGTGCCATTACTACAGGTAATGAGTGGAGGACAAAGGAGCCTCTTAAAGAAGAAGTTACAGGTCTGTGAGAGCCAGAAACCTTGCTTGTTTGTAGGTGACCAAATACTTATTTTCCACCATAATTTGCAAATAAATTCTTTCCGAATCAGACAGTGTGATTGTCTGGATTTGTTTCCTCATTTTGTCTCTCATAGTTGAGGTCTACCTATGATGTCAATTACAGGCCTCTCTCATCTTTTTAAGTGGGAGAACTTGCACAATTGGTGGCTGACTAAATACTTTTTTGCCCCACTGTAAGGGACAAATATTTAATGTGACTCATCTGTGGATAAACTAACTTGTATTTATTTTAATGTGGAAAAAATATTACTGTGTTCTTGAAAGTTCTATGCTTGCTCCAGCACAGAACATAGTCACAAGATCTCTTAGCCATAATAAAACCAAGAAAAATTAACATGCAAGTTTCCCATAGCAAAAACAGTTTCCATGTAGTAAGCCATTACTGCTTTACACACATTGCCAGTGACATTGCCAGTGTAACTCTCCTGCATGGTGATTAACTTCTCCACTACTTACCAGATTCCTGAAGCAACTGGAACACACAAGTGGTTGTTGTATTTGAGATTGCAGCCTTCCCTTCCATGATGTTCTTTCTAGCTGCATTTCCAGCAGTTATTTGGTCTTTTGATTGCAGCAGAACACATCCTGGGTAATTCAGCAATTCATAAACTTCTTTTGTTTTTCCCTCATTTATTTTTTTGCCCAGTTTAAGTTCTGGAGAAATAATTGGGGAAGAGAGATATTTACATCATGAACATATATATTTTTTATTTATTTATTTTCTATCCCGCCTTTATTATTTTTATAAATAACTCAAGGCGGCGAACATACCTAATACTCCTCCCTCCTCCTATTTTCCCTACAACACCCACCCTGTGAGGTGAGTTGGGCTGAGAGACAGACTGGCCCAAGGTCACCCAGCCGGCTTTCATGCCTAAGGCGGGACTAGAACTCTGAGTCTCCTGGTTTGCCATTGGCTCCTTCCTAGGGCTGAGAGAGTATGTGACTGGCCCAAGGTCACCCAGCCGGCTTTCACGCCTAAGGCGGAACTAGAACTCGCAGTCTCCTGGTTTCTAGCCCAGCACCTTAACCACTAGACCAAACTGAAACAAGACAATACATTTTAAAAAGTTTATAGAACAAACTTGTGCATGTTTACTGGGAAACTCCCACTATATTCAGGGCATCTTAAACATGGGAAAGCATTCCACTATCTGCAATTTAATATTTCTTTTGAATATCAAAGACCGCAACTCATTCATTTTGTTATTAAACCAAAGCAAAGCCTTGTTTGCTTTGGCTTAATAACAAGTGGTGTATAAACCATGCCTTCTTTCTCAGAATGTGTTCTCAGATCAAGCTTAGCCATTTTTTTTAAAAAAAAGACACATTATGTCTTCGCATGAGCTGTGAATGCTGTAAAAGGCTTATTTTGGTTTTGCTTTTTCACTGTGGGTGGGAGGGAGGGAGGGAGGGAGAGGGAGGGAGGGAGGGAGGGAGGGGGAGGGAGGGGAGAGAGAGAGAGAGAGAACCAGCTCACACTACAAGAAGGAGTTGAAGTCTTTTCAGTTCCTATGGTAACAAATGGATTGCTGAATGCAATCCATGGAATAGTCCAGATAGACACACAGGGCAATCATTGTATACTTTTCTTGTGTGTCCGTTCAGTTTCCAGGCTGTGGTAATTCTCCACATACATGCAATTATGAAGGAAAATAGTCCATATAAATCTTTTAACATTTTGCCCTGTTTTTAATTCTACACTGGGAGACAAAATTAGAAGATCTGCTAAATTTCTTCTATTTGCAGAAGGTCAATTCACCCACTGAACTGTGGCTTCTGGGTATCAGAAAACTCAACAAGTACACATGTCACTAGTGATACATTGGACTCCTTTTGTGAGAACATTTTAAGAATGCCACCATTGATCCTGTTAAGGCAACAAGACATTCAACCTCACATCTCTTAAGATGCTGAACTGTCATAAGTTTTTAATGATTTGGGGCCTCTCTTAACATTTCCGGGGTAGCAAGGAGTTGTAATGGGCAAAGTTACATTCCAAAGTTGACCAGAACCTTTATATGGAGCTGATCTTAAAGACGGGAGGGGGTTTTGCTTTTGCTCTTAAACTGAGTTAAGCCTAGTTTTTATTATCGCCCAGGAAATTGCATAATAACTTAAATTTAACTAGTTTCTTTAGCAGCCTCACTTAAAAGAACATTTCCTTCCCAGGTAACAAGAAAGAATAAAGACACTTAAGTTACTATACGGTAATGATAGGAGTATTTCATAAATAAAATACCACTACAACACTTCTGACAAGTGAAATTGTCTAGTGGTAATTTATTATTGATGCATTGGTGATAGAAGTTGATTACAAGTTCAGTTGATTACATTCAGTTGTCCTCTTCAAGATTTATACAGCGTTGTCCTTAGTTGAATATGATAACTAGGTAACGATGGGCACAGAATAAAAAGTACAGAGGAAGGATTTCCATCCAAATGATACACCTAGAATACTTAATGAGCAGGTCATTCATTTATCTGGCCACTAAGTCTTTCCTGGCAAAATAAGAAAATTAAAAAAAGCGAAGACAAGCAACTATGTACCTTGTTTGTGTTCCAGAGATAATTTTAGGAAAACAATTATGAAGAAGTTTAGAGATATCTGTGCATTTTACTAAAGATGGTGGTAGTTATGAGCAATAACTAGATTTTATTTATAAGAATAGTTATGAGTGCCAGGTAAAAACCTAACTCGAACACCATTTTCTTCTGTATTACACCTTAAATCTCTGGGCAGATTTATGACTTAATGTCAATCCAGCCTTTTCTCCCCAATGCCATTCCCCACCCTTTTTTATCAGCTTACTTGACAATATTACCTAGAATTCTCAAAGACGTGCAGAACATTATGAACTTTGAATTTACTAAGATATTGCTTTAACCTAGATGTTTGAAATCTTCACTTAAATTCCTCCAGCCTTCTGAGAAACTGTCTACCCAAATCTCAAAACTGATACATACAAAGTCTGATACTTGGGAATATATGCATTAAAAAAAATTAAATGGTTCAGATGCATGCTGCATATAAGTCACAGGTTATCTGAATCTGAAGCTTCATATCTCTGAAATTGCATATAATACATAATGGGATACATTATCAGGCTGCAAAATTTTCAGAAGTACAGGGGGAGAAAGTCCAACAAAAACTTCACATGCCTATTGGGTTCTGAATACAGTAGTACAAGTTTTGTTCGATGAGTAACTAAGCTAGATAGCTGTATCAATGTAATGAACAGTAGAGGCAGAAGCACCAACAACCCCTTGGGCCAATGACGAATATAAAATAAACTGCCGCTTTCCTCCAGTCTGCATAATGCATTCAACCCAAAACCCATATGGAGAATTACAGCACTCGCTGCACGTCTTCCCCAGTCTTCCCATAAGACATTTGGGTGGCTTAGACCATTTCCCTTTGTGGTGGTGACCAACCACGGGAAAGCCAATAACTGAAGCGAAACGTGGCCAGAAAAAAGTCTTGCGTGTACAACAGCCTAGTTTTCAGAACGGCTTAACTCCCAAGAAATGATGGGGCTACAACTGCCTTATTTCCCAGGCAGCACAGACAGCAGGGCCGCGAGCCCCAACATCTCTGGAGCTCCCCAACCTGAGAAAGGCGGACTGAGATTACATTGCACACAGAGATAAAGGTAGACTGTACCACCGGAGCGGGCATTAGGGAGTCCTTTTTTTTCTGATCCGTGCCCCTTACCTAAGACTCTACCTACAATGTTAGCGCGAATGGTTCCAACCCAGCGCCGCTCACTTTTTACTCAAGAGAGTTTCTCTTGAACTTCGGCAGCCACCAAGAAGCCACCAAGAAGCCCTGGAAACGGCGGAGAGGAAGCTGCGGCTACCTCAGGCGACCCACGTGCGCACAGCCCGAACCCGGCGCAAGCGGGCGGCCAGCAGCGCCTTCCTTCCGCGGAGCCCGCAAAGGCGAGCAAAGCCACTCACCTGAATGTATCGGAGCCATTGCAGCGAGAGGAGCGGCGGCCCGGGACGCCTAAAAAAGCAGAAAGTGAAACACGTGAAGAGGAGCGGAGCAGCGCAACGCCACCGGCCAGGGAAGCCCGCGCACTTCCAAGAGGGAGGAGAGCTAGAACTCGCGCGCCACTCGGGGTGCTGAACTGGCGGTGGGGCTACGTAAGAAGGGGGAACGGCGGAAGGGGCCGGCGAAGCGGGGTGGAGATTAACCACGGAGCCCACCAATGGCCGCGGCTCGCGCACGGTTGCGCCCCGAAGTGCACCACCCCAGGCACATTCCTCCTCCCCGACCTCCTTGTTCCGACCAGGGGCAGGAGGGGGAGCAAGAAGGGAGATGGTTCAGCTACCTCGGCCTTCCAATCTGCGCTAAGCTTCCACCGACGCCCCTCCGCCTTCCCCGCCCCTGGGCAGCCGCCGCAACAGCAACACGCGAGCGAAGTTCAGCCTTTCCCTTCGCGCGCGCCGCCCCAGGGCTATTTCGCGCCAAAGTTCACCCGCAGACCCACCCTCGCCTCGCTCCAACGGGAGCTTTCTTTGCGTGAAAAGCGAAGCCCCGCCCCGCCCCCAAAGTGCGAAAAGTAAAATGCACCAAATTTAATACGCAGATGAGAGGATGACCGGGGAAAAGTTCCAGTGCAAAACTTAGTTTCGATGAAACGCTGGAAAGAAAACGGTCCTCAAAGAGCGCCCCGTCCCTTTCCTCCCCCGGAAAAGACCCGAGCGCGCGACTCCCCGCAGGCGGCGCTTCATTTGCCCAGAAAACAACCCGATCGCCCCCCTCCCCAAGCGAGTGAGTGTGTATGTATGTAAATAAGGCGAGGGGTGGGAGCAGGAAAGTTGCGCTGCTGAGGTCAGCCCGCCCCCGCCGCCGCCTCCTCCTCCTCCTCCTTTCTCACAAACTCAGGCGGTGGCTGGAGCGACAGGGAGAGGAGAAGCTGCGGGGAGCATCCACACACGTGTTCCCTCGGGCACCATGGAATTCGAGGAGCTGGGCATCCGGGAAGAATGCGGCGTCTTCGGTTGCATCGCCTGCGGCTTATGGCCCACGGAGCTCGATGTGCCCCATGTGATCACGCTGGGATTGGTGGGCTTGCAGCACAGGTAGGAATTGGGGAGACGGTGGCCGGGGCAGGGCGGCTGACAGGAAGGCCTGATCTCAGACTTGGGGACCCGGAATAAGCGCGAAGAGGAGGCGGAACAGCGGGAGGAATACGGTGGGATTAAGCGGTAAGGCAGCGCTGGTTCGGTAGGGTCTGCTCTGGTAATTCCTAGGGCACATGCTTAGGATGTAGCCCCCTTGTATGCGTATGCGCTCTGTGGGATTTAATAAGATCCTTGCTCCCCAAGTAAATTTGTGCAGGCTTGCATCCTGAGGTCTTCCTGTTTTGTTGCTGCAGTTCTGTCCCTGGTTCCAAGAAAGATGACTTGCTGTCGATAAGATTAAAGTGTAGCCATGCAAAAGATCCTAACACTTCCTCATACTTTTAGGATGGCCTGAGCTCATCCTGATCAATGTTTACTGGTCCTTCGTTAACCATCTGACAGCCTCAAACTTGCTGAAAATCTGTATCTCATGCCTGAATTGGGTAATCTAATAAACTCTGGTCCACTTTGGATCCATTTACTTGGCTGTGGGTTTGGAGCAATCTTAGACTTCTGCTGGGTTAGCATATACTATGACGTTCTTAAACATACCAGTTTTGGTAAGCTGCTTTACTCTTGTTTTTAGTTATATGAAAGTATAAATACAAAAGTTGGAGAAAAGCACCATGTGGGTTTGTTTTGCAACATATCCACCCATTGCAGACTCTGCCCATAATCCTTTCCTGCTGCACAATGTTTGTTCTGCCTACTCTGGAGAGAAGCATCCAACAAGATGCAGCCTCAGCCTCACTGGCCCACCCTATCTGTAGGAAGTTCCTTATTTGCAAACACTTGCTTACCTTAATTACTTCACATCTCTGCTTTACTTTCCTATTAGCTTTCTTCAACCTGGCACCTTTCAAAGTGGTCGAACCTGCTGGCTAGGGATGTTGGTAGTTTTAATCCAGCATATCCAGAGAGCATCAAGCTGGTCCACATGTCTTTTCTTCACCCTTGTTTCTCTTGCCTGCTAAAACTTTGGCTGTATCCGTCCCTTCATGGGATGATAAATTTCCAAATTCATCTTGGATCAGTTTGCTCACTGGGTACTCCTTCCTGCTCACTTAGTGGATTGGGACTGTTTGTGAGCCAAGTAGCAACCATAACACTCAACCCTTTTAACAGGAAGTGCTCTAAGGGTGTATCTGTAGGTTGAGTTATGGCAACTGGATTTCTTCCTTTTCATTGAAATATGTCTATGAAGGTTCTCAGTCATCCAGGTGGAATTGTCTGTAGCTTGAATCATGTCAACTGGATTTCTATTTTCTTAGTGGTGAAATTTTCTAGAGTGAAACATTTCCACTAAGAAAATAGAAATCCAGTTGACATGATTCAAGCTACAGATTTTCATTGAAATGTTTCGCTGCTTATCCAAGTAGCTTCTTCAGCCCAGACTGAAGAAGCTACTTGGATAAACAGCGAAACGTTTCAACCAAAAGAAAGAAATCCAGTTGTCATGACCCAACCTACGGGGACAATTCCACCTGGATGACTGAGAATCTTCATCGACCTCTAAGGGTGTACTTTCTCCTAAGACTGTGCCCATCCTTCAAAACTTGTGTGGCTGGATGCTACAGTCTTATTCACATTTCTTGGGAAGTAGCCATGCTTAAATGGGTTCCTGAATAAAGATTCAAAGGACCATGTTGCACATGTCTCTAGGATTTCTTTTTTAAGAAATCCCTAGACTGCATAGGCAGAGATGTTTCAAGACACAACAATCACGTTCTTGGTAACAAAAATCTAACACTGCAGTAACAAAACATTTACTCTTCAATCGTATCCCCAAATCTGTGACTTGAGGTAGGTTGCACCACCATAGTGACAGACCTATCTCTGCATCTAGTTTTCTATGTTGGGTTGCCTGATTTCTCTTCCTCCCATCCCCAACTTTATTAATTTATTTTTAAAGTTCTGCTGCTGCTGCTTTGATAGTATCAGTTTATAGCAGTGTTTCTCAACCTTGGCAAGTGTAAGAAGTGTGGACCTCAACTCCCAGCTGGCTGGGGAATTCTGGGAGTTGAAGGCCAACCTTCTTAAAGTTGCTAAGGTTGAGAAACCCTGGTTTATAGTATCAATTTGCCAGATCGATACAGAGTGGCTTTTTTTACATATGTTACATAAATGGTGGGTTAACATATAACTTGATTGTTTAGCTCTACGCATGCACAGGCAGCAGAGCAAGTGACTTCCTGTTCTTAACTTTCCATTTTGCACTAACTTTCCACTAACTGTAAAAACTTATCATATACAGACCTGAATTAATAGTAGTTAGTATTTAGCTATGGTTTAGGAAAAGAAGGTAATTTTAACAATGATTCTGGCTTCTTTCCCACCACTTTTCTTGAAACCAGCCTAATATAACTGCATAAATTCTGAGCAGTTTCACCTCTTGTAGGCCTTTCCAGCAATGTATTCTCCAATCAGTCTGGAGAACGTGGGTTTTGGGTGGGTTAATAAACTGGGAAAATAAGCCAGGATGTAATATCAATGAAACTTAGTTGGTAAATCCATATTAAAGATATATGCAAAACTTTTACAGCTGGCACAACTCATTGTCCCAACACATGGAGAGCACACGATTGGTAAAAGCTGATGGATGCAGTACAGGTGGTTAATGACCACTTGTTCAGCAACCGTTCAAAATTACAATGGCACTGAATGAGTGGTACTCACAACCAGTCCTCGGAGTTCTGGCTGTAGCAGGACCCCCACAGTTACTTGATTGCAATCTGTGACCTTCCCTGCTGGCTTCCTACAAGTAAAGTCAATGGGGAAGCTGGCAGGAAGTCGGAAGTTGCAATCATGTAACAACCCGTGTTGATTCGCTTAACGACAGTAACGGACTGCCGGAACTGCAGTCTCTAAGTGGCATGGTCACATGACATCGCGCTTTATGACCACATTGCTTAGCGACAAATTCTGGTCCCAATTACCACTGTTAAGCGAGGACTACCTGTATGAAACTGTATGGCAAAAAGCAAGGGCACAAACAGCCTATATTCAGCCTTTCTAAGTCCTGATAGTGCACTGGTATGAATTATAATACATTATAAAAGATGGCATAATAACACTAGTTAGTTAACAATAGTTCTGTTGAGGCATATAGCTTTTTTTTTCCTGTGCCCATTAGCAGGAGTTGGAGTATTTCACATGACTCAGTTGTGTCCAAATATTTAGGAATAGCTTGCGCAGATATATAAAATAATTCTCTCCTCTATACATAGTATAGATTTTTCTATCTGAAGAGTACTTGTCAGATAAATTAAAGTGGCTCCCAGTTCTGTGTGGCTTTACCCTCAAAATCTCACACCAGTGTGCGTGATCCTAAACAAGTATGCTCTGCTCTGTAAAGTATATCCTAAGTCAGAGCTTTCCAAACGTTTCATGTTGGTGACACACTTTTTAGGCATGCATCATTTCACGACACACTCTTACAGCAGGGCACAAGGCAGGCACTAGGACCTGCGCAGAATCACAGTAGGTTTGGAGGCAGCCAGGCACAAGGCAGGCACTAGGACCTGTGTGGAATCCTGGCAGGGCAGGTTTGGAGGCAGCAGGGCACAAGGCAGGCACTAGGACCTGTGTGGAATCCTGGCAGGGCAGGTTTGGAGGCATCAGGGCACAAGGCAGGCACTAGGACCTGCACGGAATCACAGCAGGTTTGGAGGCAGGCAGGCACTAGGACCTGCACAGAATCCTGGCAGGGCAGGTTTGGAGGCAGCAGGGCACAAGGCAGGCACTAGGACCTTCACGGAATCACAGCAGGTTTGGAGGCAGCCAGGCACAAGGCAGGCACTAGGACCTTTGTGGAATCCTGGCAGGGCAGGTTTGGAGGCAGCAGGGCACAAGGCAGGCACTAGGACCTGCGCGGAATCACAGCAGGTTTGGAGGCAGCCAGGCACAAGGCAGGCACTAGGACCTGCACAGAATCCTGGCAGGGCAGGTTTGGAGGCAGCAGGGCACAAGGCAGGCACTAGGACCTGCACGGAATCACAGCAGGTTTGGAGGCAGCCAGGCACAAGGCAGGCACTAGGACCTGCACAGAATCACAGCAGGTTTGGAGGCAGCCAGGCACAAGGCAGGCACTAGGACCTGCGCGGAATCACAGCAGGTTTGGAGGCAGCCAGGCACAAGGCAGGCACTAGGACCTGCACAGAATCCTGGCAGGGCAGGTTTGGAGGCAGCAGGGCACAAGGCAGGCACTAGGACCTGCACGGAATCACAGCAGGTTTGGAGGCAGCCAGGCACAAGGCAGGCACTAGGACCTGCGCGGAATCCTGGCAGGGCTCGGAGGCAGCAGCAGCAGCCGTGACACACCCAGACACTGCAGCCGACACACTAACGTGTCCCGACACACAGTTTGGAAAGCTCTGTCCTAAGTATATTTAAAATCTAAGACTAATTTCTTGAAAACTATATTTAAAGTCTTTTTTTCATTTTCTGACTTTTATGGGCTGGATTAACAATAATGAAATTCCTTTTACAGGAATCTTCCTTCTTCTAAAACAGTATTAAATATTAGTACGACTGCAGAATCACCTCAAACTACTCTTAAGTGATTTTTGTTTTGTACCCTAGTGTATATTTTGTAGAATGTCTTGACACACAAAATATAACTCGGGTACAAGTTTTCTAGTGTTTACTGAAATTATATAGCCTCAAAACCCTTTCCACAAAACTTAAGTAAATAAGAAACATGGTTGAGAACATCATGTTGGGGTTTTTTTAAAACAAAAAAGAGAGAAAAACATCCTATCATGCAGTCTAAAAGCTAAAGTTATTTTGTAATTATATCTAATATGAGGGTTCAGGGAAACCTCCCAAAATATATTAGATATCTATGTTTTAGGACACAATTTAACACTGGATCCACCATTTATAGAATGTTTTGATACAATATTTTTTTTGGGGGGCGGGTTGTTTGATTCGGGTATCAAAGTGAACCAATGCCAATTGCTAATGCTCTCCTAATATTTTTTTTTCTATTCTCATTAGAAAGTCATGGTTCTCAACTGCCTTTCCCAGAAGTGGGAAATGTATGCCCTTCGCTTTAGAAGGTGTTAGCCAGCATTTCACTTCATCCATCTCCAATGGCCTGTACTGGCTAGAGCTGATAGGAACTGGAATGCAGTAACACCTGCTAGAAATCAGCAGCTCTGTGTGAGAAAATGGTGGCCATGCTAGGAAAAAGGCCTGCTCAATTTGCCTTAGGCCTAATTGTGTTGCACTCTATTTCATCCAAGTGTATCATGACACAAAGCAAGGTACTTTGGAGTATGTGCTGTAGCCTAACTGATATGACGATTTATAAAATTCATGTTTCTTGCATACATCTGCAGAAGTCCATCTATAACAAACGGGCAAGGCCATGCTCCAAGACTTTAGAAGTATGTATCATGCAATCAAAAACATTTGATTGCATGTATCATGCAATCAAAAACCGCCCAGAGTCTACCGTGGTAGAGATGGGCAGTGATAAATTTGATTAATAAATAAATAAATAAATTTACTGTGCAATCTGATACTTATCCATTCAAGGATGGTTAAATGGAGCTTACTCCTGCTAATATAATATGTTAAACCTTAAAAGAGGTTAAAAATTATGGTAATTTTTATTGTTGTCTTTTTTAAAAAAAGCCCTTTGCTCTTCAGGAGTTATCAAGGCTGGGTTTGAGATACTTGCGTAGAACACTAAATATCAAAGTATGAAAAGCATATTGTTACCTGGAAATATGACAGGCAGTTGGATAGTTATAAAACTAGAATTCTCAATAAATAAGAGTAAGCCCATATTATTAATATCTTGTTCCAGGCAATTGCTCTGTGTTAATCAATATATGAAAAAACGTCATGCAAGTCCTTGACACCAACTGTTCTCTAACATGCGTTTTGGAACAAGTTTTGGGCTTGTTAATCTTTTTCTAGAAGATACTTCGTTTTGAAAAATATTTTGGCAAGAATAGGATGGTCACAGATTGTGGGAGTTTCTGAATGTATTCTGCGTTTTCCCAATCAGAACATGTTGGCAGTTAATCAGCATGGTTAAGATTTCTTTGGAACAGGACAGAAGATTTTACAGAAAGAAAGGGAAGGGTTTATAATTTTTAAGCCTTGACTGTTTCACTTTCCTGACATTGTTGAAAGACAACAATGTAACCTCTTCTCAAAAGATTTCTCACGTTTTTACAAAATGTATCTTGTCATTTTGAAAAATCAGTTTTCTCATCTGCTCTCACCTAATGTTACTTACAGAGGGTTTTTTTTCTCCCCATGCTGTTCAGAAAAAATATATGAAACATTATGGTTTCTGGCAACATTAACATTTTAAAATACTGATCTAAAGTAATTGTATCTGAACATTGCCTGTGAATGGCTTGAAATGGAAGATAACTTACAAGCCTGATTTGCATTTGTTTAGCTTATTGAGGCTACTGTAGCCCTGAGAATTGTGACTAAGAGAAGTCCATTGTGTAAAGGACCTGTTGGGACAAAAGATGTGTGCAAGATTTTGGCATGCCTAATTTTCTTCCTACTGGGATCAGCATTATTTCAAAATCAGTACTTGGTTTTCCTTGGAATGCAAAGTGAATAGGTTGCTTTGTTTCTTTGTCTTACCAATAAAGGCTAAGGATGGGGTAGTTAGTATATAAAGCTTATCTATCTTGCATCGTGAGATGGGCGGTGTATAAATTTGATAAAATAAATGAATAAAAAAATATCTATCTTCTAGGTAAGTGATGAATGAAAAGGCTGCTGATGGTAATCAGAGTCTCTGTTAGCTGAATAACAGTCACAAAGCTCTGCCTACAAATTAACCAAAAGTTGCATCTATAAATGCAACAGAAAAAGGGGCAAATCTAGCATACAGTAACTACTTATCAGTTCAACTATGCAGTAGAAGGTTAACATTAAACAGAGTACAAAGAAAATAATGTTCCTGCCATCTTCTCATGTTCTGCTGTTTTAAGGTTTTTTTTGCTCATTTCTATATATCTCTCTCTCAACAACATTTATTTAATTAATTAATTTAATTTTTATCCCGCCTTTATTATTTTTATAAATAACTCAAGGCGGCAAACATACCTAATACTCCTTCCTCCTCCTATTTTCCCCACAACAGCAACCCTGTGAGGTGAATTGGGCTGAGAGAGAGTGACTGGCCCAAGGTCACCCAGCCGGCTTTCATGCCTAAGGCGGGACTAGAACTCTCTAGAACTTTCTAGAACTCTAGAAATCAAACTTAACTCTATTCTGTTGGACATTTCAGAAATCCTTTCATTATGTTTTACTCTTTGCATAATACCCTTAACAAGGGAAAAATATTAAACAAACCTGTTGCATGGGGGGAAGGGCAGTGTCCAGTGGTTTTCTTCTGACATCCTGCATCTCTTCCTGTTTGTAAAATCTCTCTAAAAGAGTTGTTCGGTTTTTGATAACAGACTGCAAGCCCTCAGGTACACATCTTTGTGATTGCACTGTTGTATTCTCTGAAGTGCTCTTCTTAAATTGAATAGGTGAGGGTTCTGTATGAGAAAAGCAGTTTCAGAGATTATCTATTTAGCTTTGCCAAGAAATGGACAGACTCTGATTTATTCTAACCTAGATATATATCAGCACATACAGACCTCATTGGCTTGCTTGGGGGATTCAAGCTCTTCGGATTTTTTGCCCTAAAGATACTTTTATATTTCTGCAACCAAGCTTTTCAGATTGGGAGACATTCAAAATTTTGGGAACATGTTGTGGCTGTCGTGGGGGAGCATGAAAGCCCCAGTCAGAAGAAGGCAAACCGCTAAAGTTGCTCCTTGTAGCTTCTATATTTGTCTTTTTTCTGGATAGGAAGACATATTTCCGAAGTGCACTGAACTGCAAGCACCTACCATTTGTACTTTGAAGAATATCTATATCTTAAAAATACGGGCTGTGCTAAAGGCTGCATGATGCCAGCTTCCAATTTATTATTTTTTCATTAAAATGTCCATTAAAAAAAGCAGGTAACACAAGGTGCCTGGCAGATGCCAGTGGAATTCCCAAGGAGATATTGGTACCCTTGGGTAGCCTTCTATCTACTCTGCCTCTTTCCTTCCTTCCTTCCTTCCTTCCTTCCTTCCTTCCTTCCTTCCTTCCTTCCTTCCTTCCTTCCTTCCTTCCTTCTTTCTTTCTTTCTTTCTTTCTTTCTTTCTTTCTTTCTTTCTTTCTTTCTTTCTTTCTTTCTTTCTTTCTTTCTTTCTTTCTTTCATGGAGGGAAGGGAGACTTGCCTATAATGGTTAATGGTACTAAGCCAGATCCCTGCTAGTGAACCAGGGCAGATTCATGAAAGAGTGCTTATTTGTGCATTGTGCCTCCCTAATCTCTGAAATTAAATAATAGAAGATAGTGCTGTTCTCTGCACTTGGGCAAGTAACAACCTTAATAATAATAAGCAACATAATAAAAATAATTTATTAATTATTAATTAATATTAGATTAATTAATTAATAAAAATAAGCAACAGCCTCGTATATTAAAACACACATTGGATAGCTTATCTATACGCAGTGGCTTCCACTGAAACAGAAGGCCGAGGTTCTTTTCAGTTTCCATGAACGCAAAGCACCCAACATAAATGAATGGATTGCCTCAGTAACTTGCTATCATCTTATATATCTTATACATCTACTCAATGATACAGTGAAAAATTGTTACCTTCTTCAGAGGCTTTCCTCTTGACCCTCAGTGGTATTGTGTCTGTAATAACTTCTGTAAGCATCTCTTTAAAAAAGACAGTAAATATTTAGTGGCAATGTGCTATTACGATTTGGGGTGCAAGAGTGATAAATTGGCTCATAGGTTAATTCAACTGACATAGTTCACACTTCTGGGACTAATATAAGTAGGAACACAGCTACTCTTTTGTTTTACATTTCTCTAAATTTTGCAGAAATGTCTTAAGTGAAATGATCCATCTATCAAAAGAAAATTGCTTGGGTCATCAATGTAGATGCAGAGTTGCATGCAAAAGTTTAGGTGCTGCTGGTCAAATTGTATCTTTCATTGAAAGCCTTTGTGGATATAAGCTGGATACCTTTCCAGTTGATTCAGTGCTCCTGCTAATAAGGCCCCCCAAAATAATTCACTCATTAATGTTAGCCCTACTCTTAGCCAGCTGAAGACAGTTCCAGTGGTGAACAAATACTCTGATCTTTTAACCTTTCAGGCTGTGATTTTGCTGCCTACTTTCAACAGCCATGGGCTTCTCTAAGCAGCTTCTCTGAGTATTTGAAAATGAGGATAATTTGCTCAAGAAGTGTACATGGAGTCTGTTTTCCATTTGACATGGAAAAAACTTGCATGTCCTTACAATGTGTAGAGAACGTGAGAAGGGCATATTACTCCCCTCAAAAAAGTGGCAGTGTGCAATCTATGGCAATTCTAGACAGTGCCCATGAAAAAAAGTGGCATGGGAGGTGTTTAAATCCTGAATTTAAATAAAAAGTAATAAGATGTCAATATTCTTATATTTCAGGGGGTTTTTTTAATCCGTTCAGTTATGTCTGATTCTTGGAGACTGCCTGGACAAGTCCCTGTAGTTTTCTTAACAAGGTTTTTCAGAAGTGGTTTGCCATTGCCTCCTTCCTAGGGCTGAGAGAAAGTGACTGGCCCAAGGTCACCCAGCTGGCTTTGTGCCTAAGGCGGGACTAGAACTCACGGTCTCCCGGTTTCTAGCCTGATGCCTATACCAAACTGGCTCTCATATTTCAGTTAAGAATGCTGAAATCTCATGCAATGTTGACCACCTTATTCTTTATATCTGCCTATGTCTGTATCTGTATCGGTGCTTATGAAAGCCAGTGTGGTGTAGTGGTGATGGTGCTGGAGTAGGAGTCGGGAGACCTAAGTTCTAGTCCTCCCTTAGTCACAGAACCCAGCCGGGTGACTTTGGGCCTTTTACTAGCCCTAAACTGAGAAATCAAAAAATATCTGTCAACCTGCACTGGACCAGTGTGATAGATTATGGTCCATAACCTTCAATGAGGAATTCTTAATCTGTAGTAGATTGATAATAATCATAATAATAATTTGGTGTTTGAGCTATTGTGTGTGATTGCATAATAGTGCCTGCCACCTAAACAGGATATTTTCCTTATTTTGCTACTATCATATGATATGATCCATCTCACTGCCTTACCTCCAGCTGATGGTGTTCTTAGGACCAGGATAGACAGAGTGCCTGAAGTTTGCTAAGCGGGTTTTCAAACTGTGGTTTGTTGGATCCACATATGCTATGCTAAACACAATTGGGCTCAAACAGCGCTAAGCCAAAATCAGGGAAACTACATTTGAACCCAGTCAGTTTCTGATAATTAAGCTGTGATTTGCCAGAATGCTACAAATAGTTGAGTACAGTTAGAGTTGTAGGGATAAGTAAAAAATACTGCTTAATCTGTGGAATTTGAGTAAATGATGATTAACTCTCAGTTCTATATTTTACAATTTTTAGGCAGCCAAAGGCAACAAATAATTAACAAGAATAGATCTCTTCATCCCTTCTAACCCAATAGTGTTGCTGCTAGCTACAAGTAGATGTTCTTTCTTCCCATTGTAGAAAGAGAAACAAAAGCTAATCTCAAGAGTTTAACCAGCTGCTTTCCATAGTGATCACAAGGTGGGCCTCTCTTACATAGGAATGGATGCTTTGTGCCTTTTAACTGCCCAACAACAAGAACAAAAATTAATCTGCAGGCCAGGACCTTTTGTAGGCTTATTTATAACATCAAATTCAATCTTAATTTTCAACTGCAGCATCAGCAATCAAGTTAATTGGACTTAGGAGTTTATCAGCCATGTTGATATAGAGGTCTGTGTAAAGACAAGGGTGGGGGCCAGTGGAGAGTCATGTTCAGCAGGAAGGAGGTGGAGGGGGGGGCATATAATCTTGTGACCCACTCCTGATTACTAAAACATAAATAAGTTGCTTGTTTTATGTGCAACACCCATCCTGTGATTTTCTGTTGGGATGGGACTTATTAACTCTGAACTTCAAGGCTTAGAAGCAACTCGCCACCATCCTGACATAACATTCACTTTGATAAGGCATTTATTTTAATATTTAAGCTATCCCTGCTTTGTTTGTGATGTTCTTAGTACCTAATATCAAATTAGTTCTCCTACCCCTGCATGTAAACATACCTGAGGGCTGGTTCCTCAAAATGCAGTCAATTTCATCGTAAAATCTCATCTTCCTGTTTGCGCTGCCAAGCTGATTGTTTTCTTTCTGCACCGCTCGATACTCATATTTTAAGTTCTTGTATTTTGTACGACACTGTTTCCAGTCTCTGTCTATTCCAACTTTCATTAGCCTTCTGGCAATCTCCTCAAATATTTCTTTATTTCTTGTTGCTCCTTCAAGCATTTGTTGTATTTCCTCATCTGACCATATATGTATCAGAGCTCTGACTTCATTGTCGCACCAATGCTTTCCTGCTCCTGTGTCATTAACTGTAATAACTCTAAAGTGATTCTGGGCTTCATCCAAGGTCATCTGATTGTCTAAAGGTACAGAATTAAAGAATTAACTGAAACAAAGATATTTCACGAAATACTGCATTTTTCCCCATAAAGATTTATTTATTTTTCAAACTTTGCCACCGCCCATCTCCCCCCAGAAGAGGGACTCTGGGCGGTTAATAAAGATATTAGAAAGATAAAATATTCAGTGGGTGTTTCAATAAGAAAAGGCCTGAACAAAAAATTGGAATATTATATAAAGAAATTAGGGCTGTGTACCACCTCAGATACAGTCTCCAAAAAGTACTTTGGAGTATGTATGTACTGTAGCACTTAGCTGCAACTTCTTAAAACTACCACACAATCTTGGGAAAAGATGTTGAAGCCAGGTGCTATCTCCACATTCTCTGACACCCTTTCTATTAGAAAGTCTTAGTATTAGGTATGGAAAAATAGTTTTAAACAGACTGTTCCTATTCAGTATTTAGTGATAGCCTTCTAATTTGGGTGATCCATGTGTAATATTGAGAGTGAGGATCTATGAGTTAAGTACCCTGTTTATCCACAGGCTCAGGATTTCATAATTGGAAGGGAAGCAATTACTTTAATTCCAAAGAACTGATTTACATAAGACATTTTTTCCTGCCAGGGACACTCTCCAGATACGTATGCTTCAATTCTAGTATGGCTATTACTGAGAATTTTGAGGGCTGAACTCCACATATCTGAGGGCAACATGGGAGACACAGGAAGAAACTAGTTAGGATAGAGGGTGCACCTTCTATCTAGCTAAGAGTACTAATTTTAGCTACAAGGAAACAGATTCAGGTTAGTCATCAGGAGGCACTTCTTGACTATACAAGCTGTCAGCTGGTGGAACATGAAGTGCTGAGTTTTCCTTCAGCTGAGGTCTTCAAACAGGCTGGATTGTCAACTATCAGAGATACTCTAGAACAGGGTTCCTCAACCTCAGCCATTTTAAGATGTGTGGGCTTCAACTCCCAGAATACTCCAGCCACCATTGCTGGAGTATAACCCTGCAACACTGCAGGGTTCCTCAACCTTGGCCATTTTCAGATGGGTGGACTTCAACTCCCAGAATTCTGGGAGTTGAAGTCCACCCATCTGAAAGTGGCCAAGGTTGAGGAACACTGCCTAGAAGATCCTGCACTGAGCAGGGTGCTGGATTAGATGACATCTAAGGTCACTCCAAATCTATGGTTCTGTTATTCTGTGAACTTGCTTAGTTCTGTGTTGTAGTTTGGTTTGGAAAGCAGAAAAAGATCTAAGGAATTAAAATTAGGTTAAGGCTTGGGTATCAGGCTCTGTCAGTACAGTCCCATGCATATTTACTCAGAGGTAAGTTCTTGTACAAAAAGAGGGTTGTTTTCTGGTAAGTACATTTAGGATGTCAGAAAGCACAGTTAGCTAGAAGATTTAATAGCTTAGAATGGATATACTTTCATTGAGGAATATTGTGATAACAGATTTGGAAGCATTTCAAGCCATATTAATGTATCACTGTGTCCTGACAGTAGGTAAGCACACTACATATGCCTCCTCCTTGGTAGGAGGTGAGAAACAGTGTGTAAATTAGAGATTGTGCCTTCCATAGGATAGCATTGATGTGCTTGGGCTCACATTGGGATTTGGTTGTATTTGTGGCACGCATGGTCTTCTGAAAGCTGATTAAAGCTTGGTGCAAGGATGTCATCTATGCCATCCTGCATGGCGCCAGGAAGGAACATCCTGCCACTCTGTTAAACTCACAGGGTTATTTGGGGGTACCTGACAGTAAAACTACCAGATGTGTAAAGTAGGGGTTTGGTGTATTCACAGAACTGCAAACTATGTAAATCAAAGTGCACCCAGCGTTTCAGCACCCAGGATAGATCAAAGGGCGATATGGACCCAAAAAGATCTGAGAACTGAGAGACAAAGGGAAGGGCGATCCAGCCTTGAATCCCGGGGGGTGGGGGGAAACTTGGAGACTTTTAAACTGTTGGTTGCGGGAGCTTGATTCACTTGAGTCTTTAATGTGCAATGGATCACTGGCTTTAATAAAGATTCCTTCATATCCCTGGGTGGCTTGTGTCAGGAACTCTGATTTAATAGTCAACGGATCGAGGGCATCACACTTGGCTTTTTTGAAAGGCCTTGGGAGACGGATTAGGTATGTTTTTTTTTTGTTGCCAATAGACAGTCTGATGTTCGTGGATAATGTTTATTGTATTGTTATGGTCTTTGCATTGGTATTGTATTATTGATGCTCTTTTTGTATACTTTTCAGTTGAAACAGTTTGTGAATTTTATAAATACATAAATAAAGCAAATAAAATGTGACTGGCACTGTCATTACAGTTAGCAGAAAGTGCTATAGGTGGCACTGGTATGACAGGCTGCTAACCCGGTCTACTTCTCTCTCTTACTAAAAAGCCTCAACTGACCAAAGCTTTGGTGGGTGGGAAAAGTCAATACTGTATCTCTGATCTCATCTAATGCTAACAAAAGTGTAAGAAAAAAGAGTAAATCGTCATTCATTAAAGGCCTGTTGAAACGGATTTGATGGCTCTGTGGAAAGCCAACAAGGAGGGTGCCTTGTGCATATCTAGAGGCAAGGTCTTCCAAAGCAGCTGGACTGCTACAGAGAAGGGTTGCCTCTTTGTCTATGTCCCTTTGATCTCTTGAGCAGCCCTAAGGCTACCTGGGACCTAGCTATACAGGCTTCATAGGTGATAGCTGGCACTTTGGATTGGGATTGGAAATTTATAGATAGTCATTGCAGCGACTGGAGAATTGGAGTTACAGGACAAGAGTGGCTGTCCACCACTTACTTTGTGGCCACTGCATTTTGTACCAACTGTAGTTTCCAAGCCATCTTCAAAAGGCAGCCCCGTGTAGAACATGTTACGTTAGTCAAGATGCATGGAAATGAGGGCATGAGTCACTATTACCATGGCTTCATGGTCCAGCTGCCACACCGGCATGACCTAACCAAAGGCCTCCTAGCCATGGCTTCCATTTCCTGTTCAAGCAGGAGTTTTGAGTCTCAGAGGACTGTCAAGTACTAAACCTCCATCAGAGAGAGGGCCACCCCATCGAGAGCCACGATTAATAAAGAAATATTTTTCTTTATCTTCTTCTCCCCCTGTTGATCACAAGCAAAGAACAAATCACTTACCTGTCCCAGGTACCTGTTTATACACTGAAAATCCAGATATATCCTCTGAGATTGTGCTGATTGAATCATCATCTGTCAAAAAAACCCAATTGTTTGTTATAATGTTGTTTGTTTGCTTGCTTGCTTGCTTATTTATTTATTTATTTTCTATCCCGCCTTTATTATTTTTATAAATAACTCAAGGTGGCGAACATCCCTAATACTCCTTCCTCCTATTTTCCCCACAACAACAACCCTGTGAGGTGAGTTGGGCTGAGAGTGAGTGACTGGCCCAAGGCGG
Source organism: Charina bottae (assembly GCA_023362775.1). Lineage (NCBI taxonomy): Eukaryota > Metazoa > Chordata > Lepidosauria > Squamata > Charinaidae > Charina > Charina bottae. Next base: position 20,040,391 of record JALMGJ010000019.1, on the reverse strand, counting down.
GACTAGAACTGACAGTCTCCTGGTTTCTAGCCCATTGCCTTGACCACTAGACCAAACTGGCCCTTTTGTGTGTGTATCTCTAATTAAACTTATTAAAGCTGAAGCGATATAGAAAGTTGCTCTTTCTACTGCTGTTTTCTTTAATGGTGCACCTGCATATGAGATGTTTCTTAGTGTGTAGACTTTAACTGCCTTGGGCCTTTCTAATTTGGTGGCCAAATAACCCTAATAAATTAGCATTATTCATCCTGAGATACTTGAGAATAGTATGTCTATTATATGACTGTTTTGCCTCTTTCAAAACATTGACCAGAACAGAAGCTGTGGATCAGTATATGTTACACTAAGCCTTAGATATGGGTGGATGATTTTAAATACGCCCACACCCATACATTTCCCCCCATATCTGTAGGCTGTGGTAAATAGCAAACTCTACTTAAAAGGGTTGGTTGCATTGCGCAGCTCACCTGAATTTCTGCCATTATCACAGCTAAAAGTTATCACAATGTCACCAAATAAAGTTGTCGCCCCAAACTGGGCAAAACAGCAAACCTCACCCCCAGCACTGGTACTATGAATATAGTCCATAAGACTAGAGGAACCTTCTTTACTCCTCAATATTCCTTCTCTGATAGGCAAAATTAACCTGCCAGAACTCATAGCTAGTGAGGTTTATTATATTGTAACTACTTTCCCGAACTTGGCATCTTCTTTTAGCCATGCTGACTGGGAATTCCGGGGTTTGCAGATCCAACACAGCTGAATGAAAGGATTGTGAAAATTATTCCATTTTATGACTTAACATATTATCATTTATTCTTCCTGCTGTTACAGTTTCTAATCCAGAATGCATCTCATCCAAAATCATTCATTCTATTCCTATGAATATATACTTGGATGTATGCTTAGTTAAGTATAGGAAGATTTGCAGTCTTAATTTTCTTGTCTTTTAAGGCATTCTAAATTAGTAACTGTTCCACAAGTTCACTTACATTGCTAATTAGAATGCAGTTTGGTAAACCGTGCTGCTACTGAATAGGCAGTAGAATAGAGTTTTGTATTAAATTCTGAGAAGCTGGAGGAATGCGTTCTCTGGCTGACCTAGAGTGGCCTGTGGGCATGTGTGGCCACTGAATTGCCTAACGATGCTCTACATCAAGGCCAGTGTTCTACATTTGCTGGAATAGGTTCTCAGTTCACATAGAGTGATATCAAGAGACTTGGGACATACTGAGCCTTCAAATCCTATGCACTGTACAAGGGCTGTTACTTAGCCCTTGTGCAAAAGATTACCTTAAATCAGTGATTTTCAAACTTTTTAAGGAGGGAAAGACCTATATTTTCCATCTGAAACCCTATAGGAAGGATTATAGCTGGGAAAGGCGATTGAATGGAAATAGTTAAACAGTCCCCCCCTCTCCCTCTCCCCCCCCCACACACACTCTCACACTCACACTGCTCTTCTGTTTTAAAATTGTAATATGTTGAGGCTGATCTTTATTTTTAAAAAAGACAGAATGGCTGAGGTTTCATATCAGAAATGACATGCATAATTTGGTAAGGAGAAAAGAGGTTTCATATCAGAAATGACATGCATAATTTGGTAAGGAGAAAAGAGGTTTCATATCAGAAATGACATGCATAATTTGTAAGGAGAAAAATTGCCTTTCAGATTGAGCATCAAAGTTTGGAATACTTAAGAGCACTTCTGACCAATTAAATTGACTTGGTGAAAACTTGTGCTGCTATTCAAAAAGCCTTTGAAAGAGGCCTTGGAGCCCTTTGTTTGAAACTGCTACTTGTCAAAATAGCCAAAGGGGAAAAAACTGCATTTGGGGAAAAACAAGGCAAACTCACTTTTTGTCCACATCTGAATTCAGATTGATTCAATAACATTTTATTTGTATAACTTTGTCCCAATTCTGGAAGGTTTTGGACACAAAAAGAAGAAAACAGCACTCTAGAATTTTTAAATCCTTGTGAATTGGCTGCAATTACATTGTAAATGTGTAAAGTAAGTGGAAATATTATTTCATAGAGCCAGATCAGACAAAAAAATTAGTTAGCATCCTGTTTCCATAGCTGGCAACAAGATGTGCATCAGAGCCATATACTTCCTACTGTTATGTCCCTGGATCAGCTGTTGATGTTTATCTGGAAAAAAATACTATTCTTAAATACAAGTTGAGAGTCATTGTCAAGTACAATCAATGCATCCAACAAAACTCATTTTTTGATGGGATAGTTGCAGCTGGTGTCTATCAGACAAATTTGCAAAAGGGCAGAGCCTAGAAATAATTTGCCTGCTTTCATATATGCTATCAAATACCCCCCTTTCCCCCCCAAAATAAACAATTCTGCTTTTTATTTATTTGATATTGTATTGTATTTAGTTCTTTTCTCCAGAATCATCCATATAACAGGCTATTGAGGTCCATGGAATTGTAAATAAAATGAAGGTTGTAATGTGAATTATAAGCAGTTAGTATAGTTTAGAAATCTGATCTTGTAGAGCTACAGTGGAAGTAAATTCCATTGTTGGCTATGGAAGGCAAGGAATGCAAGTTGGCTGTGGAAGAAATGTGAATTGTGCCAACAGTGAAAACATCTCAGCAACAGTAAAATCATCTTGGCAGTCCCTCTAGTACAGAGCTTTCCAAACTGGGTGTCGCGACACAAAAGTGTGTTGCCACACACAGCGTGGTGTGTCACCACACCACCCGGAAGCAGCGGCGTGCACGGCGGCGGCAGCAGTGACGCAGTATCAGTGCTTCTGCGTTTTAGTGGAGGCTGCCGCCGTGTACGCACGCGCCGCCGCACACCCCCCACGCCACCACCACGCATGCGCCGCCGCACGCCCCCCCGCGCCGCTGCCGCTGGTGTGTCACCAGCAGCGGCACTTTGGAAAGCCCTGCTCTAGTATTTAGCAACTGGGCTGAGGCCAATAGATTCAGATATACCATGTAGAGGCTTGAAGGCTGATACTTGGTTTGGCTTGTTTTTTTTTCCTTTAGACCATTCTGATAGTTGTAAACCTAAGGGTATGTCTGCCTAAGGCTCAGGGCCAGAAAATGGCCATGAAAAAATATCTTGTCTTTCTTTGGAAGATAAAGGTCTCAAGTCTACGTCTTATTTTTCTTGACAATGATTCAGTTTTCCTTTCTATCATTCCTTTTCCGTGCCAAATTTCTGAATGTTGCCAAATTGCAAACATTACAGCTGGAACAAACTATTCATGTTGCACAACAGTTATATAAGCAGCCTTTTAAATTGCATAATTGATTTCAGATGTTTTTGACATGGGATATACCACTTATACCACCCTAATGATACCACCCTAATGGCAGAAAGTGAAGAGGAACTAAAGAGCCTCTTGATGAGGGTGAAAGAGGAGAGTGCAAAAGCTGGCTTGAAACTCAACATTAAAAAAACTCAGATCATGGCATCTGTTCCCATCACTTCCTGGCAAATAGAAGGGGAAGAAATGGAAGCAGTGACAGATTTTATTTTCTTGGGCTCCAAGATCACTGCAGACGGTGACTGCAGCCATGAAATTAAAAGACGCTCCTTGGGAGGAAAGCTATGGCAAACCTAGACAGCATATTAAAAAGCAGAGACATCACCTTGCCGACAAAGGTCCGTATAGTTAATGCTATGGTTTTTCCAGTAGTAATGTATGGCTGTGAGAGTTGGACCATAAGGAAGGCTGAGCGCCGAAGAATTGATGCTTTCGAGCTGTGGTGCTGGAGAAGACTCTTGAGAGTCCCTTGGACTGCAAGGAGGTCAAATCAGTCAATCCTAAAGGAAATCAACCCTGACTGCTCATTGGAAGGACAGATGCTGAAGCTGAAGCTCAAATACTTTGGCCACCTAATGCGAAGAGAGGACTCACTGGAAAAGACCCTGATGCTGGGAAAGACTGAAGGCAAAAGGAGAAGGGGACGGCAGAGGATGAGATGGTTAGATAGCATCACCGATGTAACGAACATGAATTTGAGTAAACTCCGGGAGGCAGTGGAGGACAGGAAGGCCTGGCGTGCTATGGTCCATGGGGTCACGAAGAGTCGGACACGACTAAACGACTGAACAACAACAGCATACCACTTATATTGTTTTATAACACATCAAATCACCTTGAGTAATATGAAGCATAGTGCTTGTGTAAGTGCTCAGTAGAGTCGTGGTTCAGATGGTATTTGAAGGTTTGGCTTATGATATCGTCTCATGTAGCCAGTGTTTCCTTCTATCTAGAGAGGAGTGGGCAAACCTATGACTCTCCAGACGTTGCTAAACCATGACTCACAGACAGCATGGCTAATAATGCTGGGAGTTGAAATTCAACAGCACCTGCAGAGCCTTCCTTTTCTAATCTAGATGGACAAACGTCTTGTGGACAAACGTCGGGACCAGACAATTAAATCAACAATTCCTCTCTCTGTTTTCATCTTTAAAAGCATGGGGGTTCAGGTTTTGCAGCAAGTGTATTAATAATTATAGTTGCACTTGGGTAAATTTTTCCATCCCCTGCATTTTTAAAGGTTATTTTTAACTAAATTTTGTATGAAAAACGTAAGTATTTAGTTACCTCTTGAATTCCTTTATTTATCCTAGGCCATAATAATAGTGACTCCTAGCACAAACTTGCTAGTCAAGAATGTTCTTAAGAAGTACTGAGGATGGATTTCAAGACTAACAATACTCATCTTCAGATATTCATGTTTGTATTTCTTATTCACATTTTTTTTACTCATACTTTGCTTGAGTAAGATGACATTTCCACTTAGCACAGTACAGGTGGACTCAGAGTCAGTATCAGTGCTTGAGACTTACTGTTTTCAAAATCAAAATACTTTATTTCAGTAATTGACCAGACTAGAGAAACAGCAGAATAAAATCAGTAAAATAAGATCAATAAGATAAAATATGCTTAAAAGTAGAATAAGGCAAATAAAAGTAAAATAAGAATATAACCAAATTGAACTTTCTTGGCAAGATCTTGCCAGCTATTAGACAGAAGTGGGTGACCTTATAAGAGAGTACATCACTGATCATCTAGAGGTAAGGAGAGTCAGTGCAACCTGAAACTTGAGATAATAAACTTCAATAAAAACAAGTTAGTATCACAATTTGTGATAAGATTGACAATAGAGAAGCATGTGGGCTGTTGTTTGACAAAAATGTTTGTTGTGTGGGATTTTCTGAAATCTCCCTTCCCAAACTGCAGTTTGCAAAGAATTGTAGCGTGCAAATATTAGAGCTCTTCAAAATTTTGGAATAAAAATTTCACTGAAATGTCAGGCAATGTGTGGTGTGATGACATGAGTGCCCAAATAGACATCAGTGGGGATTAGGCTATTGTCAGTTTTCTGAATGGTGGTACTCACATTGCTGCTTAAATTATCACGTGTGCCATTCAGTGAACCATTTTTCAGCCACAGAACAATTTTCATGAACCAGCTAACCGTCAATGATTACAGAGGGGTGGGGGCTGCGGTCTCTGGCCAGTGAACATGAGGAGGCTCCAGCCAATCACATGATGGACCTCTGCAGACTCCAGGACCACCCTTTGAGAATCAGATTCAGGTTTTGATGCAAAAAACCGTCTATTGTATTTGTGGTAAAGAGTTCAAGTTAGCTGTTTATCAAGTGAAATTTATAATCTAGGACTGAAGAGTATGTATGAATTGCGTAACATATGAAGTAGAGATCAGATATAAAACTCTGAAAATAAAAAAGTAACAAATATACTTCTTTTTCCTTTCCCTTCTTTTCTTTTCATATGAGAGCAATATCATGATAGAAACCAAAGGCAGACGATACTTAACCACTGGATCAGAGCTTTCCAAACTTTTCATGTTGGTGACACACTTTTTAGACATGCATCATTTTGCGACACACTCTTACAGCAGGGCATCATTTCGCAACACACTCTTACAGTAGGGCACAAGGCAGGCACTAGGACCTGCACGGAATCACAGCAGGTTTGGAGGCAGCAAGGCACAAGGCAGGCACTAGGACCTGTGCGGAATCCTGGCAGGGCAGCTTTGGAGGCAGCAAGGCACAAGGCAGGCACTAGGACCTGCACAGAATCACAGCAGGTTTGGAGGCAGCAAGGCACAAGGCAGGCACTAGGACCTGTGCGGAATCCTGGCAGGGCAGCTTTGGAGGCAGCAAGGCACAAGGCAGGCACTAGGACCTGCACAGAATCCTGGCAGGGCAGGTTTGGAGGCAGCAAGGCACAAGGCAGGCACTAGGACCTGCATGGAATCCTGGCAGGGCTCGGAGGCAGCAGCAGCCAGGACACACCCGGACACTGCAGCCGACACACTAACGTGTCCCGACACACAGTTTGGAAAGCTCTGCACTGGATATTGAAGTGAGGGAAAAGAGTTCCATCTTTGAGTGTACTCCATTATTAAAGCAAACAAGTTTAAAATTAGCATATCTTAGAGACAGAATGCTTTGCTGGTTGCTCTTGTGTTTTACTTCCAGATATTTTAAAAAACAAGTGGAAATATTAAAAAATAAAATATTCAACTTATATTCTGATGTGACCTCCTTCTGACTTCATTCAGCTAGACCAGTGTTTCTCAACCTTGACAATTTGAAGATGTTTGGACTTCAACTCCCAGAATTCTCCAGCCAGCCATGCTGGGAGTTGAAGTCCACACATCTTCAAGTTGCCAAGGTTGAGAAACACTGAGCTAGAAACATGGGGGTATTGGTTCCAAGGTGGGAACTTGGCCTCTTGCCAATGATGCAACTTAAGTGCTCCAAAGGTCACAGTGGGCTCACGTCAGAATAGGAATAGTGCAGTCCCTGGCATTTCTCATTCTTGTGTAATATGTATTAAACTGTTGCTACATGCTATATCCTATTATTTTTCCATGACGAAGTTTGAGATAGAGTTCTCAAGTGCTTTGATAGCTAAGGCACTGGCTGTACTGACAGCTCTTCTAGCATCAGCAATGCTGTGACATATGCTTTTAGGCCAAAATCTAACATCTGACTGAATCAGGGACACTTGTATTGGAAAATAGGCAGTTCCCAATTCAACCTTTTTTGAAGGAGAAAGACTGTTCATGTAAGATAACTCTCCAAATCCACGGGCTTTACCCAGCATTGCTCTGACAAGAAAGATACAATAAGCTTGGTCTGAAATTGTTAGTATTTCAGTAATGTTCCCTCTTTCTTGTTCTCTTTTTCTGAATTGCTTCTTATGCACTTTTTAAGCAATGGAATGTGTAAATTGAGTTTTCATCAACCTTCAAGTAGATTTTGCATTCCAGGAAAAGTACAACCGTTTTACAGAAAGAGACTCAATTGCAATATTAACATGATACTCTACCACACATGGTGTCTTGTATCAGAATATTGCATTCTATTCATGTGATCTGATATGTCTTTGATCTTTCATGGATGCTGTATTCCATCTGTGGAAGAAAATCTGCACTTTCCAGGGTGTTCTCCATAGAGCTTTTCTTTTTATCATATTCATATGAATTATTTGGAGTGCTAGATAGTTGTCCCTAAAAAGTGCACCTGTTCATAAGTGCTGAGATATAGGTTGCGATTTTTCTACCATGATAATTACTTGGTTTATGGAGATGTGAAAATACCTAGACTCTCCCCTTTTCTCCCATGTTTCCCATGCATTCTGGAGAAAAAAGTTCAGAAGCATTTGCTTTTGATTAACCACCATTTGCTATGTTATTCAGCACCTGTAAAGCTAGTTAATGTTTCTTATGACTTGTTTCATACAAACCAATATCAAAGTGCAGCCGGCTATAATTGGAATTGGAAGCTTCCAAAGTTTTCCACCAGAGAAAGAAAGGGAGGGAGGAGTGTGCAAGAGTAGAAAATGGTTAAGCTTAATGCATTCAGTGATATAATCTCTGTTAAATAGAAGAGCTTCATTAGCTTAAAAAAAAATCTCATCAATGCTCCATGACAAGTGATTGTGATTCCCATTTTCTACATGTGGAGAACTAAGCTAAAGGACAGTAATTTGCTTAAGGATTTCTAATCAACAGGATTGCAATGCTACTGAAACACTGTGTTGGTGCATGCTGGTGTCTAAAACCATTGTGGTGAAAAGACCACGCAAACCATTACACCAGGGGTGGGCAACGTCAGGCCCGCAGGACTCCCGCCCGCAAACCCCGCCCCTTCCACGCAATTGGCTCCCGCCCACAAACCCCGCCCCCTAGTGCTTGTGATTGGCTCCCGCCCGCAAACTCTGGGCCCCAGTCTGCGGAAATCCCAGGAAACCCCCCCCCCCCGTCCCCAGTTATAAATATCCAAATGGCCCTTGGCAGAAAAAAGGTTCCCCACCCTTGCAGGTTCAGCAAAGGATTTTGAATAAAACACCATGGCCAGAAGCAAGGGCGTGGATTATGATGAAGGAATGTGATGCCAAATCCAAATGGAATTTAAAATTAATAGACTTTTTTATATTGCATTCGTTTGCCAATCTACTAAATTTGGTCAATAAGAATTAAGGACAGAAGAAAATAATGCTATTCTCCAGAAGAAAATTTTACAGCCTTTCATGCTCTTTCAGCTTACTCCAGACCCCAGATTTAAAGAGCAAAGAGGCCTCAAGCACAGGTAATGAAATACCATATTGCATGTAATAAAAAGGTAAAAGTTTTCCCCTGCACAGTCGTGTCCGACTCTAGGGGGCGGTGCTCATCTCTGTTTCTTAGCCAAAGAGCCAGTGTTGTCCAAAGACGCTTCCGCGGTTATGTGGCCGGCATGACTCACGCGGAACGCTGTTACCATCCCACCGAAGTGGTACCTATTTATCTACTTGCATTTGCATGCTTTTGAATTGCTAGGTTGGCAAGAGCTGGGGCAAGTGCGGGAGCTCACTCCGTCACGCGGCGCTCGGGTCTCGAACCGCCGACCTTCCGATCGACAAGCCTGGTGTCTTAACCACTGAGCCATCGAGCCCCCATTTTTTATATAATAATTATTATTGCATGTAATAATTAGCATATAATTCTGTACTTACATTTCTAAGTAAACTATGAAGCTTACAAAGTTTTTAAACAAGGGTGTTTAAAATGCAGATTAAGATGTCAGATATGGCCAATGATCAAGTTAACCAAGCATTCATTTTTTCATGGAAAATCGCTTTGCAAATTATCTGTTATCATGATTGGAAATGCCACAGAGAATAACATCTTGAAATATTCTTACTGGTATTGAAATTTATCAGAATTTGTGAATGCTCTCATCAGTTTAAATAATAATCTCAACAGCATTTTTTCTGCAATATGTACCTGTCACCAGTGCTATATCTTAAAAAGAAGGTGAGACCCCCCAAAAGTTTAAATTTATGAAGCCATACAGTATGTTCATTGTCAATGAAACAATATGTCTCTAGGCTACAATTTAATTTCCAAGTTTTTGTTTGAAATTAATTTTGATTATTCTAAGACTTTAGCCAGTCAACAGACACGGGAGTATACAAAAGAAGGATTTTTTTTAAAATAATGTCTTTTATAAAGAAAGTGTTAATGGTGGAGTAATTTACAAATAACTGCAACAGGTTGACTTACCTATGTCAATTGGTTCTTGTTTTATGTGAGAGAACCCTGGAGTCATATTAATGGAATTGTTGTCTTCAGGAATTACTGTAAATTTAAAGTAAATTTTTTAAAAATGTAATTTATATATGACTGAATTTCATATGTTTAATATACTTATTTCAGTATTAAAAATCAGTGAGTTGGAAGCTAAAATGTTAATGTTCTCTAATATTTTTCTGTGATAGTTCCAAACAATTGGATTCAAGATTTCTATTATAACCAAATATTTATATGCCATATGCTGTCTTCTGTAGTGAAGAATATCAGGACTTCAGTTGATTGCAATGAGATTATAAACTGACTAACACACACACACACACACACACCAAATACAACTTGCTCATCCACATGTTTTCCTAGTATTTATTTATTTAATTTTTATCCCACCTTTATTGTTTTTATAAATAACTCGGCGAACATTTTATAAATAAGGCGGCGAACATATCTAATACTCCTTCCTCCTCCTATTTTCCCCACAGCAACAACCCTGTGAGGTGGGTTGGGCTGAGAGACAGGGACTGGCCCAAGGTCACCCAGCCGGCTTTCATGCCTAAGGCGGGACTAGAACCCACAGACTCCTGGTTTCTAGCCCAGCACCTTAACCACTAGACCAAACTGGCTTAGCATAGTGCAGTTTATTGATGTTTCTTCCTCCAATTTTAAAACCACACTCATCTTCTTTGCAATCCAGCTTCCCTTAATATATATTCAGCATATAGGTCGAATAACTTTCCCTACTTTCCCCACAACAACCACCCTGTGAGGTGAGTTGGGCTGAGTATGTGTGACTGGCCC